>JAVJIF010002776.1:0-149965 GCA_038442645.1 Agave tequilana
TCATGTAACGAGAATACAGGACGGATTACTCATGTAACAATAATTATGTTGCTAAATAATGTTCAATATAACGGGAATACAAGAATATCCATGAGCAGTAATATAATCCATAATCCATGTAACAGATACATAGACGATCAATGCATATAGACCGGTTGTGTCCTATATAACAATGGTGTAAGAACATGAAGTAACTGTGCACAGAGTATCCATGTAGCGTATCCAATGTAATAGCGTCTCAGTGTATCAGTGATTCACGAACATGCAGTAATAATGTCATGAATCTCAATATCTATGTAAGAGTGAGACATGTACATGGAACATCATGAAATAACGATATTTAGTGCGTTTAGTGCATTAGAATGTCTGTGGGACGGTGATACTAGCACATGAAATATCAGTGTCGCGTATCCATGGAACAATGGTCATGAACATGAAATGATAGTGTCCTGTGTAGTGTAACAGAGGTTGACATGCAATACTGTGTCGAGTGCATCGGTGGGTTCTGTAATGGCGACAGTGTCATAGTGACAATATACATGTAGCAGTAACGAAGTGACAATGTCCAGTGATGTGATAGATGTAACTAAACCATGTGGAATAGATATAATCATCTATTACTTATATTTTATAGATTTCTCTATAATGAAGTATATTTTAATTACCATTTATAGTGATTTACCCATATCTCTACTACGATTTATTAAACTAAATCACTCATTTAACATGAATAAATATAATTTATAAATTAAAAACTCACAACTAGTCATGGAAAGGTAGCTCTCTTTCCCATGATCGCAACGGATTCAATCATCCAAATCGGAGTCCGGGTGCTCCAGATATCGCCCGAATACTAAAGTAATAAAAATAGGTTACATATGTAATAAAAATATTTCAAATGCGAATAATAAAATTAGCAGGGGTTTTTCTATAATATTACCTTTATTGGGTTTTTGATGTGGGTTTGATAAGATAACGGGGTCGGTTTGGATCTGATAACCCAAACCCATAACTTAAGTTTAACGGGTAAATGGGTTATTGGGTTAGAGGGCTAACGGGTTTGAGTTTAACGGGTTTTGGGTTTCAACTAACCCAATAGGGTTAATGGGCTCGGTTCATACCCGAACCCCACGAAACAACAGCAGCGGCAGCAGCTGCCTCTGCTGTTGCCACGCTTGCTAGCCGCCGGCCAACCAAGCTGGCCGGCGCGAGGGAGACCCGCCGGCGGCGAATCTGGTTGCCGCGGCGAAGGAGAGAGAAAGAGAGCGAGAGAGAGAAGAAAATCATAAAGAAGAAGAAGAAGAAAAAGAAGAACAAAAAGGATAAGAAGAAGAGAAGAAGAAGAGGAGGGCGGCGACGGCCGGAGGGGAGGTGCGGTGGCGCCTGGCCGGGGCGTCGGCCACCGTGGCGCTTGGCCGGGGTGGTCTGGTCGTGGGCGTGGGTCAGGCCCACCTCAAGCCCTAGAACAGTAAGGGGGAAAGAGAGGAGAGAGAGAAGAATAGAGGAGAGAAAGAGTTTGAGAGAGAGAGGATGTGAGAATTAGAGAGAGAAAGTAGGGGAGAGAACGAGACGGGATTTAAAGAGGGGGAGGCTGTTGAGTATGTCAGTTAAAAAGAAGGGAAAAGAAAAGTGTGGAAGGAAGAAGAAAGGAAAGAAAAAGACAGGAATTGTTATATTAATATTTAATTAATATTATTTTTATTGGTTAAATTTGACTATTTCAGAACGGTCCCCAAAAATTACATAAAATAGAGAATACTATTCTGAGACATAATATGTAAAATAGTTTGAAGAAATTCAGTCTGATTTGCAGATTAAAAATCCTGAAAGGTTTCGCCGGTATTGGGGCGTCACGGTTGGCCGGATTTTGGAATAATTCAAAAAAATTCCCAAAAATACCCTAACGTAGAAATATGATTTTAAGATAAAAGGTGAAAGTAGATTCTCAACATTCTACTTTGTTTGTGAAATAAAAATCGTAGAGCCGATTATCAGTATCGGTCGACACCGACTACGGAGATTTTCTAAAATAATCCAGAAAATTTTCAGAAAATTCTAAAAAATCTAAAAATATAGAAAATATAATATAAAACTGAAACGGCTGAATCTAACTAGTAGAAAGGTCAAATCAATTTGTAGTTGTATTAAGTACTGATACTGTGATACGTACATCAGGGATCGGGGGGTTACAGTATAACTCATACCTACCACCCTTTTCATGCACATTTTTAAATAGATTTTCAATAAGAGTATACAAGACATGGTCTCCCAACCAACCGCCCTTAGATGGTAGGGGTTTTTCAAAACTCATGATTTGAAAAAAATTTAGCATAATTTGAAAATCTATACCAATTGAAATAAAGACTAGTTTAAAAGATAATATTTTGAAACTAGTATGAATCCTTCAAGTAAGAAATAAACATAATGAATCCATGAAAACATGAAATCACACAATCATCGTCACTCAAATAGCAATAAAGCTCATATGACCTCATGAAACAAAAAAAAATCATGAGTAAACACCAAACTAGAGTGTAAAAGTTATGTAATCAACAAAATCATGGAAATAAAACTTTAAGCTCATATGAAATTCCTTTATAAATATGTAAACATAAGGATTTAATTTTTATCAAACAATACCAACTTCAAGGCATATGTATGTTTTGTCTAAACTAGAAGTATACATATATATCCAAACACAAGTGAGTCCATAAAACATTTGCATGAAAAATAAGTGACTCTAGGATAGACATGTATATCTAAAGTTTTGGCAAAATTGATATATACATGAAGCTAAATACATTATTATGAAAATATGAACAAAAATAGAGAATACAGTTAAAATGTAAGAATCATCCAAACTAGGCTATACAAGTACATCTAATGGGTATAAATGAGCAACATAGTATAAACATATAATAATCAAATGTGGCTCACTACTTGTACAAGTATAAATACAAGTTTCAATAAAAATTACATCTAAACAAGTAATTCAAACATGAAGTATAGAAGAAATCGTAAACCAATATGATCATTATGTTAATGCACATTTTTAGACTAGGATATACACAATAGCTAAATTAAAGTGAGAACACAAAATAATGGTCCATATAACATGAGTGTATCTCAAATACTACATATGTATATCACAAGTTTAATTATCATAGCATTTAACAAGTAATCATGAAAAATCAGAACATGCTAAGTGTTAATCAATAAGAGCATGTAAATATAAATGGGAGTTAGAGATAATTACCAAAACCATTAGGGCTAATCTCTATATCTCCAAACCATGGTGGTCCTTCCACCAAACGTTCCTTGAAAGTGATGCATCCAAAAGCGTCACCATTTAGTTAGGAACGTATCCACCATCAGGCACCAATACCTCTCACGCATGTGAGAGCCCACACCTACATCAAAACCAACACCAATCTACTTCTCCATTGCCGTGCCCACATCCACCAAGGCAAGCCAACACTAGCCTAGCAACACTCCATGAGACACCTTACTTCGAGCCATTTTTCGGCTCTCCGTGGGTCGCCTTGGATCACGTCGACGAGTGCGAACGCGCACCCACGCCCTTCACGGAGCTGCTCTATCCAACAACACCCTCCGCGGCCCCGGACGCCTCCATCGGAGCTTTCATCGGTGCGCCGCAAATCGGCTCGAGGTTAGTTTTTATATTTATTTGTGTGAGGGAAATCTTGTAATAATTGGGAAGTTCATTTAAATGTGTGTTGGTGTGTGCGTGAGTAGTGATATGCATGTATATGTATGCATGTTGTGTATGCATGGATAGTGTTGTCCATTAATGTTGCATGCATTTTTATATGTATGTATGTTTACATGGGTAGTGTTGAATATTTTGTAAGTATATATATGTGTGCATGGACATGGTGTGTGCGCGTGTGAGTTTGTGTGTGTTTTTAGTGGATGGGTATGTATATATAATGTATTATGTAAGTATATATGTATACTTATATATGTACTGTGTGGGTATACGCATGTGTCCCGTATGCTCGTGTGGGTGTTTAGCGTGTATTTATATTTATTTGTATGTTCGGTTGCATGCTACAGTTTTTCGGACCTGTCCAGTGAGATCCGAACTCAGCTACAGTAGACCGGACCCGATCCAGATTCATGCTCGTTGTGGATCCGATACACAGGCAATTCGAAGACCGATCCATGCGATGATCCGTTGATCAGTACCGATTCGTGTAGTGAAGACCAGATGGCTATTCGGTTCTGAAACTGCGTCATTCATGTGAGTGTTCGTTCTTGTGTATTTAGCGTTATCGGTATGCTTTACATGTTCACTTATCATTTTCATATGACTTTCTTTTATATTTTATCAGTTTGATTACTTATACAACTTCATGAGACATCCACGATTGCCCACTTTATTCATGTAGTTGATGTTTGCTTATATTAGCGTTATTTCATGTGTTGGTAGTTTGGCGTTATTGGTTTAGGCGACTACTAGTGATACACCATAGACTGTGACTTGATCCGGCTCGATCTTGAGGTTGATATAGTTTGTATTTGAGAATAATAGTAGATTTTTGTGTATTAGTTATCAGATTTGGCATTCATATATTTGGTGATTATTTCCGACCGGAACACTTTTGGATATTGTAGACAAGTAGATATGACGTTTCTATATCGTTTGAGATGGTTTAGATATACACAATAATGGATCTGATGTGATTTGATGTTAGACATTTCTGGACTTGATTTTTATCACCAGGATATTAGTATTCTTATTAGCTCTTACTAGTTGTTTATTATTCTGGATGCGGATTTAGTTGTTAGGAAAGTTGGACCGTGATTTGGATTGACTTTGAGTTAGAGTTATATGAAATTTTACATTCTTTATATCGATAGCCTATCTGCATTAAGATGAGATTGACGAAGCTGGATTATAGTTGTGAGTATTGAGATTATTTAGATGATATTTTGTTGATGTTGAGTATCAGGAGTAGAAATTCTAGATCATAAGTTTTGAGAATGTTTCCTCTTTAGATATGATTTCGGTATCCGTTGACTTGTTGATCTCGAGGATATACCATGTGCTTCATGTTAGTTATCGATTACTTCAGTTAATAGAGATTGAGCTATTGTGATAGTGATCTATTTGATATCGGTGATCCTGTATTTTAGAGTTTATCAGATAGCAGTTATCAGTTTATCAGTTATTAGTGAGATTATTTGTTTGGTGATCATATGACGTGTTCAGAGTTTATATGAGTTGGTAGATATCTGTATCAGTACCCAGTTGTTTGTGACACTATTGTGTTAGTACTATATCTTCAGTATCTTATTTCATGTCAGATATTAGTTTGTCAGCTACTCAGTTGTCAGATATCAGTTGTCAGTTGTCAGATTATCAGCTATTATTGACATCACTAGTTATTGGAGAAATCAGTTACTACTACATATTAATTCACATTGATTGCTTATTAATAAAAGACATCATAACCTGGGGACAGGGGTAATTGCCTGATTTGCATGTCGCGTATTTTGGAAGGACTTCTTATGGTACCGAGTTGTGGGTTCCAACCATGTGGAACCAAGGTATTACTGGCTACCTATTCAGTTGTCAGTTGTTAGGGTTATGCCCGAATTACGGCACCACCTAGTTGTCTTTTCGTGTGGGGCTGTGGTCTTGAGTTGTCAGAGCCTTGCGGCTTGTCCTGGTTCAGCGCCAGGGGTGTCAGATCGTGGTACCGGGCATGCACGTTACTCTTCCGAAACACATGCACTACATTGGCAGGAATTTACAACAACGACGTAACTTTTGTTTGATATGTAGGAAACGGCTGTGGTATGGGACACAGCTAAGTACTACATTAGCTAGGTTAATAATAACCAACCAACTAGTAGGACATATGCTAGGTTACACATTAAGATATCAGTTGCTTATTTATGTTTGATAGTTGTCTTTTATCTATGCACATGTTCATGTTATTGTTATTCAGTGTCTGTTTATCATGTTAGTTATCTTATATCCAGTTATTCTTATTATTATTCTGTGCACATTGTTTATATGCACAAGCTTCCTCTTTACACACACACTCACCAGGTCGCTTTCTAACGATCCTGGATTTGCACGTTCAGATATTGGACGCTTTGTTTCTATTGTGCAGGTGTTCGATGAGACCGTACGCTTCGCGAAGAACTGGAGCTTCTCCCTATTCGATCCGGTATTCTTATCTTTCTAGCCTTCATATTATTTTCTGATTCTCATTATATCATATTCAGTTGTTATTCCAGTTTTATTTATATGATATTGTTTTCCGTTTATGTTTGCAAAGGGAAAACTTACAAAAAAAAGAGTTGAGGAGCTAAATTACAAGTATTCTTAAAAAAGATTACAAGTAGATCTCCTCAGAGATTCTGGGAAAATGTGCCGATAGGAGTCTGGTCAGCGCGACCACTTTGTCCCTTTGACGATGCGAGCGATGAGATTCCCTTCTCGCCTGGTTCCGGGAATCAGAGAATAGAGGATCGGTAGAACCCCTTGCTACTTCTCAAACCGCCTTCTGTGAGGAATTCCTTCTCGCCTGGCTCCGGAGATTCCTTGAGGAAAAGAGGTTGCTAGGGTATCGCCACCCTGAAGGAGAAGTATTTCTCTTGAAAGGTCTCTGAATTAGAGAACGCACGGTGTGTTATGAAGAAGTCCGATTCTCCTGATCAGCAGAGGATTGATTTGGGAGCAGAAGCCCACTTTGATTGATCGCCGATCTCTGAAAGCCTCCCCCCTTGTGCCCCTGGCGGGCTATTTATAGGGAGAGCAAGGGTATAATCGTCCCCTTGAAGATATGGAAACAGATTGAACCGAATCTGTTTAAATCTGGAAAGTAGCCTTGCTGCGAGGCTAGGATAGCTTCTGCGGAGCTAGAAAATGGGCAAGTCGGTTGATCTTTCCGATTTGTTTCGATCCTTTCCATATCGTTGGAGGATTTTCTCTCTGATCCTCTTACTCGTTTCAAGAGAGTCAAGAGATTGCAGCAAGCAATCACCTGTCATATTTGAATCCTAATTGAATTTGATCAGATTGGATCCGATCTTCATCAGGAGATTTGATTGGTCAAAGTTGACCATAGCAGACCAATAGCGGAGCTGCCCGCTTTGAAGCTCATAGCGGAGCTAGAGGCAACTCTTGGCGAGGTCCGAAAAGAGGCTTTTCGGCGAAGCTATCAGTTAGCTTCCTGGCGATGCTCTGGATGATGCTAGCTTCTCAAACGAGGTTATCTCCTTGGGCTAATGTAATGCTAAATGCTAGCATTTTAGACCTGCTGAGGTCTGTTTAGAAACAATCCGGGTTCACTGCTCTGCTTGCTGGATCAGTGGAGTCCGAACCGCTTCCTTGTCCCTTGGAGTGGGTGGAAACTGGTCTTCAGCTTGTCTGTCCCTTGTCTTTTGTAAATGTCAACAAGTTTAGACATCGTTCGGACCAATGAGAATCTTGTCTTTTTTAAGTGTCAACAAGACCCCCTTCAAAGTTTTCGAGAGTCTGCAATAGCTCAGACTTCGAAACACTTTGAACTGCTGTGATGGTATGTAGAGTGTGAACGTCGCCATGATAGTTGAGTTCAGCTTCACCTTCAATCCTGCTTTGGGATGAATTCGCCGAAGAATTGCACTGGTCCGCGAGTAGCTTCGCGTCGGGGTAGCTCCGCATCTGGGCTTCCAAGAAATAAGTTCGCTTTGGAACTCCTGTTGCCTTTTCAAAGCCACTGCCGTGGGGCGGTTACGAGGAGGATCATTCCTTCTTTCGCGCTGATCGAGGAGATATTCTCCGTCGCACCTTACCGAAAGAGGATATTCCCTTTATTCAAGGCGCCATAATGCCTTTTATGAGGGAGACGTTTTCTCCCTTTGCACGGTTCCAAGGGGAAACCGTCCCTTCCATCAAGGCGCAATAAATGCCTTGAATGCGCTCGTGCTTCCACGCTTGGGGTGGTCGCACTCAGGCCATGGGGCCTATAAATAGGACACTTGAGGTCCTCTGAAGAGAAATGTTTTGCCTTCCTTCTCTTCTCTTGGTTGTGAGAGATACTCAGATCTCTGAATTAGTGGGAAAGCCCACTCTGGTTGTCTAACCGGCCAGGACCAGTAAGTCTTAATCGTTCAACGACTTCACCGATTCTAGGGGATTCATCTCCCTTTGACAGCTGCTTCAGGGATTAGCTTCCCTTGATCTTCATCTTGCAATTGGCTGCTGCAGAGAAGGATCTCATCATAGCTTTCTGTGAAGCTATCATCTTGATTTGTTCACTACATGTAAGTCCGCTGCGCAGGCAGGACTTGGGACTTGGTCTCTCCAAGAGTTGAGCCGGTCTTGCCATATTGGTGAATGTTGAGACTGTATCTCACAAGATCAGTCTGACTTTGCCATATAGGTGAGGCTAGGACTTGGCGTTTGCTGAGCTAGTCCATTAGTTGCTGTGCAGGCGGAGCTTGTCCTCTGCTGAAGTCGGATTGCTTTGCCGCCCAAGAATCTGACTTAATATCTTTGCGGCTTTTTCTGTGCTTGACTGTTAACTTGCTCCAATTTGCCTTGCAGTGAGCTATGTTTGCCAGTCTGGTAACTTGATGGAAGAAACCATGAAATTGCCTTATGCTTCCCCGGTTGAAGCTTTACTTTTAAGCAGGAGGAATAATTCGGGGCAGCGGATGCGCATCCGGGGCTGTTGGCAGCCTCTTATCCGAGATGATTCGTTCTGAGGTGAGGCTGGCCGTCGCCTTTATCGGAGAGGATCCGCTTCAAGATAATGGGCGTCGCCTGTGGGATCGCCAGCATCATTGCCGACTTTCAACTTTGGTGGCCTTTGGGGGCGGTCCACTTCAGGAAGCGGATATCGCGCCTGTTAGATTACTGTACCACCACTGTCAATTCCCATTATACGTGATCTATCGTGTTGGCGGCGATAGGTTTTATTGCCAGTTTCAACAAAAATGGCCTAGCAAGATCTGCCATTTTTGTGGAGAAAATGACCGTGTCCTTGCGGCACCACTGATTATGGTCTTATGCAGGAGGAAGGCCCTTCCTGTCCCGTTGGTCTGGCCTGGGAGCAGATAAAACCGCTTGTATGCCTTTTATGCAAATGACCTTGTTAGGCAACTTGGTGTGTTATATAAACACAACTTTGATGTAATATCAAATGTACCCTTTCTATCAATGAAAGTTCATCTCTTGTTCATTTGATTTTTGCTTGCTTTCATTGGGAGTTCGGCCATTGCTGGGCTGGACTGTGTGCGGAGCTAAGGACATAGTCCTTCCTTCGAATGATCTTTGCGAGACTGGTGTGTACCGCGAGCAGCACGCTTTTTAGAGGGCTAAGGTAGGCCTCTCGGCGAAGCCCTTGAAGGACTGTGCGAAGTCCGCACTTTTGCACTAGTGCGAAGTTTAACTCTTAGTAGAGTTGAACCGGCGCTTCTCGGGAAGGCGCTTCGGGCGCTGTTTCGAATTAATTCGAAACGGCGGCATGGGCCCTTTTTTTGAGGCCTCGTTTCAGGCGCTGATTGGCCTATAAAAGCCCAATCGGGCTGAACATGGAAAAGATCTCCTTTTTCAGAGAAATTTCTGTCTTTTCCTCTCCTTCTTCCTCCTTTACTTCAGAGTACTTCGAGAACTTTTGCAGTTCTTAATGGCGCCCAAAAGACGAGCGGGTAAGGAAGCAGCGACTTCTGCGGCGGAGGGCCTTCCTCCTCCGGTCATCGAGCGACCAGTCACCGGTAAGGAATTTTCCTGTCTGATTGGAGACCGAGGTCTCTTTTCCTTTGGAGCCAGTCATTTGGCTATTTAGGACGATCAAATGGGATCTATCCTCATTAGGGAACTCGTTTCCCTGAACTTCCCTATTTTCCTTGCACCAGGGAAATAAGAACTGAACAGTTCTTCTTTTAGGCTTCCGTAGGAAGCCATTGCTTGGGCAGTCTCCATCCTGTTGAGGAACAGGATATGGGTCTGTTCTTTCAGTCGTGGCCACGAAGGACGACTGTCGACCATGATGTCCTTTTGATGACGTCAGCCCTTAGGGCTATGCCACTTCCTGCTTTAAGCGAAGTTGGCGCTTTGGATATTTTCTGCAAAGATGCAGTCTTATCCATGAAGTGAAGCTTTTTCAAAGCTATCGCCTTGCAGGCCCTGCTTGCTGGGCGAGGCTATGCCTTAGTGAATTTTTATGCTTTCGCATCCACTTGATTGGTGAACTAATCATAGCTCATTTCTGTTTTGCAGTACATTACGCCTCCGGCCTCCAGAACAGTCTGTTCGGTCTAGCCAGTCGAGCAGGCGGAAACATCAGCCTGCAGTTCTATGGGCAGGCTTCATTGTTCAGCGAGCCGAGCTCCCTTGTACGGGATACGCTCATCCAGGACGGTCGTCCGCAGGCCATGCGGAGCATCTTGACTACGGCTCCGCTTGAAGATATCGACCGTCAGGCTTACAGAAAGCCTGACTTCATGTTCGGGATGCTGCACCTGATCCCGATCGCCAGCTGCAGGCCGGTGAGGGCCAGTGGATCTTCCAGTTGGACGGTGAGAGATTCTATCTCCCGTCCACTAAGCGGCATTTTGCTTTGTCTTCTTTCGCGAGCGTGACTCAGGCTCGGAAGATGGCGTGGGGCGTGAGCCTAAATGCCGAGTCTGTAAGTGTCGGGAGGTTGACATTCCAGTCCGGCTATTCGAGGGCGGGCCATCCTCGTAGCATAATGGGGCTATACCCTGGGAAGGTATCGCGGGACCTTCCAGTAGGAGAGAACCCAGCTGCGGCGCCGACCTTTGGCGCTCAGTTCTGCGAAGTTAACGGAACTACCCTGCCACCGATTTCAGGACTCCCGGTTGGGTCCACCCTCCTAGGTCGTGGTGGGCGGAGTTGACCAACTATATCCTCACTCATTTTGAGGGGGACTTAGAGAGTTAAACCTCCATGAGGCCGTCAGGGCGACCTGCTACGGCATTGAGATGAAGGTGGCGTGCTTCTACGCCATCCTTGAGTTGTACTGCCCGGCCTCGGGGACTTTCTTCACCCCGGTTGGTGAGTTGGGCATGGCCCTGTACGAGATGCGGGAGATCTCTGCTTTGCCCTTCGGGTCTCTTCCGTACGAAGAGTACTTTCCCTGTGAGGCGGAGTTGGCTCTCCTGGAGAAGCAAGAGCCTGCTTTGCTTGAGACATATCGGGAATTGATGTGCCACTTGCACATTTGTTCCAGCATCCACACTGGTGGCAAGGGTAGCTCGAAGAGCTTGAAGAGCTGGGGGAACTACTTGTTCCCGGATATGATTAGTGCGCCTGAGGCAGCTCATTACGGAGTTACTGAAGAAGACATCTTGGCAAGGATGGAGGTGCATGCTGAAAAGGACATCGTCGTGGCAGAAGATGATGGTTCTTTCGGGAAGGGTGATGTTCTTCGGAGCTTTCACCATCAGGCCGTCGGCCTATGTCTCGCAAGGCGTTGCTGGCCGGCTTCTTAACCATCTGGTTAAAGAAGTGTGTCGTGCCTTCTTCTTCGGGTGACATCGTCCACCCGAATGTGCTGCTGCCTGCCGTCCGCTTGGTCCATGGCCACCGTCTGGGTCTTCTCCCGGCCATAGTGTGTTGTATTCAGAGGGGCCTTCGTGCACTGACGGAGGCTTTCTGCAGGCCAATGGCGTCAAGGCGAGGGAAGGGTGCCGTCCTGCCTTGTGACGGACCCAATCCTAGGGTAGGTTTACCATACACCTACTTGATGGCGTGGTTCGCCTTGCACTGCCCCAGTTTGATTGGAGCTGGGGAAGACCCTCCGCAGGGTGTTCAAACGGCGCTTCTCCGTCGCTTTGAAGGCGTTCGTGGCAGAAAACTTATGTGGCTGAGGCCCGTAAGTTAGTGCGTCGTTATGACGCTTATAGCCTGTTCTGTTGTTTTCCTCGCCTGCGGGTGCAGGATACAACGAGGAATTCCATGATGTGGAGTCAGGTCGGTCTCCCATGAGTCGGGGTGTTTTCGAGTGTCTGGTCTGTATCCGGCCTCGCATTTGCTGTACAGGAGTGGGGATACCTGCTACCTGGAGCTCTACGTCCCGAGCCGGTCTGCCCGCCAATTTGGGTATGACCAGTTGTATGTGGGCAACCCCAATCCGGACCTGGCTTTCATGGGGAGCCTCATTGATGGGGCTCGTGCTTGGCGGTTCTTTACCGCGGATGGCACTGGAGCGTGGCTACGCACGCCGCTGAGGGATCCCGGCCTTTGGACGACCCTGTGTTTCTGCCAATGGTATGCAGCTTCGAACTCCACACCTGCTGGGTTTAATGCCAACCGTTCGGGTATGAAGTTAATTTCTCATCGGATGAGGCAGAAGGCCTCTGATAGAAAGAAGGAAAGCGGGTCCGCGTCCCTGGCATAGAGGAGTTCATTGCTGCAGATGACAGCGAGGCTTCTGATGCGGGGAGCCCTCGCTTTGAGGCAGAGACGAGGACTGATGCCCATGAAGCCGATACTCGTGAAGCCGGTTCTGGTGTAGTGGGGACAGCTCCCCCACGACATGTGGAAGAAGTGGAAGAAGAGGATTCTGATGTCCACTTCAAGAGAAAACGTGGGAGTGGATCCCGTAGGAAGTCATTGGCGAAGAAGCCCCGTCGCCATGCTCTTACAATTGTGGTAGAGGGCGAACCCTCTACTGCGCTTCCTTCTGCTGCTCCATTAGTGGCTGAGCCGTCGGTTGCTGAACCGACTACTGGTAAGATTGGCCCCATCTAATATGCCTTCAGCGCACTTTAAATAACTCATCATTTGCTTTTTGTTGCAGGAGCTGAGGCCGTTGGAGAGCAAGGGGAACACTACGATCCCCTGTTCACCTATAGGGCTGCAGCCAGCTCTTCTGCTCACTCGCAAGAGTCTGGGAGTGGCGCAGCTGATGTCGGTCCTTCGGGTGTTGGGACCTCCAAAGGAAGTCCTATGGAATCAAGCTCTGTTGAGTGGTCTGCAGGGGACTCGGCGGGCGAGAGCGGGCCGGCCATTTACGTCGAGTCTGGTAAGAACTTTCCGATGGGACCCTTGGATTCCGATGTGGCTGACGAGGTGACATCGGCCTTCGGTATGACTACGATCTCTTGGTCTTTGCCTGTTTGCTGCGTCTCCTTTTTGACCTTGGTTTTGTTGCAGGTATTCGTCCCCAGGTGCATCAGCTTCGAAGGAAGCGGAGGGTCCTCCTAAAAGGTTAGAGGGCGAGTCGAGTGTTTCGACCGCGGCGGATGCTGCTGTGTTGGACGCGCTGTATGGCGACCTCCCCTCTTATCAGCCCATGACAACTGAGAGGTCGGGGGTTGTGGAGACGACAGTCCCACAGATGCCTTTACTCCCGAGTGAGATGCCGGCGAGTATGGAGTTGAGGGTGATCACCAAGCCTGCCTCCCCAACTCAGGTGGTTGAGCCTGTTGCTCCAGAGGTAGTTGCCAGTCCTACCTCCGCGGTGGCTGACGTGCTGGTGTCGCTGAGGACTCCGCCGAGGTCACCTTTGGCTTGTCCTGCTGCTGCCGATGTTCCCGCTTCTTCTTCTGCGGCGGTGTCGACTAGGATAGTAGATTGCTCCGAGGTTGTCTCAAGAGTTGATGAAGCTGAGAATGACTTCATCGGTAATCTGGTCGACAGCTTCTATAACAGTTTGGAGCAGACTATCAGTCTAGTCTTGAAGGGCTCGCCTGTGCCATTCTCGAAGCTGAAGATGGTCCTCTCCCGTGGCATTGAGTGTATCCGGGACTTTGAGGGGTATCACCAGGCTTCTGCTCTGGAACTCCTGGTGGGATAACCTTGAGAAGGACGTAGAGGAGTGGCGCCATCTCCATCGTTCCGACCCGGCGTCTTTAGCTGATGAGCGGCTCACACATCTTGTCGCGCAAAAGCGCGAAGCTCGGCTTGCTGCTCAAGAGGCCGCTGAGGCTATCTCTTCTGACTTGAAGTCCTTGGAGACAGAGCAAGTAGAGGTTGGGAGTGCAATTGACGCTTCCACCAGTGCTCTTCTTGATGCCGAAGATAAGATTAGGATGGCCGAGGAGATGATCAGGAAAGCAAATCTCCTCTTATCCAAGGCTACACCGGTGCGTCTTGAAGAGACTGCGCGGCTTGAGCAGCTTAGGGCTCAAAGCGAGGAATTAGCACGGCGGGAGTCGTCACAGAGGGCGACTTTGGCGGAGGTTGAAGCTCGTCTGGCTCAAGCGGTGGATTTCAATGAGGCTGAGCTGAGATCACAGGCGCTGGCCCAGGCTGCTGATGACAGGAGGACGAGGCTAGCTTCGCTCGGAGATCGGATCCGATCTTATCATGTACGCCTATAGGCTCCTCCATGTATCCATCCTTTTGGAATTTAATAAAAATTCTTTCTTTTGTCGTCTTTGTTTGTTTGGATAATGAGGTATGGCTGTCTGTTGGTTCAGAGGTCGCAATGACATAACCGAATGGGACGCCCAGTCTCGAGGTCAGCCCTTTGCGGGGCTAGAGTGAAGATACTTGCCTTTTGTAAATGTCAGCAAGTATGAGGCCTGTCTTTTGTAAATGTCAACAGGGCTCGAGATTGAGACTTAGCTGTCTGTTGGTTCAGAGGTCGCAATGACATAACCAATTAGACGCCACTAAGCTCAATGGTAGATGAAACTTGGCTATCTGCCAGTTCAGAGGTCGCAATGACATAACTGGTTGAGAAGCCACCAAGCTCAAATAGGTGATACTTGTCTTTTGTAAATGTCAACAAGTATCGAGACCTGTCTTTTGTAAATGTCAACAGGACTCAAGATTGAGACTTAGCTGTCTGCTGGTTCAGAGGTCGCAATGACGTAACCAATTGAGACGCCGCTAAGCTCAATGTTAGATGAGGCTTGGTTATCTGCCAGTTCAGAGGTCGCAATGACAAAACTGGTTGAGAAGCCACCAAGCTTCAAAATAGGTGATACTTGTCTTTTGTAAATGTCAACAAGTATCGAGACCTGTCTTTTGTAAATGTCAACAGGACTCAAGATTGAGACTTAGCTGTCTGCTGGTTCAGAGGTCGCAATGACATAACCAATTGAGACGCCGCTAAGCTCAATGGTAGATGAAACTTGGCTATCTGCCAGTTCAGAGGTCGCAATGACATAACTGGTTGAGAAGCCACCAAGTTCAAAAGTCGGGTTGGATTTGGAAAAGGTCTCGTCTTCTCGGGGAGAAACGAGGAAATCACTGTCATAGGTTTAATGTTAACGTTACAGCGGAATATGTGTGGTCCTACCATTCTATGGATGAGAATTGGTAGGTGATTTTGGAGGTCTCGTTCTCACGAGGAGAAATGAGGGGACTGCTGTCATAGGTTTAATGTTAACGTACAGCGGAATATGTGGTCTTACCATTCTATGGATGAGAATTGGTAAGTGATTCTGGAGAGGGAATCAAGTGGGAACAGGCCCCTTAGGATTTTTAGCAAACCCTCAGCTGTCAACGGGTTTCGATATGCCTTTACCAACTACCGTTTGAGTTGGGCTAGCCATGCTATTCCCCTCAGCATGATGAGTTGTCGAGGACTCATGTTGGGCTTAAAGGCCAACATTTTCCTCTATCCTTAATCGTTAAGGATGTCGGATTATCAGGTTGATGTCTGCACAACCTCGATTGTCTTTTAGGATAACTGGTGCACGGCCAGGTCCCAGTTGGTTTTTCGGCTGTATGACCTCACTTGGAGGAAGAGAAAGGCTCTCTTTGTGCGTGCTTCGCACACGGAGATCTCGATCAGAGGTGTAATGTTAACTTGATCGAGAGAAGGATCCTCGATTAAGGATAATACTTCTTTAAGAATTTGCCATTGATCGGCATCATGAGTAGGTCGCCCTCTGCAGTCATAAGGTGGTATGCCCTGTTTGAATAGACTGTTTCTATCACAAACGGTCCTTCCTATTTAGGCTGAAATTTGCCTTTGGTCTTGTGCGTCATAATCATCGGTCGTCTGACGGCTAAGACCAGGTCTCCTTTCTGGAAGACTCTCTGCTTGACCTTCTTATTGAAGGCTTTTGACATCCGAGCCTGATATAGCTCGATGTGTTGCTGAGCTTGGAGCCGCTTCTCGTCTAGGGCTTCGAGCTCTTGAAGACGCAGGCGATCATTGTCTTCTGATGTCATCTTAGTAGTCAAGGCTACCCGCAATGATGGCACCTGGATTTCCAATGGGATGACCGCTTCGCACCCATATACCAGGGAGAAAGGCGTATTGCCTGTCGGTGTCCGAACCATAGTCCGGTAGGCCCAAAGGCATTCACCGAGCTTTTCGTCCCAATCTCGCTTGTTCGAGGAGACAAACTTCTTGAGCAGCTTGATGATTGTCTTGTTAAATGCCTCTGCCAAGCCATTGGCGGCAGGATTGTAGGCGGTTGAAGCCACATTCTGAATTCGGTATTTATCGCAGAACCGATAGAATCCTTGGCTTATGAATTGAGGACCATTGTCGTGGATGATTCGCCTGGGGACACCAAATCGATGGATGACATGGTGTTTGATGAAGCTAACTAGATTGGATGTTTTGACTTCGGCCAACGGTATGGCCTCTGCCTATTTTGAGAAGTAATCGGTTATTGCCAGGATAAACCGGTGACCTCTTGTCGAAGAGGGACTGATTGGCCCTACGACATCGATTCCCCATGCTTCAAATGGCCATGAAGCAACAGTAGGGTGGAGCAACTCCGAAGGTTGGTGTATGAAGTCTGCATGGACCTGGCACGCCTTACACCTTCGTGCATATTGGGTGGCATCGGCCATCATGGTCGGCCAGTAATACCCAAGTCTGTGCAGCCTGTCTTTAAGCTTTGGACCCGGCTGGTGAGCTCCGCAAATGCCATCATGTGCTTCTTTAAGCACTTCCTGTGCCTCTGAATGGGAAAGGCAACGGAGGAGGACACCATCATATGAGCGACGGTAGAGTGTCTTCAAAGTGGGATCGTAATAGAAACGGGGGGACCTTCGTCTGATGGATGCCGCTTCTTTAGGATCGTCAGGGAGCAATCCGTGCAGAGCGTAGTCAATGAGAGGGAAGCGCCAATCCCTCGGCTCGAGGTCTGCAGAGACATTATGGACCTCTTGGATTTTCAGCATATGCTTAGAGCATACGAGGTGTCGGGTCGCGACTGTGAGGTGATACTCGGTGTCGCCGGTAAGGCTAGCGTCGTCGCTAATGCAGCGAGGGCATCCGCCTTGGTATTTTGAGATCGGGACACATGCCCGATGTAGAAGCCTTTAAATAGGTTAGCCAACTCAATGGCCGTATGGTAATAAGGCACCAAGTCCTCATGGCGGACTTCATATTCGCCTTTAACCTGATTGATGATCAGTTTTGAATCGCCATAAGCTTCAAGGTAGCGTACCCCCATTTCATGGGCGAGCTGGAGACCAATGAGCAGAGCATTATATTCTGCTACATTGTTGGAGCATGATTCTGTCAAAGAAAATGCTCTGGGAAGGATATGATCCTGTGGGGAGATGAACACAACCCCCACTCCGGCAATAATCTTTCCTTTGGGGCCCATCCGCGATGCTCCGTCAAAGAACATCTGCCACACTTCCTCTGCTGAGGTTGCATTAGACTCGAAGACTTCATCAGGGATGTCTTCGTGAAGTTTTGAATGCTCCGGAACTGGATGAGCAGCCAAGAATTCCGCAAGGGCTTGGCCTTTGACCGCCTTCTGAGGAATAAGGTCATGTCGTATTGAGACAGCAGAAGTGCCCATTTAGCCAATCTTGAATTTAGTGACCCTGGCTTCGTCATAAGAAGACGTAAAGGATTCACCCTGGAGATGACATGTATGGTTTGGCCAACCAAATAATGCCGTGTCTTCTGAACGGCAAAGACGAGAGCTAAACTCTCTTTCTCAACAGGATTGTAGCGAGATTCCGCTCCTATGAGAGTCCTGCTCAGATAATAAATGGCCTGCTCGTGGCCATTGTCGTCCTTCTGAGCGAGGAGGGCGCCGAGGGAATAGTCCAGAGCTTTTACATAAAGCAAGAATGGTTTCCCTGATGTAGGGGCCACTAAGACCGGAGGGTTTGTGAGATACCTCTTGATGTCTTCATAAGCTTCTTGACAAGCTTGGTCCCATATGAAGGCAGTACCCTTTTTCATGAGCCGGGTGAACGGCTGACAGCGGCCTGAGAGATTTGCAATGAATCTTCTGATGTAGGCCAACCTGCCTTACAAGCCTCTGAGCTCTTTGAGGTTCCTCGGTGGATGCATGTTCTGGATGGCTTTGACTTTGTCTGGGTCCAGATGGATCCCTTTTGATGTGACAATGAACCCAAGGAATTTGCCGTTGGATACTCCTAAGAAGGATTTTGTCGGGTTCATTTTCAGCTGATGAGCCCGCATTATGTTGAACATCGTTCTTAGGTCGCGAAGATGTTCGTCTTTGTTGCGACTTTTGACAGCAATGTCGTCAACATAGCACTCTACTGTCTTCCGGAGGTGATCGCGGAAGATCGTGCTCATTGCGCGCTGGTAGGTTGCTCCGGCGTTCTTCAGTCCGAAGGGCATCACAGTGTAGCAGTATACCCCCAATGGCGTTCGAAAAGAAGTATGCTTCTCGTCATCAGGATACATCTTGATCTGGTTGTACCCTGAGAAGCCGTCCATGAAAGACATCCTCTCGAACCCGCATGTGTTGTCAATCATGACATCAGTGATGGGCAGCGGAAATTCATCCTTGGGACAGGCCGTATTGAGATCACGGTAGTCGATGCAGATCCGTATTTTGCCATTCTTCTTGAGGACGGGGACTATATTAGCCACCCAATCTAGATGTTGCTCCTCCCGAATGAAGCCACATGCAATGAGCTTGTGAACTTCGGCCTCAATAGCTTCCATAATGTTCGGGCGAAACCGACGCTGTTGCTGCTTGACTGGCTTGACGTCAGGCTTGATGTTTAGACGGTGCATAGCGACCTGTGGATCGAGTCCGGGCATGTCTTCATAGCTCCACGCGAAGACGTCTATATACTCTTTTACGAGCATTATCAATTCCTCCTTTTCTATAAGTGATAGGTTTTCACTTATAAAGATGGGTTTGGGATGATCTTGACTTCCCAGATTGACCTGCGTCACCTTGTCTTCAGTAGGCGGCTCACGCAGTTCGAACCGTTTTTCCCATTGGAGACTTAATTGCTGGGCCCAAGGTTCCTCATCAGCAACCTCTGCGGGTTCCAACTGACTGCTTGAAGTCATGAGGCTTTCGAATATCCCTCCTATGCTGACATCAGAGTCCCATTCGGAGAATGAGGCCGACTGTGATGGGATCGATCCATCGCCTTTGACCTGAACTGTTGTTGATGATGTGGGTGTGACATACCCTAACCCCCTGCGTGTACTATCATAGTAATTTGCAGGCTTCCCTTTCGGGACAAAATTACGCATTAGACTGCGCCTCCCTTTTCCAAAGTTTAGGCCGCCTCCCTGCTTCAGGTTGTAACCCATCTTCTTCATAATATGGCGCGCTAATGGCGCGTAATGAAAGAACTGTGGAGCATCCGACTCTGAGCTTGAGTCTGTAGTTGAGAATCTCCCTGGCCGGGCTCTGCCGAAGATTATCGGCGACTGACCTTGTTTGGAAGGAGGGACCACCAGCGTAGTCTCTTCTATGACCTCCATAGATGTACTGGCCGCATTTGGCTTATGTACGGGCATGTGCAGAGAGCCATCCATAATGGATTTGATCGACCGCATACTCACAGGATAATCAAAAGAAATATTGTCATTAATTACCCATTCACCTTCTTCCTCAGAAGGAGTATTACATTTGGGTCAATGAGACATGCTGTAATTGGTTCGCCAGTCAGATGGCCGGCATGCCCGCCTCGGACTCTGAATCCGCTTCATTGCCACTTTCACTGTCATCTGGCAATGGCTCCTCATGCGTTTCACCGACCTCTTAATACAGGAGAGCGTCGGTGAAGTAATTTTCCACGCCTTTAAAGGGTTGCCTTTCGGCAAAGACAGTTCGTACTGTCGTATCATCCTCCACATATTTGAAGCACTGGTGGAGGGTAGAAGGGACGATCCAGTTGGCATGGATCCATAGCCGTCCTAGCAGCAGGTTATATGACGTGTCAGCGTCAATGACATAACACGTCACCTCTGACTTGAGGCTTCCGATTCTGCAACGGAGCCGAATCTTCCCAAGTGGATGGCTGCTCCCGGCGTTAAAACCATATATTGTAGTAGTGGTTGCGGACAACCTGTACAGTGGTATGCCGAGGAAATAGAGAAGCCGTTTGGGGATGATGCTGAGTGCCGACCCCGGATCGACTTGTACTCTTTCAATGCATGTTGAACCGATATATCCGGTGTAGTACAGAGGTCGATCATGCTTGTTATCTTTGAGAAGCATATCTTACGCCGTGAAGGTAATAGCAGGCACCTTCGATTGTATATGATGGCATTCTGGGCAAGAAGACTGGGCATCATGATTAGAGACCTCTGGTATGCATGTCAGAAGAGTCTCTGAGTTGGCCAAAGCATCTCTGAGCGCTTCTCGTGTCTCTTTGGAGAGACGCAGGAGCTCGTGTATTGTGATACGAGCTGGGATATTGGCCAAGTGGGCCAGTATATCGAAGCGAAAGGGCGTATCAAGCCCTTGGCCTGACGGTTTCTTCAACACATGGTCGAACCGTGCCTCTTTAGGCTTTTCTCTCCCTTTGGTCGGGACTGGAGTGGATGCAGGCGTTGGTGCTGACGTCGTTTGCTGTTGTGTCTCGTCAGCAAGCTTCTTATACTGTCTCAGGTACGACTTCCCAGACCGGGTGCCCGTCTGTTGAGGTGCGTCTGCTTGCGCTGTGCAAGCATGCTTTTCTCCTTCTGAATCACTGAGGGAAGCCGAAGTAAGGTTGTCATCATCTGGCAGGACAGAGATGACATTGCAGGACTTGCCCTTTTTGCCGGAGTCCTTCGACGTCCGCTGTACGTCTTGGACGAGGTCAGGGTGTATCCACATAACTTCCCCTGTCTCCAATGTCAAGGGAACGAGACCCTTGTCATTTTTAGCTATGGCTGAAGAATGCTTGACTTCCAACCGCGGTGTGGGGGCTGGATAGGTCCCGTCAGGAACCATGACCTTTTGGGCTGTGCCGAACTCAAGAGTCACCATATTGGCAGTGACTTTCTTCTGCTCCGTCTTCAGTGTGAGGACGCCGGCGTCAATCAGGGCTTGTATCCTGTCCTTGAGGACATAACACTTGTCAGTAGGATGGTGAATCATCCTATGATAGAGGCAGTATTTGGGGTCGTTTGTGCGCTCTATCTCATCAGGACGTCGAGCATCCGGCAGCTTCAGCTTATTCCCTTTGTGGAGCAGATGGAATATCGTGACCACCTGATCATCTCTGAAGGAGTACTGTTTTGGAGGGAACTTGGGCTCCTGATTGTTGAAGCCGCTCTTTGGCCTTCGACTGCACGTCTCCGGATAACTCTACGGACATAATCTCTTTCCCCTTAGCTTGGGAAGACTGAGGCGGGTCGCCGCGTCCTTTGTTGTTCGTACCCCATTTGCCTCTGGGGGCGGATGGCTCGAACTTTTTAGCCGACTTCTCAGCTATCTCAGCTTGTTCGACCAATTCCTTCCAAGTGTGGGCTTTGACAGCCCCCATGCGAACTTCTACTTGATCCAAGAAGTTGTGCCTGCATGTTTGTAAGAGCATGGGTAACGGCATCCCTGCTGGACACATCAAGGATAAGTTTCTGAACCGCTCAATGTAGTCACGGACAGATTCGCCTTCTTCTGCACGGTGGAGAGGAGCTTGTCCATGGTCACTTCAGTGTCGTCCTCATAGAAGCGAGAGAGGAACCGAGTTTCTAGGTCAATTTAGGAATTGATAGAACCTGGAGGGAGGCTTCGAAACCAGTCGAATGCCACGCCCTTTAGAGTGCCAATAAACAGCCTAGCCATGATGGCGTCGTTGCTTATGACATTACCAGTCTGAGACCGGAAATAGTAGATGTGCTGATTGGGCGAGCTCTTACCATCATACGTATGCAACGTTGGTGGTTTGAACTTTGGCGGATATGGCACCGAATCCCATTCCAGTGGGTAAGGACGGACTACCCCCACTTTCTTCAATTCATCCTTCTGAGCCAGGGATGAAATTTGAGCTTGAAGGCCTTTAAGGACTTCGGCATCCAGGGAAGAGCCTCCCTTAGATCTCTCCGTCTTGGGCGGATCATTGCTGAGATGTCCCTCCTCGTCATGATTACTCCCGGTATCATCATTCCGGTTGCTGAGGAGCTGAGCGAGCATCTGTTGAATATTGTCCAGGGTCTCTTGCTGAGTTCTAGATGTCTGCTCCTGAGCTTCCAAACGCCGACGAAGGTCGTCATTGGCGTTATCGGTCATATTGACCGATGCTTTGTCCATCTGTATAGAACTGACTGTTGCTGAAGAGGCATACCCGCTGTCTTCATCTTCTCCATCAGATGATTGGGGTGATCGCCTGGGTGATGGCGGGATCAGGGCCGTCGAGAAAGAAGGTTGCTCGTAATTGTAGGGTATTGCCACCCTGGATCTGGTGTTTCGGAAAACACCTTCTTCTTGTACCGAGACCTCGCCTAGGCCTGGATTATAATTTGGATCTGGAGAACTGTAAGGGGGACCATCAGATGTCTGACTCCCCTTGCGTCGCTCTCGGCCTCTTCCGGTCATATTGACGGAGGCGGAGATTGGATCTGGTGGGGCGCCCCTTCCGCGATGCCTCATAGGAGCATGTGCGGACAACCGATCAAACACCGATTGCCGGTGCGGAGATACAGCCATGGTTGGATGTAGCCGGCAGCGGGTTGAATGGATTGTCACAAGTCGGCATCCTCTTTGACAACAGGGGAAAGTAATTCGGAGGGGCTCCGGCTTCCGCTTGCTTACCAGGAATTCTCGTAGGTCAGGCCCAACAGAGCCTGGATAACTTCGCAGAGAAGCTTTTTCGAAGTGTACATGGGACGATACTCCGTTCTTCTTATCCCTGCAAAAGGGATTAGCACTGAATAGTGCTTCAGATCTAGATTCGCCAGCAGGTGCGAACTTAGTGCTTGATGAACTAGAGAGCGGAGCACGCCGAGGTGCTTTATCCGCTATTCCGCCGCGAAGGGGATTAGCCTTAGATGACTCTTTGGCCTTAGCCTCGCGGCCTTGGATCCAATGAGTATGCTTTGGTATGGTGGCCCCGTTTGTGAAAGCGAGGCTGTCAGAAGGCTTTACTGCCTTTGATTTGAGCGACGGTATGATCGCCGTCGGACTTCATGATTGGCAGCATCGTTAGGGTAGATAGGCATCTTACCCTTTTCTTCGCGGGAGAGGCGCAGTTTCGGCGTGACTACACCGGAAACCTCGGTTGGAGACTTGTGCTTGGGCTTCCATATCCGCCTTGACGGAAGATGCTTAGGTTCACGAGGAACCTGAATAGCCACACGCGGGGCTGTGGGGTGTTGGCAAAATTCTGCCTCTGGTTTCTGATTTGAAACCTTGGTCGTGAAGACCTTCCTGTGCTTCCGTGCTCGAAGCGTCAGGTCACCCCCAGAGAGGACTTCTTCAAATCTTCCTTGGTCGATCTGCAGGGCTCGGTCTGCGGGCATGCTTCCTTGTTGCGCCAGAGCACCACAGCAGGTTTGCAGGGAACCTTTTCAGTTTCCGCAGAGACTTTCCTTGAAGATTTAGCCAGAGAAGCTCTGGCTGCACCGACTTTGTTGAATTCAGAGATAAACCCGAAGGTCTGATCGTCGCATTGCGACACTTGATTCTCAGCAGAGGAGAATACTTTCCCCAGCGGAGTCGCCATCTTGTTTTCCGTTTATGTTTACAAAGGGGGAAAACTTACGAAAAAAAGAGTTTGAGGAGCTAAATTACAAGTATTCTTAAAAAAGATTACAAGTAGATCTCCTCAGAGATTCTGAGAAAATGTGCTGATAGGAGTCTGGTCAGCGCGCGACCACTTTGTCCCTTTGACGATGCGAGCGATGAGATTCCCTTCTCGCCTGGTTCCGGGAATCAGAGAATAGAGGATCGGTAGAACCCTCTTGCTACTTCTCAAAACCGCCTTCTGTGAGGAATTCCTTCTCGCCTGGTTCCGGAGATTCCTTGAGGAAAAGAGGTTGCTAGGGTATCGCCACCCTGAAAGGAGAAGTATTTCTCTTGAAAGGTCTCTGAATTAGAGAACGCACGGTGCGTTATGAAGAAGTCCGATTCTCCTGATCAGCAGAGGATTGATTTGGGAGCAGAAGCCCACTTTGATTGATCGCCGATCTCTGGAAGCCTCCCCCTTGTGCCCCTGGCGGGCTATTTATAGGGAGAGCAAGGGTATAATCGTCCCCTTGAAGATATGGAAACAGATTGAACCGAATCTGTTTAAATCTGGAAAGTAGCCTTGCTGCGAGGCTGGATAGCTTCTGCGGAGCTAGAAAATGGGCAAGACGGTTGATCTTCTGATTTGTTTCGATCCTTTCCATATCGTTGGAGGATTTTCTCTGATCCTCTTACTCGTTTCAAGAGAGTCAAGAGATTGCGGCAATCACCTGCCATATTTGAATCCTAATTGGATTTGATCAGATTGGATCCGATCTTCATCAGGAGATTTGATTGGTCAAAGGTTGACCATAGCAGACCAATAGCGGAGCTGGCCGCTTTGAAGCTCATAGCGGAGCTAGAGGCAACTCTTGGCGAGGTCCGAAAAGAGGCTTTTCGGCGAAGCTATCAGTTAGCTTCCTGGCGATGCTCTGGATGATGCTAGCCTCTCAAACGAGGTTATCTCCTTGGGCTAATGTAATGCTAAATGCTAGCATTTTAGACCTGCTGAGGTCTGTTTAGAAACAATCCGGGTTCACTGCTCTGCTTGCTGGATCAGTGGAGTCCGAACCGCTTCCTTGTCCCTTGGAGGTGGGTGGAAACTGGTCTTCAACTTGTCTGTCCCTTGTCTTTTGTAAATGTCAACAAGTTTAGACATCGTTCGGACCAATGAGAATCTTGTCTTTTTAAGTGTCAACAGATATCATGCGTGGTTGCTTATATGTGATATTGCAGTATTCATGATTTATTTCAGTTGGGATTTATTATAGCTTGCTTTGGGTTACTTAAGGCTTAGCGCGTATACGTGAGGTATCTTTCCTTCCGTATATGCGTCGCTGACTCATGTCTCGTCTCCGCTCCAGCGTATTTTGGGAAGCGGGCGTGACAATCTCGCTAAGGATCACAGGTATCACAAGCAGACGAAGCACACTGATGTGAGGTATCACAAGATACTTCAGTAGGTCATGGATGATAAGGTGATCGGTTTGGTAAAGATCAGCATGAAGAAGAATCTAGCGGATATGATACAAAGACTATCTCGATGGAGAAGTTAAGAGCATCTCTGAACTTCAACAAGATTCTCCAAAAGTAAAATGGAGAAACGCTCATAGGAGGGAGCCTTATCAAGTCACAAAAGGAGAGAGAAAGTAAGGCGAATGAAGCAGATGCCAAGTTCTACAGAGGGACTCAATGAACATGAGTCAAGGTGGAGATTATTAGTATTTGGAGTGCCTCATATTCATTGGAGAAGAATCAAAGATAAGGTGGAGGTGTTACAAGTTTCAAAGATCAAACACGGATATGTACATGCTTTGTGCATGTTGATTAGTCAACTAATAGGTATTATTAGTCAACTAGGTTCTAAACTAGTCAACTAATACTGGGTATAGTCGATTAGGCCTAGCAAACAGAGAGTTGAATTCTCAGACTGTGTTTAGTAGTTGACTGATATTTTGGTATAGTCGACTAATACTTGGTTTTAGTCGACTAATGCTGTAACCCCCTGATCCCTGATATACGTATCACAGTATCAGTACGCGATACGGCGTATATTATTGATTTGACCTCTGTGGTAGTCTGATTGAGCCGATTTCAGTTTTAATTATCGTTTTTTAATATTTTAGATTTTCAGGATTTTCTGGAATTTTTCTGGATTATTTTGGAAAATCTCCGTAGTCGGTGTCGACCGATACCGATAATAGGCTTTACAATTTTTCTTTCACAAACGGTTATATTTTGAGAATCTGCTTTCACCGTGTGTCTTAGAATCGTATAGTCTACGTTAGTCTATTTTTGGGGATTTTTCTGAATTTATCGGAAATCCGGCCAAACCGGTGTCGCCTAGTATCGGCGAGACACTCCGGTATTTTTAATTTGCAAACCGGATTGAATTTCTTTAAACCGTCTTCATATTCCGTCTTAGGGTAATATTCTCTATTTTCTGTAATTTTTGGCACCGTTCGGAGCTGGTCGAATATCGGGTCAATTTAATAATAATAAAATATTAATTTTTAATCTTCTTTTCTTTCCTTCTTCCAGCGAATTCCCCCACCGCCTCTCTCCACCGACTCTCCCCTCTCTTTATAAAATTCCCTCCTCTCTGTCTCTCCTCTATTCTCTCTCTCATTCTCTCAAACTCTCTCTCTCCAAACCCTCTCTCTCTCTCTCTCTCTTCATTTCTCTCTCCCTCTCTCCATATTTCTCCCTCTCTCTCTCTGCAGACCGTCAGCAGGGGAGGCCGGCGGCACGCCGGAGGCTGGCCAGGCTAGGCCGGCGGTGCTGGTGGGGGGGCATCAGCCCCACCCACTTCTCTCTCTCCCTTACTCTCGCGTGGGGAAATCCGGCGCCGGCATCGGCATCGGCGGGGCGGCCGGCATCGGCGGGGCGGAGGCGGGCGGCCGCGCCAGCCGGGCGGCGGCCGGCGAGGGCGGCGGCAGCAGCACCCGGCTGCTGCTGCTGTTGCTCTGTTGGGTGAAAACCCAATGGGTTCGGGTTTGGTTTAACTCAAACCCGACCCATTTGCAATTCAACCCGACCAAATAAAGGTAATTTGCAGAAAAACCCCTGTGCTTATTTCTTATTTGCATAAATTTTTATTACATATTTAACCCATTTTATTTCTTTTCGTATTCGGGCGATATCGGGAACATCCGGACTCCGATTGGGACGATTCTGGATCCGTTGCGATCGTGGGAAAGAGAGCTACCTTCCTATGGCTAGTTTGTGAGTGTTTTTATTTTATAAATTATCTTTTATCGTGTTTAGGGATATGAATTGATTGCTTTCTGTGACAAATCATGATTATGGATAAAATACGACAACTATTAATTATTAACTGGTAATGATTAGACATGCATTGTAATATGAATAACCTAGAATATTGTTAGGTATTTCCTGATTTAGAATGCAGATAAGGAGGTAATTATAATACCAATAAATACTGGCAGAGACAACTCGGACACGGTCATCATACCTGCACAGCCACTAACACTCGGACCACTAGTACCATATGTTTGGACACTATTATTTCATGTTCATGTCTTGTATCACAGTTAGATAACTATCGTCACATAGATACTGAGCCACGGTATCAGATCACACTACACTGTCACGAGATATGACTGCAGGACACCGGTATTGCATGCACCGGGATCATCATTACACGGACACTGGACATGATATATATGATACACTGATCACTGTTATTACATGTACTATCACAGAGATATTACACGGATTATTGCTACACATAGATGTTTCATTAGTATACAGATATACCAATGCACGGACTACCGCATGTCATATTCTTGTTGTTATCATCGTTATATGGATTCTCAGCATATCACTGTTACACATGCATGTATGGTTTCTTTATTCTTGTCATATGGATTCCCGTTCATACTATATGTATTATTGTTCCATGGTACCGTAGTCATGTTATATGATTGTTTCCTGTTACTGATACGGATATTCCCGATACTGGACATGAGAGCTGTTGATATGCGATGTGTGGAATCCCACATCTATTGTTCCCGTTATATTGTTCCCGTATTATATTGTTCCCGTTTCCCGTTATATTGTTCCTGTTATATTGTTCCCGTTTCTCGTTATATTGTTCTATGCTATCAACAGAGCTCTGGTCCAGTTATTATGTTACATGTATCATGTACTGTATTTGTTCTTGTTACATTGTATACTTGACATATCAGATCATAAAGCTAAATTGGGTATGGGGAGACTTGACGGTTGATTAGATCTTATCGGGTGAATGTCTGGATCCATTGTTTGTCCCAGTGCAGGGGACGGGGTAGTGCTGGCTACCGTCTGTTACTCATGAGCTCCCGTTTCCCGTTATTGTTTTAGCTCATTGAGTTCCCGTTACATGTTACAGCCTTAGCGGGCTAGCCCTGGTCTCAGCAGCCAGGGGTCTATTTAAGGCCGTGATCCCGGGTATGCACGGGGTACACCTACCCGATAAGAGCTCCTCATCCATGGGTTTCCAATGAACATAATAAAATGATATAAACCATAGTGACGTCGGGAACACTTGTTATTTGGTCATTCTCTCGTTTGGATAATGGTACCCATATGCCATGTCGGATGGGTTCGACTGGAGTGCAGGCTCCAGTATGAACTGCCAGTGGTATGGGACACTGGAAGAGATTGATTAAAATAGCAGGCGGTACTGATTGCTACTATTAGATAAATAACATGACTTGCCTGATACATGTATCCTATTGTTTAGTTGTACTTGTTACTGTACCTGATCATTTATCCGCTATCATGTTACATGTATACTTTGTTACTTTACCTGGTACATGTTACACTTTTCTGTGGCGTCCTACTCATGTATATGTATACTCTGCATTGCATATATTCTGTTTTCTGTATACCTTGCAGACATCATCACTGTCTAGGCACAACACAGTATTATGGTTATAATGCATATGCCCAACTATATGTTCACTTCTACCACGTCACCACTCGCATGTTCATTTCTATCACGTCACCATTTATTCTATAAACTAGATACAACTATAGATATGACCCGATGATAACCGGCAAGGTAGTGATGATAATAAAAGATGACATGTTTATCTATTTCTCCTGCTTATTATATCCTTATCATATGGTATCACTAGTCCCACATCATGTATTATATATATGTATCGTGCTTGTATTACTATTATATATATTACTACCTCCTCCTTCATTTACCACTCACTAGGTCGCTTTCTGACGACCCTGGGTTTGCGTGCCCAAGTTGGAGATCCGAGTTATCGTTCGGGCAGCTAGTTCATTGGATTCACATAGTAGACTTTATCCAGGGATTCCTTTATAGGTATCTTTGTGCTTTGTTCCTGTTATCTTATTTTTCCCTGTTTATATATCTGTTATGATCGCTCACCCCTTTCTGCAGGTATTCTTGTACTTATGTCCTGCTGGAACTCCTGTGTATATTGAGGTTATGTCCTGTACTGAGGCTTAACGTACGCGTGAGGTTGTTTTCATCTCGCGTATGTACGTCGCCATAACGTCCCCGTACCTGCGGGCTCGGGGCGTTACAAATGCGGGATCTAAAAGTTTCCTTTCTAGGTTCTGTTTCCAACTGGGATTGAATTTCGATTTTCCTCTTTCTCTGAGGCGGTGTTGATTGGATTGTTGATGTTTGGTTGGACTAGAATCATCCTACGTCCTATATAAACTCCTTAGGGTTGGCCTTTTAAAGGTGTGTCAAGAACGAAAGAGATTTTCTCCTTGAGAGCTGTAAGAAGATGTTCTTATAACTCTTATTTTCTTCTCTGTTTTCAATAAATATTTTTGCCCTCCTTCTCATGGACATAGGCACATTGTCGAATCACGTTAAATCTGATGTTTCTTGATTTCTTATGGTGACTAGTTTCTTTTACTTGCTTGCGGTAGATCCGCTCCAAAGTTTTCGTTGTAGAGTCATTAATTTGGTGGTTCTCTATTGTTTGATTGGTGATAAATCACAATATAATATTCTCTTCCAGGACCTGTGTGAAAAAAGCGATGTGGATGCCACCCGCAAAGTGCTTGATGAAATGCACTGCGACCGGGTCATAGTGGACTGCGACCAGGGTCAGAGTCCACTTTTGATATAATTTTTGTTGTAATTTTTGATGTAAATTTGTTAATTAATTTTTGTTATAATTTTCTCCACCAGCTCCCCCAAATTGGAAAGAGATTTGATGTAATTTTTTTGCTCTTCGTATGAAAGACTTGTAATTTTTATTGCTTTTAAGAAATACCTAATCCTATGACTCTCTTATGCTAAGTGATGCATGCAAACTGTTTGAAAAAAATGCGCAAACAGAATGTGAAGCATGCTGGCATGTTTGTATGCTTAAGTGAGGCTATGCTATCAAGTGTTTTGACAGAAAGTGATAGTATTGAAGCTCAATTTTGATGGTGGACTCACAACAGAAAAAGCAAAAAGTTCACAGTGGAAAGAATCTCTTTCTATCGTGTTCTCGAATCGATCAAAATCAAGCCCGGCGTCGCAGCACACAACATTCTCTTTCAGGGCTTGTGTGAAAAAAGTGATGTGTATGTTGGTCGCAAAGTGCTTGACGAAATACACTACAACCAGGGTAGCAGTGCACTGCTACCAGTGTCACAGTAGACTTTTGATTTAATTTTTGTTGTAATTTTTGATGTAATATTTGTTACATAATTTTTGTTGTAATTTTCTCCACCAGCTTCCCCCAATTGAGAAGATATTTGATATAATTCTTTTGCTCTTTGTATGAAAATATTGTAATTTTTGTTGCTCTTGAGAAATGCCCAATCTTGTGACTCTCTTATGCTAAGGGATGCATACAAAATATTTGGAAAAAAAATACCAAAACAGAATGTGAAGCACACTGGCATATTGCATGCTCAAATGAGATTTTCTATCAAGTGATTTTGACAGAGTGGCAGTATTGAAGCTTAATTTTGGTGGTGGGCTCGCAGCAGAAAGAGCATCAAGTTCGCAGTGGAAAGTGTATCCTTTCATTGTGTCCTCGAATCGCTCAAAATCAAGCCTGGCGTCACTGCATCCAACATTCTCTTCCAATGCCTGTATGAAAATGGCGATGTGAATGTTGCCCGCAAAGTGCTCGACGAAATGCACTGCGACCAGGGTCGCGTGAACTTTTGATGTAATTTCTTTTTGTAAGTTTTGATGTAACTTTTGTTATGTAATTTTTTTTTGTAATTTTCTCTACTAGCTCCCCCAATTGAGAAGATATGAGATGTAATTTTAGTTGCTCTTTAAATGAAATTACTGTAATTTTTGTTGCTCTTGAGTAATGCTCAATCCAATCTCCCCAAATTGAGAAGATATTTACATTGAATCAAAGACTATGCACACGAGGAAAAGAAAAAAATACACCGCCAATACACCACCATACACAGCACCACTCTCCGCCTACACCAACGAATCACCACCAAACTGACACATCCACCAACATACCACCCTCGTAAGGATTAGTCACCTTTAAGGTGTTGGCAGGGCGGCGACATTGATGGGGCGGAGGCAAGATTGTCAGCGCGGAGGCGACATCGACGGGGACGATGAGTTCCGTAGGGCGGCAACAAACTCGTCAGGGCGGTGGCGAGCTCGTCAGGGCGGCTTTTTGGGACTTTTCTTTCTTTGTTTCAAGTAAGAGTATAATCTATCAAAATGCACAAAGTAAACTAATCGTTCTCATGTTATGGCTTGTTTTTGAGATTTTTATTGGGACTGCGTGTAACGGTCCCAGATTTAATTACCTCAAAATTTCATGATAATCAACCTTATTACTCGTTAATCAGGATATACTAAAGAAATTTCGGCAGCATCTCCTTTGAAATATAGACTCCATCTCAATACAATAATTTAGATTTCGGCTATCATCAGCCTACTTATAAATCTCATTTTCATCATTTAGTTCATCCCAAGGTCCATCAAATAAACATATACATAAGAATGCTTCCGTGATATAATATACTAACTCATAGTGACTAATAACATCAGAGTTTACAAAAGGATTTACATTCTACAATAAGTACATACGTTATCTCAGGAGAACATCCTTGCAGTTTTAAGTCGAACCTTCGCCTTGTCATGACCTGAAAATATCAATCTGTGGTGGGGTGAGCTCAACAGCTCAGTGAGTGAAGTCATTCAAAATAGAGTTTGTATGATACTACCATTGTACTTCAAGTATTATGCAGTTGAGCAATATCAAAAATCAGTTTCAATACTTTCCACTTGTGGTTGATACTGCAGCTTATGAATCATAGACTCTTTCTATTATCTGATACTGCCTCTATGAATTCTTCTGTGTACACGTGACCAATATTTCATTAACATACAATCTCAATGATTTTGCAATACTTGACCTACTCGTTAGTCTCTTATAATCACCTTTCTGCTTTTCATTTTGTAACATGTTCGTATTTCATACATATAGTCATGGTCACAACACAACTCTTAGAGAGCCTAATCTTACTCAGTAGATTAGTTACAGTTCAATATTGCACCTACCCCAATATACATGTGACATCACACACTACTCATGATAGTATCCTATTATAATTGTGTTCATACATGAAGAAATACGGGACACTCACTCCATATACTGGATGTCATAACAATCATATCCATATACCGGATATCATGAATAATCATATGCATATACTAGGTGTCATACCTATTAACATCCATAATTCGGATATCATAACAATCATATCCATATACCGGTATCATAAACAATCATATGATATACTAGGTGCCATACCTATTAACATCCATAATTTGGATATCATAACAATCATATCCCTATACCGGATATCATAAATAATCATTCAAGCATACTTCAATAAAATAATATCAATACTCCCCTTCGATCACCTCCGGTTCAACCCGGTCCCTTCCTTCGATACGTTATACCACGTATTATTCTCCCTTTCGATCACCTCCGGTTCAACCGGTCTCTTCCTCTGATACGTTATACCACGTATCATTCTCCCTTCGATCACCTCCGGTTCAACCCAGTCCCTTCCTCCAAACATGCAATAATCATATCCTTCATGTAATAACCACATGCAAGGATTCATAAGACAATGTCAACATAAAGGATTCACATGATTCCTACTTACATGATGCCAATAAAAAAAGACATTAACATATATAAGTAACCACTTATTAAACTAACAACATGCAAGCCTTTTTAAGATAACCAACATGTTATATCATTCCAATATATGTGTATCTAAATATATGCATGAAGTCAAGTATGATGTTCATTCATAAAACTATTTCTTTTTAAGAGGCATGTGTTAGACTACTATGCATACACAATAACGTGTCAATCATGCACCCATGTAAGCATTCAACTTAATGATCCTCAATATCTTACCGGTCAAGTTCTGACTCATAGTATCAGTATTCGCTTTTCCTAATCATAATACTTATTCACCATTTATCATTTAATAACAGTAAGGATTAGTCATCATTTGCCTCTTTTATCCTCAGGCAAACTGCCTATTGGTTACAACTTGATTTAATTCAGAATCTTCTCATTACTTCTGATACAAGTGATAGTTACACGACAATTCTAATATTAATGAATTATTACACTTTCAATATCATAATTATCCTTTATTTCAAGTAAGGACTGGTTTAGTACTTTTATTTGGTATAACCCAAATTTATCCCAAGTTCCACCAATACTGGTGTTAACGCTACTGACTTCTATACAGCATGTTTTGTTATTGCTTACTTCTATCTTCTAGTTCTAAACCACACAGTCATTTACTAGTCAAATCATCATCTGTGTTCGCATATGAATCAAACCACACACATATATGTACATGCGTACACATATACATATCACCTACCCATACTGGATTACTAATCTCATTGACACGTCGTTCAATCTTTCGTCTGTATTACTAACTTTCAATTATTAAGGTAATTATCTAACTCTTACCGGTTAGATATAATCGGTGTCACTATAAAGATGTGACTTCCAAGCTTAATAGGGATTCCGATGTTCTGCTAAATCAATTATAAGAATACTTGAAAGTCTCCGGTGTATCGAGTAGGCATACCAAAATACTAGTTCAATACTATCGGTATTTGTTTTGTTGATATCGAATTATGCATCATAATCGATATACTTAATATTAAGTTGTCAGATTTACTCAATACTGACTCTAACAGGTTTTCACCAGTTTAATTACTCATTTGATACTTATACACCATCATCGGTCACCCATTATCTGATAATCATCAGACTTGATCTTATTCAGTAGTTTTTCATTAATAATTAATAATCGCTAAAAGTACAATATCCACTTATGTGTTCTGGTTCAAAGGTTTTTCTTCCACCTCTCATTGGGTTCGATAAATCTTAATTATTTATCTATCAAAATGCTTTCAGTTGCTACCGATTAACAACTTAATCGATATATAATCATGTAGGTCACCAGCTGACCCTTACTGCCTCAAGTGTGCTAGTTGATACACAAAATCACGTTATGAGCGTATATATCATGAAACACAACAAATATGAAAACAGCATTCGCAAGATCGATACTCAACATACTACATAATATTTGAGTATCCCATATACTTAGCTTAACAATAAGCTTTTGATACTCAATTTACTTATCAAGCATGTCCGTAGAGTTAGGAATTCAGTTGCTCTAATTCAGTTCATTATCAATTACTTGATCGGTTCCATCATCATCGGTTCACGTTCACAGTTGCTAATTTACCGAAATATCCCGATCCCATCCGAGTTATCAATTTTAACAAAACCTTCAATACTTTAACCGGTACACTATTTCTATCATACTGCATCAATTACATGTATCCCATTTAGCAGAGTTTTCTATATCACGGTCACATCGAGTTACTCGAAGATAATTTCCATTTCATTTGTTTAGTTCAATTCTAATATCAGTTTCAGATTCTGCTATTTCCAGTATCAGCATAACTAATTCTATAATTATCCGATCATGGTTGATGGGTCTCAAGTGATCTTTTATTTTAACTGATTTCTAATTATCTCTTATTATAAATAAACATTCATGATCTGTAATCGATTCCCGGTTGTCACTGTTTAGTCTACTCATTGGGTACACCGGTGTTAACCAACCACTATCTGATTATTATTATCCATAACTATTACTTTCAAAACGGATTGAACATCACTTGCATTATATTAATAGTCAATACACATGCAATCACAGTGTGTAATGGAATCGGAGGTAAACTTTACCCACTTAATGACTTTCAGGTTGAGTGACATCAATATTCATCACAGACGGGTAGATGGTATTAACCAAAATTTATACTTTACTATTTCTATCAGAACCCAGCACTTAATTGTTCGATTCTCAATCCTAGTAAATACTCGCAACATATACATGATGCTCAGAATTCCACAAACACATAACTTATGTGGCATATGCCTATGCGCAACCATTTAATACACTTACAGACTCTTAATGGTCATGTTATACGAACTTTAAATAACAATTCTCAATTTGGTATCATACCCGTATTAGGTTCTCACACATATATACATAACATATCTGTGATTCATTATTCGGATACTCTACTTGGATTTCGGTTCCATAACACCAATTCACTTTTATAATAACTGTCACAATCATCTTTTTAATGACGCAATCTCTTAGTTCCAATGAATACATATTATCAATAATTTCCCACAACAATTATTTCTAAATTGGGGGAAAAATAAGATTTAAGTTAGGACTTCCACTCACCGGGTATACCGATAATTTTTGAAAACCCAATACCATATACTGATATACCAGATGTGTAGCTCTCGTTTTCCCGATCACAACGACTCAAGAATCGTCCGAATCTGACTTCGGATGACCAAGATATCGTTCGGAAACCAAAACCAATACAAAAGGTTAGATTCGTAATAATTGAAAATATACAGGGGGCTGTTTGTAATTTTTCAGGGTCCCCAAAGTAATTATTCAATCTTACAGGGGTTAAATAAATTTACCTTATTTAATGAATGGTTTGGGTATATAACGGGTCGGGTCGGGTTTATATAAAACCCGAACCCGAAACCCATTATGGGTTTTTCTTACCCACGCACGCAGCAGCAGCAGTCGCTGCTGCTGCTGTTCGCGGCCACCGCCGCCCGCCGCGCGGTGGCGCGGCACTTTCCCGGCCCCGGCGCCGCTCCGGCGCTGCTCCGGTCATCCCGAGAGAGAGACAGAGAGGAGAAGAAGAAAGAGAGGGGGTGGGGCTGGTGCTCCCCCCACTGCCGGCGCCGCTCTGGCCGGCCGCCGGCGCCGGACCTCCGGCCAACACCCAGAGAGAGAGAGAATGAGAGTGAGGGAGAGAGAATGAGAGAGAGAGAGAGAGTGAACGGGAGTGAGAGAGAGTGAATGTGGAGAGATTTTATCTCTCCCTCACCCCACATACTCCCACCTACTCTCCATACATCCCATACCACCCATACTCCACCAATCATAACTATTTTATATTTTATTTTCATTTTTCTTTCTTTCTTCATTTTCCCAACTTGTTTAATATAATCATAAATAGGTATGAATACCAATACTCGGTATTAATAGGAGTATTTCATGCAGATCCATTCCGGGATTTTCTATAATGAATCACTGAAATTCATTTAACACAGAATTCACAATTTGATAGTCATAAGAATTCTAGAAAATTACTAAAACCCCAAGTTTAATAATTCGGGTGTTACACTGCGACCAGAGTCCTTACAAAAATGCATGTTTTTGAGACTTTTTTAAATCATTTTTAAATGAACTATGATCACGGTCATAGTACTATTATAATCAAGAAATCTCTAAGTCCTCTCAAACTCATATATTTTATTAATAAAACCTTTAAATTGTTTGTTATTTGCAGTTCTATGGCATGTCTCGATTCAGAAAATGACATACATATTACTGAAAATGATGTAGAAGGTATATTATTTGACCAATACATCAATTCCAATATCATCATTTTTACATGAAGCGTCTGGAATAAATGAGTGGGATGAAGAGTTTATACTTCCGCAGGGAAGCACGGGTAATTATGTTTCTTTTTTATATATATACTGTAACCGTACTTATTTCACATTAATACAGCAGTAATATAGTTAAAACAATTATTGTTTATTTTATCTAATATTGACAGTATGGGGTTAGGGTAAAAAGAATGATTTCGAAGAACATTTCATAAACAAGCAGCTGAAAATTGGAAAAGGTACACAGAGAATATGTTCCTCCCAATCAATCATTCCCACAGTGCTACTGATCCTGGGTTCTATTGGACGCTCCTTGTTTTTCACAATCAAACTCAAGAATGGACATTTTACATCTTCTTGGAACCTGTGGATAAAGTGAGCAGGTCAAACAACATATATCAGAATGATGCTAGAAATATGGTGTAACACCTCGTTCCAGGAATACGTACTTAGATACGTATTCATATTTTTCGATCATATTTTTTAATTTACTTCCTGTATTTATTTTAGTTTTACGATTATTTATGTGATTATTTTGCACTGGATTCGGATTTGTAAACTTGGAGTCAGCCTTAGTCTGAACCGGGAGCCGATCCTAGTGTATGACTCGATTTGATCTTTTCGATAGTTAGATTTTACCAATTTCAATTTCAAATATTATTTTCAAGTATTTTAAATTTTCATGATTTTCTGAAATTTTTTCGAACTAAATTGCAAAATCTTGAAATCGGTGTCGACCGGTATCGCTGGTCGATTCTAGAATTTTAATTTATGAATGGAGTTGAATTTCTAAAATTTTCTTTCGCTTTATTTCTTAGAATCACATTTTCTACTTTACTGTATTTTTGGAGATTTTTCTGAATTTAGCGAAACTCGCCAGATTTAGTGTCGGCCGGTATGGCGGTTGATTTTATGATTTTTAATTTGAAAATGAGATATTATTTCTAAAAACTGATTTAATATTGTACCTTAGGATGATGTTTTTGATCTTCGCGTATTTGGTGCTTTTTTGGAATAGTCAATATTTTCAGATATTAAAATAATTTATTTATTTGAAATCTTCCTTCTTCCTTTCTTTTCTTTTTCCTTTCTTCCCCTCCATCACCACCTGCCACCCTACGTGGGGGCCTACCCGATCAAACCCCCATCACCTCCTCTTTTCCTTCACTCTATTTCATTTTTTCTTTCTTTCTTTCTTTCTTTCTTTCCTTCTCTCTCCTTCTTCTCTCCTCCTTCTTCTTCTTCTCCCTGGCGAAGATTGCAGCCCCTAGTCAGCGTCGGTCACCGTGTCGACGTTTACTCTGGCGACCCTAACGCCGCCGACCTCACCCCGGGTCGATCCCTCTCCCCTCACTTCTCTTTCTTTCCCTCTCTCTTTCCTTTCAATCTCTTTTCTCTCTTCTCCCTCCCCCTCTCTTCCCCTAGATTTGACCACCATCTCTAGCGTCGCCATAGCCGCCTCCTCTCCCCAGCGCAACGTGACACCCCATCTTCTTCTTCTTGTTTTCTTTTTCTCCTCTTCTTCTCCTCCTCTTCTTCTTTCCTCTTTCTTTCTCCTTTCTTTCCTTTCTTTTCTTTCGCCCTCCTCTTCTCTGGATCTAGCCGCGGCGACATAGCCACCGCCGGCCACCTGGCCGGTCGCTGCACTAGCTGACTCTCCCTCTTCTCTTGGGTCTCTCCCCCCTCTAGATCTCTCTTTCTTTCTCTCTCTCCTCTCACTTTCTTCTCTCTCTACTATCTCTTCTTCTTCTCTCTCTTCCCTCTTTTTATCCTTTGTCTAAGGACCGCCGTTGGCCAGGGCCGCCGCCAGCCACCTATGGCCAGCCTGGTCGGCCATCACTCCCATTCTCTTCTCTCTTCTCTCTGGCTCTCTCTCTCTCTCTTTCTTTCTTTCTTTTTAGCTCTCTCTTCTTTCTCTTTCTAGCTCTCTCTCTCTCTTTACAATATATCTCTCTCCCTGGTGATGGTGGGTGCGCCGTGCCTATGCACGTATTTTGGATTCTGAGATTTCACGGTGTTTTTCTGAAAATTTAGGGGAGTATTCTCACCTCATTATTGGGTTTCCTGCTTCGACGGGTTGAGTTTGTATTTTAGGGGAATTTATGTATTTTTACTTTTTCGTGTTATAATTGTATTTTGTGGACCGTGTACTTGTATTTGTATATAGTCGAGTGCCTAGGACTGTGTGTAGGAGCTCTGTGATGAATGTTTGTTTTAGTGTAGTTTTACTTACTGCATTATACCTTGCCTGTGATGTATTTTATTTCTGCTTTATTATCATGCTTAGCTGACCCTTCAAGGTTGTTTAACCTCGGACTCTCTAGTCAACCTCTGAGCTTCACCGCTCCATGGTAGTCTAGTAATTATATCACGTTTATATGTGTGCTCGTGTGGTACTAACATTTCCTACAAGTACTTGCTCAGCCTCCAGGTTTAACCACTTCGTGGTTTTTTACTATAAGCTTCGGGTTTAACCTCTCTGAGGCTTTAAAAGTCCTCTAGACTTTCTATATGCCACGCCTGGTAGATGGACCTAGCGTCAGTACTTTACCACTAACTCCGTTCGAGCGTAATTACCCCGTGAGCACGGCTGTGTCGTGAGTGGTAGTATGGTGTCATACGCATACTGCGACACGTACATTTAGCTGTATTGCGAGCGGTAACTATGTCGAGTGTGATAGCATCTAGTGTTGTACATTTGCTTCGCTCCAACATGCTTATTTTCGCTTGGATGATCACTTGCTTGCTTACTCGCTTGTCGATTTTCTTACCTGCTAGTCAAATATGCATGTGTATTGTTAGTATGAACATCTCCTGCAGGTACATACTCAGCCTCCGGGCTTAATCACTCTGCAGTCTACACTACAGTCTCCGGGTTTAACCTCTCTAAGGTTTATAAAAGTCCTCTAGACTTTCTAGCTATGCCTGAAAAGGCAGCTTAGTGCTCAGCATTTTACCACTAAACACGTCTAGGCGAAACTTTGCTGGATTTTAGACTCTCATCTTAAGCTGAGTCATTCCTGAGTTCCACCGGGCACTTCAATGATTAATTTGTGTTCGTTGACCTTATCCCCAGCACCGCTTTGCTTCGATTGAATGTTCGCTTGCCGCTTACTCGCTTGCCTACTTGATAGTTTTATTAATTCTTTTATTGATAGTTGTGAAAATTTTGAAATCTTACTTATACTGTTTTTTAAAATTATATTGTTTTCTTGTATTTGTACCGATCTCCTATATCGGTACCGTTTTCTTGTATTCATGCCGATCCCCTGTATCAGTACTATTTTTCTACACAATAGTGATATCTACTGTGCTTACCATTTGACATGCTATTACTTGACACCTGACACCTGCATGTTATCACTTGATACCTACATGCTATTACTTGTCACCTGCTTTTTTATCACTTGTCATGCTTAACACTTGACTTGTGATTACCATATTTTGGGAATCCTGTCCTACTATCCTATATTATATACATTAACATGTATCTCTAGTACTTTGTACGCTTGTTACCTCTGAGCTCCTGAACCAGTCATGCCCCTACTATTCCCGTAATATGATAATTACATAATGATAAACTATAAAAAGGCTAACCTATATCGGGTAAGAGAGAAACTGATGGAGTTCAAGTAGTGAATATGTTTATAGTGATATTAAGATAATAACAAATGTGATGCAGGTACATTGGAGCTTAATCTACAGAGCTAGTACTGAGTTCTGATAGCTCAAATTTATTCAAGGATATTGACTATTTTTGTGTTTTTTTAGAAATTTGTTAAAAGCCTTGATCACACACAAAAATAGTCTTATAGTCGACTAACCTCTTTCTATAGTCGACTAACATATCCTTTAGTCGACTTATAATAGTCTATAGTCGACTAAGTGTCTTCACAGAAAAATATATGTTCTCTATTTGTTGACTCTAAGCAATATTAGTTGACTAACTCTTTTTATATAGTTGACTTATTTTAGTTTTCAGAGACCTATCAATATGTGTCATATACATATAGTCGACTTGATTTTTAGGCTAGTCGACTAATTCATGAAAAATTTCTTATAGTAGTTGACTACTCTCATATCCTAGTCGACTAACTCCAGTTTTTGACTATTATTCAATTTTGATTTTCTGGTATTTTCTCTAACGTTTTGATTTTCAAATTTGAGTTGATAACTTTCCTAACTGACCATTGATTTCACCTATAAATAGGGATGTTGTCCTTGGATGTAATCACCAATTCAAATCATAAGTTTTTCTGTCTGAAACTCTATTAAAAAATATTCTGTTTTTCAAAAAACTAGTTTCTACTTTCTATTCTTCACACAATTTTAATTCTTTTGTGAAGAACTCTGAGAGTTCTCCTATAAAATACCTTGTCCACAATCACGTACAAGTTTCAAGGCTTATACGATACATTGTAATTAATCAAAGAGAGTGTCTTCTTAGTGTAGAGAAGAGTTGTACAGATTTGACAAATGGTGCTTTGTCAAGTGATTTATAAGGAGTTGATTTTGAGATGCATTAAAATCGGGATAAGAAAAATCTCAAGCTAGTTGCTTGGTTACAAGGACCAAACCAAGATAAAATCTCTCGTATTTGCGTTTGCATTTTACTGAGATTTATTCTGTGCATTTTCCTTTCTTGCAAGTATTTTAATTAAAATTTTATAAACACTATTCATCTCTTCTTTAGTGTTTGTGTTGCCTTTAGATCCTACATTTGGTATTAGAGCCTGCCTGCAATGTTCAAGGATGGCAACAGTGTTTCCTTCACACAATTTAAGGAAGAACATTCTATACAACGTCCACCATTATTTGATGGATCAAACAACAACTATAAGAAGTGTAGAATGAAGTTCTACTTGCAATCACTCAACTATGAACTATAAAACATAGTAGAAGTACCATACATCAAGCTGACCACCAATTATAATGCGTGGAGTGAAGAATAAAAAAAGTCTGTAAATCTTGATTCCAAAGTAATGAATGCGCTTTTCTGTGCTTTGAACAAAGAAGAATTCAATCGTGTGTCAATAGCCAGATCTGCAAATCAAATATGGCAGATTTTACAGGCAACACATGAAAATACCAATAAAGTTAAAGAATTAAAAACTATGTTCTCACTCACAGGTCTGACTTCAAAATGAAAGAGAATGAAACCTACAAAAATGGTTACAAGATTCACCGACATTACAAATTTCTTAGTAGCTCTTGAAAATGAATACACTCAAGTTGAAAAAATTAGAAAGATTTTTCATGCACTCACATCAGATTGGGAGAAGAAAACTACTACAATAGAAGAAGCAAATGACTTTTCAACAATGTCATTAGGACCTTATTGGTAACTTAATGGCATTTGAAGTTCAACTTGAAGATAGGAAGAAGGATGAACAACAACTTCAATCCAAGAAGAAAGTACTTGCCTTTCATACATCCTCAATATGGACAATTCAGATGATGATGAAGAGGAGATGGCAATACTCTCAAGAAAATTCTTAAAATAACGTAAGTTTAATCCTATTTGTTTTAATTGTAATAAACCAGGTCATATAAATAAGGATTGCTCATTGCTAAAATACAAAGGAACTTCAAGTTCAACAAATTCAACAAATGGAAGAAAGATTATCAGGCAACTTGGGAGGATAGTGATTCATCTTCATCTGACGAAGAAAAAGTCATTGAAACTGCCAATGTCTGTTTTATGGCTTAAGAAGATGAGGTACAAGAATATGTTGAATTATTAGATGCATTTAATGAATTATATAATGATCTCAAAATGAAGAGATTAAAATAAAGTTTTAATAAAGAAAAATAAAGACTCAACAAAGAAAATTCATTTTATATTTCTCAAATGTCTTCCTTAAATTCTCAAAAAGCTGACTTTGAAAAAGTTATTTCATCTTTAAAAAAGATAATGAGAATTTCTTTAAAGAGAATGTGTTGCTTAAAAGAGAAACTGTTTCTTTAAATTCTAGAATTTCTATTTTAGATAAAGAAATGACAAGTTTCAAAATTAAATATGAAGAAATTTGAACAATGTGACAAAATTTAATAAGGGAAAAGAAAATTTTAATGATTTATTGTCTTATCAAAAGATGTCAAATAATCATTTTGGTCTTGGATTTTCAAAAAATAAGTTTGAAAAACTTACACATGCTGGTCTTGGATTTTTAAAAATAATATTGAAAAATATACACATTTTTATAAAAAGAATAATCATAATCTACATAATTCTTTTGTGAAAAGAAATACTAATACTATTTCAAAAAGAATTAGGAACAACTATATATGAATTCCTAAACATCTAAATATTGTGGATAAAAATGCTTATATTGCATCATATATACATCATATATGTAATTCTTATAATTATGTTTATACTAACAAACGGAAACCAAATTCAAATTGGGTTTAGATTCCTAAAGGCTTTTTTTTTTTTTTACCATGTCATGATGGGTATCATATAAAATATTTTATCTTATAGGTACCATACACAAAAAAAGTGAATACTTGATAGAAAATTATTTCAAAGATATAATGCACAATATAATATATCATATATGTATGCCATGATATATTTTATACAGGGGAGAACACTTGCTATCTATAATTGTTATAACCTGTTCTCTGCAGGGGGAGTTTCTCTGCGGGGGGAGTTTCTCTGTAGGGGGAGTTTTTATGCACACAGCTTTCTTCATCAAAAGGGAGAGAATGTTGGAACTTACAGTTTGATGATAATAGATTTTGATGATAATAAATATGATGCAGGTACATTGAAGCTTAATCTACGGAGCTAGTACTGAGTTCTGGTAGCTCAAGTTTATTCAAGGATATTGACTATTTTTGTGTATTTTTAGAAATTTGTTAAAAGCCTTGATCACACACACAAAATAGTCTTATAGTCGACTAACCCCTTTCTATAGTCGACTAACATATCATTTAATCGACGTATAATAATTTATATTCGACAAGTATCTTCAGAGAAAAAACATCTGTTCTCTATTTATTGACTAACCTTTTTTATATAGCCGACTAATTTTAGTTTTCAGAGACCTATCAATGTATGTCAGATACATATAGTCGACTCGATCTTTAGGCTAGTCGACTAACCTAGGCAAAACTTCTTATAGTAGTCGACTACTCTTATATTCTAGTCGACTAACTATAGTTCTGACTGTTATTCTTTTTTGATTTTTTGGTATTTTCTTCAATGTTTTGATTTTCAAATTTGAGTTGATAATTTTCCTAACTGACCATTGATTTCACCTATAAATAGGGATGTTGTCCTTGGATATCACCAATTCAAATCATGAGTTTTCTGCCCAAAATTCTGTTAAAAAAATTCTGTTTTTCAGAAAACTAGTTTCTACTTTCTATTCTTCACACAATTCAAATTCTTTTATGAAGAATTCTGAGAGTTCTCCTATAAGATATCTTGTTCACAATCACATACAAGTTTCAAGACTTATAGGATACATTGTATTCAATCAAAGAGAGTGTCTTCTTGGTGTAGAGAAGAGTTGTACAGATTTGACAAAATGTGTTTTGTCAAGTGATGTACAAGGAGTTAATTTTGGGGTGTATCAAAATCAGGATAAGAAAAATCTCATGCCGGGTTGCTTGGGATTAGACATAGGTCATGGGACCGAATTAGGATAAAATCTCTCGTATTTGCGTTTGCATTTTTCTGAGATTTATTCTGTGCATTTTTCTTTCTTGCAAGTATTTTAATTAAAAGTTTATAAACACTATTCATATCTTCTTTAGTGTTTGTGTTGCCTTTTTTATAGATCCTACAATGTTATGCAACTAAAACTTTTGGTTCTACCTGATGGCCTCCACGTGACCGAGGGGAGCACTGACTCTCTACCTCTTGCTACATTCCTGAATGGGCATAATATAAGACCAGCTTCCTGTAGGTCTTTTGGCCGGTTTCATAATCAGCAATGGCACACCCCGGGTCATGGCCCCGGGCATGTACGGGACTCACTGTAAACATAACCAGTTAGTTTCATCATCAGTTTCCTATAACAACCTCGACTTACTCATATATGAATGTACGAGGGATGGAACGTACGCCAGTACAAATACTTAGATATATGGGTCGGACAAGTAATAATAATAAGACACTAATTAATAATTTTTGTCTTGTTTTACAATTCGGGTTATATACATTCAGATTATAATAACGTGAAGTGTATAGTATATAGATAAGGTTTTCTTGTTTGGATTATTCTTTCGACGTACTTATCTCATGAAATCGTAATCTGGGTTGTACCGCTGGTTTTGCCGTATTTGTTTTCATCAAATTTTATTCAAATTTCAGGTTTTATTATTATTATTCTAAATATATTTATATCCTAATTTTTTACTTGTATACTACTCTTCTGATTTCCTGTTGTTACCATATTGTATACAACATGTCTCTTTCTTAGCATTATACTTGTACTACTGTACTTAACCTCCTGACTTGCTTATTCTTGATTTATACAGATACTTTACTTGCTGTATAATCACTGCTTCTTGATGATTCATACTATTCTCTTAAGCTGTTATTGTGGACAACTTGGGTTGTGCATACACAGTTAATAGAGATATGAGGTATATGGTATATAGATGATGGTTTCTTTTTTTGGATTATCCTCTCGAGGTATCAATCTAATGAATCTATCTACTGAGCCCATACAGCTGGTTTTGTCACTTCTGTATATTTCATTACTTGATGTCTCATTCATGTTCGGGTGTGTATGCTCACGATACGATTTTCAACACATATTTTGATTCAGATTTATCAATACATGTGTGTTTGTCCCTACATGCTACTTGACATTCATCACACCACTCGTTCAGGGTTTCTGACTCTCTTGAAGATGCATGTCTAGATCCTGGAGCTTGGAGTTTGTAGATTCTCTCAGTTGCTGATCAGAGATGCGCAACGGAAGCGTGGATCATCGGCAGACCGTTTAGAGTCATTTCCTTTCAGGCCCCTGCTAGGCTCTCGAGCCTTCCTTTTTGTAACTTGTGAGCATCTTTTGTACTGTCGATACTTGTATATCTCTTTGTGTTGCGTATTAGCGCTAATCGGTGATGTAATATTCTTATAATATTATGTCACATCCTATAATAACTTTGTAATTATACTCATATGTTGGAATGTATAAGGCACCATGTACTTTCATACCCTGATTCTTGTATGTACTGATTCTTAGTGTATATATGTGAGGATATTTCTGACCTATGTATGTACGTCGCAGTAACGTCTCCGTACCCGCGGGGTCGGGGCGTTACAGGATGGTATCAGAGCCTAGGTCATGGTACAACTAGTAGGCAAATTAATAGTAATGAAGTTTGTAACTGGAATGCATGAGTCCTGATTATACAATCCAACTACAAGTGCAAAGTTATCTATTTCTTCTTGATTTCCTTTCTTTTGATTCCTTTATCCCTTCCATTTTTCAATATTTTGATTTTCGTAGTCTTTATACCGACTTAAGATACGGGTAGACTAGTGAGGTAACGGCAGGACAAATATAATTCACTCTCATCCTATTCTGACATTCTTTGATTCTAGTACACCAGATTGTCTTATATCGAGTTATTCTTCGGATCCGCACTCTATTCTTATATATGTGTGTGTGCATTCTATGGGGATTAGCAGAGAAAGTGGGGATCAGTGCAAATAATAGCGTAGTCATCATCTATGTAATCGCACAAATTATACTACTACACGAGAGGCATCAATAGGAAACAATTTTTCAAATTCAGAACTTCTGTCAGGCTGAGCTAAGGTATTTTCTATATTATTCCAGTAATGATCATCACCTCTTCTATCGACTTCACTGAACTCAGATACAACTTCCAACAGTCCTTATGAATTTGATGAGCCATGAACCCCACTAGCCTCGCCAAGCAAGCGTCGTGATCTAGCCACGCGAGATCAAGTAGGCATGGGCTTTGCTGCACCCTTGCGCTTAGCCTTTAGCGCTGTGTTACATGATGACTTTGCCACATGAGCTTTGCCAAGTGCGAGCCTTGCTTAGCGTCTGACTCTGTGTTAAGCAATGGCCCCACCTAGCCGCTCATGGCTAGTTCCGTCGGAGTTTAGTATCCTAGTTTTGTTCCCTAGATTTCTCCTACCTAATGTGTTGCATGGTTTAAGTGAACAGGGTTTTCTCGTCATATCTGAACCAACTTGCCATAATCTTTACCAACGATCTATTCGGCCAACCTTACAGGGTTTGGGTATTCCCTAAGTATTTCATTTATAGTCGGGTTATCATTCAGAAGACGATATTAGAGACTCGCTATGGTTATTCTATATTTCTTAACTATGCCTTTTAGAGTAATTGATACTCAGTATTCAGAATCTGTTTTTATTGGTTTTCTTTATCCGTAATCTCTTATCAGGGTTTTCTTTATTTTTTGATCTTCTGGTCTACTCTCGGGTAACAGTAAGTATGCAGCTCATCGAGAATTCTATTACAGATTCTTCATCAAGTACAGCTTCACGCCTCTTAGATAAAGAAGTGATATCAGGTCAGTATTATATGGCACCGTCTGAAGATTTATACGGCAAAAAGTACAGAAGATGTCCAGATCCCGAGGTTATTATTCAGTCATTTGGAAGCGTCACCCTTAATTATTCGTACCTTAATTGGTATAATCCTCATCCCTATCGTTTCTGTGTTCATTTTCCTCTTATCAAAATTTCGAGGATGAATTTTTTGTAAGGTGGATGGAATGTATCACCCCGTTCTTGGAATACATACTTAGATATGTATTCAGGATTTTTTGATCATATTCTTTGATTTACTTCTTGTATTTATTTTTGTTTGTGGTTATTTATGTGATTGTTTTGCATTTGATTCGGATTTGTGGACTCGGAGTCAGCTCTAGTCTGAACTAGGAACCCGATACTAGTGTATTACTTGATTTGATCTTTTCGGTAGTCAAATTTGATCGATTTTAGTTTCAAACATCATTTTCCAATATTTTAAAATTTTTATAATTTTCTAGAATTTTTCCAAATTAAATTGTAAAATCTTCAAAATCAGTGTCGACCGGTATCACTCGTCGATTCCAGAATTTTTAATTTAGGAACGGAGGTGAATTTTTAAATTTTGCTTTCACATTATTTCTTAAAATCATATTTTTCTTGTTTAATATATTTTTGGAGATTTTTCTGAATTTATCAAAACTCGGCCAGATTTGGTGTCGGCTAATTCGTTGGTTGATTTCAAGATTTTTAATTTAAACATGAGATCTAATTTCTAAAAACCAATTTCATATTTTACCTCAGGATGATGTTTTCTACCTCCGAATATTTTTGGGGCTTTTTCTGGAATAGTCGATATTTTTTATATTAAAATAATATTATTTATTTCAAAATCTTCCCTTCTTTCTTTCTTTTCTTTTTCTTTTCTTTTCCCCCAATCACCACCTGCCACCCCACGTGGGGGGCTTGCCCCCATCAAATCCCCCATCACCCATATTTTCCCTCTCTCTTTCATTTTTTTCTTTCTTTTTATGTCTTTCTCTTCCTTTCGCCTTCTCTCCCCTTCTCCTTCTTCTCCTGGCGACGACTGCAGCCCCTGGCCAGCGAAGGTCGCCGTCGTGCCGGCATTCACTCCGGTGACCCCACCGTCACCGACCTCACCCTCGGCTAAGCCCTCTCTCTCTCACTTTTCTTTTGTTCCCTCTCTCTCTCTCGTTTCAATCTTTTTTCCTCTCTTCTCCCTCTCCCTCTCTTCCCCTGGATCAGACCACCATCTCCACTGCCACCAACATCGTCTCTGTCACCTCTTCCCATGGCCACCACGACACCCCTTCTTCTTCTTCCTCTTTTCTTCTTCTTCTCCTTCTACTTCCTCATCTTCTTCTTTCCTTTTTCTTTCTCCTTTCTTTCTCCTCCTTTTCTCTGGATCTGGCCACGATGGTAGAGCCGTCATCGACCACCACGCTGGCCGCTGCGCCAGCCAGCTCTCCCTCTCCCTCTTTCCTTGGATCTCTCTCCCCCCTCACTCTTCTCTCTTTCTTTCTTCCTCTCTCTCCTTTGTTTGAGGATTGCCGCGGCCAGGGCCGCCGGTGACCATCTCTGGGGTCGACCACCACTCCTCTTCTCTTCCTCTCTTCTTTCTCTCTAGCTCTCTCCCTTCTCTCTAGCTCTCTCTCTTCTCTCTCTTCTTTCTCTCTAGCTCTCTCTAAGTATATCTTTCTCCCCTGGTGATGGTGGGTGTGCCTTGCCCGTGCACGTGTTTTGGACTCCTGAATTTCGAGGTGTTTTTTGAAGATTTAGGCGAGTGTTCTCGCTTCATTATTGGGTATCCCCGCTTCAACGGGTTGAGTTTCTATTTTGGGGGAATTTATGTATTTTTACTTTCCTGTGTTGCAATTATATTTTGTGGACCGTCTACTTGTATTTGTATATGGCCGAGTGCCTAGGACTATGTGTAGTAGCTATGTGATGAATGTTTGTATTAATGTAGTTTACTTCTTGCATTATACCCTACCTGTGATGTGTTTTGTTTCTGCTTTATTATCATGTGTGGCCAACCCTCCGTGGTCGTTTAGCCTCCGGACTCTCTACTCAGTCTCCGGGCTTCACTACTTCATGGTAGTCTAGTTATTATCACGTTTTTATGTGTGCTCGTGTAGTACTAATATTTTCTGTATGTACTTGCTCAGCCTCCAGGTTTAATCACTTCTTGGTTTTTTACTATAACCTTCGGGTTTAACCTCTTTGAGGTTTTTAAAGTCCTCTGAACTTTCTATATGCTATGCCTGGTAGGCGGACCTAGCGTCAGCACTTTACTGCTAATTACGTTCAAGCGTAGTTACCCCGTGAGCATGGCTGTACAGTGAGCGGTAGTATGGCATTCATAGCATACTGTGACGCATGCGTTTAGCTGTCTTGCGAGCGGTAACCACGCTGAATGTGATAATATCTAGTGTTGTACATTAGCTTATCTCAAGCATGCTTACTTTCGCTTGGATGATCGCTTGCTTGTTTACTCGCTTGTCGGTTCTCTTGCCTACTAGTCATATATGCATCTGTGTTGTTTGGTACTAACATCTCCTGCAGGTACATGATCAACCTCCGGGCTTAACCGCTCAGCGGTTCTACACTACAACTTCCAGGCTTAACCTCTATTTTATTAAAGTCCTCTGGACTTTCTAGCTACGTCTGAAAGGCAGCTTAGCGCTCAACGTTTTACCACTAAACACGCCTAGGTGAAACTTTGCCAGATTTTAGACTCGCATCTTAAGCTAAGTCGTTCCTCAGTTCCACTGGGCGCTTTGGTGATTAAACTTGTTCATTGATCTTGTCCCCAGCACTGCTTCGTTTGGATGTTCGCTTGCTTGCTTACTCGCTTGCCTACTTGATAGTTCTATTAATTCTTTTATTGATAGTTGTGAAGAGTTTGAAATCTTTACTTATATTACTTTCTAAAACTGTATTATTTTTCTGTATTCATATCGATCTCCGTATCAGTATCATTTTCCTGTTCATACCGATCCCCTGTATCTGTACTATTTTCCTACACAATAGTGATATCTACTGTTCTTACCACCTGATATGTTATTACTTGACACCTGACACCTGCATGTTATAACCTGATACCTACATGTTATTACTTGTCACCTGCTTGTTATCACTTTCATGCTTAACACTTGACTTGTGATTTGGGAATCCTGTCCTACTATCTTGTATTATATATAATGACCTGTATTTCTAGTACTTATGTACTCCTGTCACCCCTCAACTCCTGAACCTGTCCTGTACCTGCTATTCCCGTAATATGATAATTACATAATAATAAACTATAAAAAGACCAACCTACATCGGGTAAGGGAAAACTGATGGACTTCAAGTGGTGAATATATAAGACCCATTTCCTATAGGCCTTGCGGTCGTTCTATACACCAGCAATGTAACACCCTGGGTCGTGGTCCCGGGCATGTACGAGACCCATTGTAAACATAACCCGTTGGTTTCATCATCAGTTTTCAATAACAATCTCGACTTACTCATATATGGATGTATGTGGGATGGAACGTACGCCAGTACACATGCTTAGATATATGGGTCGGACAAGCAATAATAATAAGATACTAATTAATAATTCTTTGTGTTATTTTGCAATTCGGGTTGTATACATTCAGGGTACGATAACATGAAGATATAGTATATGGATGAGAGTTTTCTTATTTGGATTATTCCTTCGATGTACTATATTATGAAATCGTAATTTGGGTTATACTGCTGGTTTTGCCATATTTTCTTTCATCAGATTTTATTCGGATTTCAGGCTTTATTATTAATATTATTATTATTCTATATAGATTTTTATCATGCTTTTTCACTTGTATACTACTCTTCTGATTTCCTGCTGTTACCATATTGTACACAGCTTGTCTCTTACTTGACATTATACTTGTACTATTGTACTTAACCTCCTGACTTGACTTGATTATTCTTGGTTTATACAGATACTTTAGTTACCATATAATCGCTGCTTCCTGATGATTCATACTGTTCTCTTAAGCAGTTATTGTGGACAACTCGGGTTGTGCGTACTCTGTCGATGGAGACATGAGGTATATGGTATATAGATGAGGGTTTCCTTTTTTAGATTATCCCCTCGAGGTATCGATCTCATGAATCTATCTATGAGCCCATACAACTGGTTTTGTCTTCTGTACATCTCATCACTTGATGCCTCATTCATGTTCGGGTGTGTATGCTCACAACACGATTTTCAACACATGCTTTTGATTCAGATTTATCAATACACGTGTGCTTGTTCCTGCATGCCACTTAGCATTCATCACATCACTCATTGGGGAGTCAACGTGTGCTTGTCCCTGCACGTCACTTGGCATTCATCACACCACTCGTTGGGGAGTTTCTAACTCCCCTATATCTGCATGTCTAGATCCTGGAGCTTGGAGTTTATGGATTCTCCCGTTGCTTATCAAAGATGTGCAGCGGAAAGCATGGATCATCGACAGACCGTTTAGAGTCCTTTCCTTCCAACCCCCTGCTAGGCTCTCGAGTCTTTTTTTTTTGTAACTTGTGAGTATCCGTTGTACTGTTTATACTTATATATCTCTTTGTATTCTGGCATTTGCGCCGATCGGTGATGTAATATTCTTGTAATATTTTGTCACATCTTATAATAACTTTGTAATTGTACTCATATGTTGGGATGTATAATGCACCACGTACTTTCATATTCTGATTCTTACTTGTATTGATGCTTAATGTATATATGTGAGGGTATTTTTGACCTATATATATGTCGCAGTAACGTCTCCGTACCTGCGGGATCGGGGCGTTACATATGGTATAATAATCTTGATCATCCTAATTTTTTTTGAGAAAATGTGCCTCAGCCACAGCTCCTGGCGCATCGCTATCATGATCACAATGTTTTTGGGAGGACTGCTAACATGGTGGCAGTGGTTTTTATGAGGACCGTGATCAGAATCGCGGTGTTTTTTGTGAGGACTGCGATCAAGGTTGCAGTGCCTGCTGAGAGAGTCTCACAGCTGGCGACTGAGGTACAAATACCTCTTTTATTAATTGGCTTCTATTGCATTAAAACTAAATGTTAGTTTTACTTTGAAAATGTATAAAGAAAGACTGCTCAAAATATTTGAACAGTAGATATCATTCGGAATCATGGATGTCAGTTGTATAATGCAAAAGAAAAGTAAAATTAAATATGAAAATGTCCCCAACAGGCTAACATATATGTTTAATCTCAAAGGCATCACTTTTCAATTATTTTTGGAACTAATTCAAAAGGTTAGAAATTGATGTCAGATGTAATTTTTTCTTTAGTGTTGATTGCGCAATATGTATGCAAATATATTGAGTGTATTGCATGTGGTACCCCTGCTGCTGTTGATGCTGTAACATAATCTTCTGTGAGGAAGCTGAGGGGAGAAATAACTTACATGTTACTTGTAAACAAATTTAAAAGTTGAAATGAAGAGACTGGAAAAGTAAGGTTGATGATCTTCAATGATTGAGATGTATAAATCTTTCTGTAATTCTCCCTAAATGATTGAGATGTTTTTCCTGTGTTCAGTGAAAGAGTAAGGTTGATGATGTTCAATGATTGAGAAAAGGGTGACAGTGGTAGCAGCTTTATTATAATCAGATATTAGTATGACTGTGACCATAGTCACAGTCTTATAATACCACCGTTTTAAGAGTTTTGTGAACATTGTGACAAGAATTGCAGTATTAAAAAAAATATATGAATAATGACACCCTAGTCTCATTGCTCATAATGCCCAATTTTCAAAGTTTTGTGAACACCACGACCAGAGATGAAGCATTAATAAAAAATCTGAATAATGATACACAATCAGATACAACACAGAAAAAATCTATGGTAAGTAAGCGTCATAAAAATCAATAGAATACTCATTTTTCACTTAAAAAAACTGAACAGATTGTTTGATACAAAAAATGCAAATGAAAACAAATCAATGTTTGTAGTACATGAAGATTTGTTATGATGGCCTATCTTTTGACAATGACTGCATTTCACCTTCCTCTTTTATCTTGCATCGTCAATGTTATCTACTTTATTCTTCTTTAGCCTTCCTGGAAGATGCCTAATCTCAGGTGAAAGTACATCAACAACCTTGGGACCTCATTAGGCCTATGATTGAATAACATAGGATGTACATATTGTTCATAGGTAAGACGAAATGTAAAGGCGAGAAATATGGATCGCAATAGTCATAAAAAGACGATGAAGTGTAACTAATACAAGCTACAACATGAGAATAGGAGGAACCCTCAAGGTGCCAGTAATTGCAGGAACAAAAATATTGAGAGAGGTCTACCAAATATGTATTGGTATCACTGCACTACACCTCAAAGATAAAATCGCTACATCTCATAAGACTCACTGTCCTGAAAGCTTGAATATTGGTAGCCAACTTCTTCTCCATTACTGGACATAATACCGTAATCTAACTTCTAGTAATTTTTCTATTCTCTGTCATTTTCATCATTACCCTCTTTCAGATCAAATCAAACATAGATGTTATGGGAAGGTCATGGTCTTCAAGGATCCATGAATTAAAACTTTTAGTTACAGTAGAGTGTAAATCACCGTATTTGCATCCGGGGAAGTAAGCATTCGTAAAGTACTCGGGAGGAACAATGGCTAAGAAGTTAGTGTAGGCAATCAACTTCGATAAAATTTCATGCACCTTTTGGAGCTCATTGTGCGTCAGAGCATAAGCAAGTTTCTTAAACTGCTTTCTAATGAATTCATGCTTATGATCTTTACTAGATATAATATTCATGAGGTTGAGCTTTAAATGTCATAAGCAATAAGAATGGTGAGACTCCGTGAAGACATATCGAATTGCTTTCAACTGTCCAGAGTGCCTGTCAGAATTAATTGTGTACGCTCGATCTTCAGATACAATTGCCTTGAGTTGTTATGCAAACAAATACCAGTTCTTATCATTCCCGATATCCATGACTGCCATAACAAGTGGGAAAAAACCTACAAGTAGGGAAAAGAAAAAATGTTCGTAGTCCTCGCAAAAAGTTATTGTATAACAGTATTCATTAGGACCGCGAACCATGGTCGTAGTAAAAGGTACTATATAACAGTATTCATCATGGTCGGAGTCCTCCCAATATGCCATATTACTCAGCCGTTATGCAGACCGAAACCATGATCAAAGTATTTGAAATGGTAATGAAAATAACACATAAGAAGGGGTTAGTGAAAAAACATAACATATTGTCATTCTTTCCAGTCGCAGCCAGCATACAACCTTGGTGTTTAGCCTTCAGAAATGTCCCATCTAAAAAAAGACAGGATGGCAGTGGTTAAACCCGACAATACAAACACTAAAACATACGAACAAACGCATGAATATGTGTGTCGGGGTTTTTTTGCAGCATAACATAACTGCTTGGATTGCTCTCCACCAACTGATACTAGTAAGAATATAAGTGATGGTAAGATACCGAGTCATTATCGTATATATCTTTCATAGCCATTTACTTCCCAGTATATGCATAATAATAACTCAACTCTATATCATAGTCATACTTAAATTTGCACATAATATCTTTCGGCTTTAGTGAAGATTGGTCTTGAACATTTTAAAGAATCACACTTTTCATTAAATTACCAGTGTAATGATGTTTTCTCTTGTTTTTATAAGGAGCGCCACAAGTGTGATTCAAATCCATCTTGCTCATCCGTTCTCAGCTTTTGAGAAGCATGAATCCTCCAATTGCAACCATTTTCTTCTTTGTGAATGTATTTAACAATAACTTAGATTTTTCATTCTGCACAAATTTATATCTATAACCTGTCTCAAGAGAATACAATAGAAGCTTTTCTCGAAACTCAACAGCTTCACTTTTGAAAATCTGTCCCACCTCCTTGAATAAGCGGCGCCATGTGCTATGTTTCAACACTGCTAAACTCTCTCCATTTTGATCATCAACACAGGACAAAATTCTACTACTTAATTCATTATCAGTAACACTTACACTTTGACTTACTTCAGTCAAGCTCATACAGATATTAACTGTTGGGCGCTTCTTGGCCTAAAAATATGCAGCAAGAGATTGCAGATCTGAATCGGTTTCGATCACATGACACTTGTACTTGTCTGTGTAGGATAGTTCAATAGAAAATGCACTGAAAATCTCCCATCTATCACACACTTGTTTCTTCATCCCATTCACATTGGAATTCACGCAGACACGTACAATAGAGCCACCACCGTACAAAAGAACAATAAGAATACTAATATCCTCATTCTATAAAAATAAAACTCAAGTTTAGAACAACTAAATACATATATTGCGGGTACACATGCATGTAAAAATCTGTGCTTATGAGAACTGCGACCAAGGTCGTAGTCCTCATGTAAAAAACTGTATTTATAAGAACTGCGACCAAGGTGCAGTCCTCATAAATACAACTTATGTGTTTTACTGAGGACTGTGACTCTGATCGCAGTCTCAGTAAACGCACGTTTTTGTGATTTCTAAGAATTGCGATCATAGTTGCAGTATATTGTGAAAATAAAACTCATCTTGTGTGTGTTTTACTGGGGACTGCGACTCTATTGATCGCACTCCTCATAAACAAAGAACCTTTTGTGTGTGTTTATGAAAAGTCTAAGATTAGATATAAATGAATGAACCGATAAAATTTAATAAAGATCATAATACAGAATTAACCTTAATTTTAAAAAATAGACACCACGATCACAAATCTTCACAGATAATAAGGAAAAAAAGAGATCACATATCTTCACGGATAAGAAGGGAAAAAAGAATGATCATAGATTTTCACAGATAAGACGGAAAAAAAGAAAAGAAAAGAAAATTTTCACCTGGTCTGAAGAAGACGATATGCTTAAGGGAGGAGGCAGACAGATCTGCGATATGTTGATGAAGTACGACGAAGATGAACAACAAAATATTAAAGAGAAAAGGGCCAACGAATAAATGATTGGAGAGTTGAAGATGAGGATCAATGAGAAAAAGAGTCTAAATATGAAGAAGGGTAAAATATGAATTTAAAAATAAATCCTAAATGGCGGTTACAGTTTGCTAACGTGGATGAGGCTGTAGCGAATAAAAATATGGAAGCGAGTTTTTTTTTTCCTAATTCTGAGGCAAAGTAGGTGGCTGTAACAAAATTTTTTAGTATTTACATTTTTTAATATTTACTTTTTTATTATTTTTTACTATTTTAATATTTAATATATTTAAATTACAAAATAATTAGTTTTGTGGTCAACTTTTCCATCATTACGACCCAAACACCGTAAAACATAAAATACTTTTCACTTACAATTTCACATTATCAACCAAACACCGTAAAACTTACTGCATAAAACTCACTTACAACTGTAAAAAAGTTTACCACTTACGACTTATGACTTACGATCACTTACAGCAGCCAAACATGAATAAGACACTGTGTCTATGTTAGGAGAGATGGGAAAATGTTTATAATTTACCTCATGAGGACTTAATTTTTATAAATTTAGCATAAAATTTCATTTGTTTTCAAAAAATTATTAAAACCTTCAAAAAAAAATATAATAAACTATTGTGAACATTCAAAATTCTGAAATTTTCACAAAGACAGTGTGAAAAGCCATATTTCACTGACAACTTATAATATTTTTCAAAAATTTCAATAAGTTTTTAAACTAAAATAAAGTCAGAAATAATGGGCTTTTAGCAAGTAAAACCTGTGAATATATAGAAGAATTTTTCTATCTTAAATTTCTAAAAATGTATTAGGCCCTTTTCTTTTTCTGTGTCTCAAGGTTTACCAAAGGGCCTGTGTGCTTAAAAAAGCCTTAAATCCCAACTGTGACAACTGACACAAAATCGCTCTTGGAGACATGGTTTTTTTTTTTTTTTCAACTACATCTACAGTAAATCAAATTAAAAGCTCTTCGATATCCAATTTTTGGCCTTTCAAAGAAACATACCCTAATTGCCAATTGGCGTTTTCGCCAGGAACCCAGTCGGAAAGGGCCACGTAGTCAGTAAGCCTTAAAATTCATCGTATCCGCGAGTCACTCGATCTCATCTTCCAAACACAAGGACAACAACCTAGAAGGCCCCAAACAGCTATCGAGCCTCTCTAATGGCGGTACCGATCGCCTGACGCTGCAACCCAACGGAAAGCTCGCCCTCTTTAAGTCCTTCTTCGATCAGTCAAGCTTCTAGAAGGTTTCGGAACACTCTGCAAGATGGCCGGGGACGCCCAGACAAGGTTCGAGAAGATCATGAACAAGCTCTCACAGTCCGCTCCCCCGAGACAGAAGCAGTCCTTAATCTCAAGGTCCCCCTTTCGTTCTTCATTTCTTCTCTCTTTTCTTGATCGATGTTGAGCTGAAATTATTTTGTTTCTTTATGTGTTCAAGCGATGGGATTGGGAGAAAGAGGGCAGAATCGGGGCTTAGGGTTTCTACGAATTCGTTGGGATCGGTTGGATTGGTTCCCCAATGCCGGCCGTGGGATCGAAGGGATCTGATGCGGAGGTTGGCGACTTTCAAGGCCATGACTTGGTTTGGGAAGCCAAAGGTTAGGGTTTTATTCCATTTTTAGCATAGAATTTTACTTTAATAAAACAGTTAGGGTTTTGGTCTCAATCTTGCAATTTCTTGTACTTTCTTTAATTGGTAATTTGTTGGAGTCAGATTAGTTGAATAGCAGGAGAAGATAGTTTGCATCTTTGTTACCATTTCTGAAGACTGTTTAGCATCTTGCTCGAATGGAGGAAAAAGAGGGTTGGTTTCTGTCTTAATAACTCTGAATTTACGCAAACATTCAAGATGACATTGTTCAAATGCTTCATTATTTCGGTGCAAGTTCGAAATGTTAGTTGCATAGTTAAATTAATTACACCTTTTGTATATGGATTTTAGGTTTTAGGAGGGGTGGAAAATGACGACAACAATAGAGCTTTAGATTTAAAAGTGAATATTGGGAAGCAACATTGGTAAAGTATCCAATATCTATCATTTTTCAATTTTTTCTGCTAGGAGTTTTAGAAGTTGGCTTTTGTATAATTACTAGGGATGAGAAACGGCTGAGCTAGCCCGCGGCCCAATGGGGTTGGCCCAAAAGATTAGGGCTGGATCCCCGCTCAGATGACTCGGATGCCCAATGGGCATGCCAATTTGACCCGAAAATATTCGGGTCAAATATGGGCATCACCCATAGCCACCCATTCAGCTCGAAACCTGCCCAGACTCACGTGATGGTCTCTCATCGAAAGCTTCTCTCTCTCTCTCTCTCTCGCGTATCTTCCCAAATTGATGAGAGACATCTTGTTCTGGATCTTATTGAAAGTTGCTTGCTTATTTCTCTCTCTATCGCTCTCGTCTTTTCCAAATCGATGAGAGACATCTTGTTCTAGATCTCATTGAAAGCTGCTTGCCTGGATCTCATCGCCAAACTTGGCTTCTCCAGTTCTACCTCTTTGCCATGTTTCATAGTTGTTGCCCCTCATCTACTTATCATCTTCGCCTTCGTCATCACTGACCGCAGCCGCGGCCGCGTCTGCGAAGGGAGGGTCAGGTTCGACTGAGATTCTGCTACTGGGATTCAAGTCTGGAGTCCACCGACATGTTCTATCAGCAACAACTCTCCCCGATTGAGGTAAGAAGAAAGATTGCATTTTTATTTGTGCGTCTTGCTCTGTTTGTGATTTGCTTCAGACCCTTTTGGTATTTTGAGATTTGGATCATGGATTTTGGTTAATTTTGTTTCCTTTTAGATTCTGTTTATTTTTGTTTGTTATTACTTTTAAAAGAGCAAGCAAAGTGGAGATTATTATTGTTTGCTTATTGTATATTTCTAAAAGGTCTAGAACATTTTTTGATGTAGTTATTCTAAATGGGCTGACCCAAACGAAAATGGGAAGTATTTGAGCAAGTCAAATACATGCCCAGTTCAGGTTCAGACTGGCCCAAAGTGTAACGGTCCCAGTTATTAATCACCCAATTAAAAAAACCAAATCCAAAATCATTAACCTTTAACTTAATCGTTGATAATCACCAAATTTTTGACAGCATCTCCTTTGAAATATGAAGTCTTCCCTAATACAACTCAATTGTTTCAGCCAACATCGGCCTACTTAATCAATATATTTCGATTATACATCACCTATTTAAATTTCAAAACTTAAATCCTAATAACTCAATAATATCAAATATCAACAATAAATCAAAAATGACTCGAGAGTACTCATACCAGTCCACAATTCAACTCAAAAGTCTTCTAATTTATAACCAGATAGAACTTAGAAGTTAGAACTTGTATCATTTCCAAAAGATAATTATTAATGTAAAATTCAAACCAATCAAAATACAGAAATGATATCCACTACTAATAACGTCAACACTATCTATATTTCTATATATATCATAACTCCAAGTATCACCATATATTTATACAAAAGAAAATATTCTAAAAGATAAAACATGAGTGCTCAATCAGAGTGCTATCTGGTGCCCCCTTCGTCGATCGTAAGGCCACAAGCTAAACCTTGGTCTGACTTGAAAGTGGGTTAATAACAACGGGGTGAGCTAAAAACTCAGTGAGTAAAGCCATCCAAATCAAAGTTTACATTTTAATATCATGACAAATCAAGTATGTTATAGTTGGACAGATTCAAGAAAATCTCAATTATCTTCGTACTTATGATGGGTAGTGCATCTTAATAGGTCACTGATTCTTTCTATTAGTTGATACTTGTTCTTCACACTCTTCTGGACATGTCTTAATTTTTGACATATTAACTTGTGTTACACAACACATAACCTGGTTGTCCCTCTCTCATATTCACGTGGTGATTCACCAATCACATCATATTAGTATACCATTTATATTCAGTTCGTAACACATTTGTGATTTACTTATCACTCAGGTCACAATCACATCTCCCAGTGCATATAATCTTGCTTTTATATTAGTTTACAGTATTATCGTTCTTCTCATAAACATATGCAATGCAAAACACACGAATATTACATACTGCTCATGATAGTATTCAATTTATAACAGTATATTCTTACATGATGAGAACACACAACATCCATATACCAGATGTCACAAACAACTGCATCCATATACTGGATGTTACAAACAACTGCATTCATATACCAGATGTCATAAACAATCACATATAATTTTATTTAACTGATTTTAATTTGAGCACTCCCCTTCCGCCACGAATGGAAAGAAAAAAACCATTCGAGTACTCCCCTTCCGTCACGAATGGGTAGAAAACACCATTAGGGCACTCCCTTTCCGCCATGAATTGGTACCAACATATAAACTCTGCCAATAAATCCGCCAATAACTCTGTCAATTCATTATTTATACACACAATTCACATTCACACATTCACTTACATACCATATGTCACACGCAATCAAGTTCATAAAATTTTCAGTGCACGCACATGTATTCATATATATTAATGGTCATATCAACCATGAGCAAAAATCACCCATTATTCATCATTCACTTCTTTGCTTATCAATATAGTGTCCGATGAAACTCATATAGTACTTTAACTAATTATTAAACTGTTTAAATATACACTAACAATTTCACTGTAATTCTTATCAGTGTTATTTATATCACGACTCTTGGTAGAACTATTATATTATCACTGAATAATAAAATTGCCACACAACCATAAGTGTTTACTGAATCAGAAGGTTAGTTATTGATGTTTTGATTCAGCACATGCATAATTGTACAAGCACAAATATGCCAATCAGCGAGTATACCATCCAGTTGTTACTTAATTATTACTTAATTCATCCTTATATTTTCGAAGAACTATACTACTATCAGAGGATACCCATACTATCAGATTAATTAAGTTCATGTTCATACCACCAGAATTCAACTTATCATGCCCCCACACGCATCTATTATGATCTGATTTATAATCAGGAACCTTATTTTCGAGTTCCAGCCCATACTGCTAGTATTCAATCTTCTTATCATATAATTTATTCATCACCGATTAAGTATAAATGGTACGCATAACGATTCACATTTCCTGCAAATTTCACTAATGAATGTTCGTAATTATTGTTGGCTGTCAATTCATATACATATATCATCGTTGCGGCTCGGATCTTAGAGAATTTACACAAATAACAAAGTTAGCTATTCTTGCTTTGAAATACGTGAAAATTAGTAAAGTGGCAAGAAAAGGATCAAATCCACAGACTTGTTGAAAAGCACAATTTTAAAAGCTTAAATTAATTTTTAATATAGTTTAAAAATAAATGATTTGGATTTTGGAATTTAAGTTAAGGAAATTAAACGTTAAACTATATCAATATGAGCAGACTTGGAGATTGGGAACCACTACCATGTACATAGAGATTCTTTCCTTAAGCTTCTATTACTCTTTTGCATTTACTTCAATTTTTAGAAATTATTTTTATTCTAAAAATTGGATGATTTAGTAATAAACCCAATGTACTCTTTATTTCTCTCTCAGATTAAGCCACAATTAACTCTGACATCCTTATAGTAAAGGAATCCCTCCAAAGTTGACTTGATCTAATAGAATTAAGTTTTCATTTAAATATATTTTTAATTAATTTAAACTTAAGATGAAGTATGAAATGAATCCACACTGAAGTGAAACACAATTCATCTAATCGTTAAAGCTTAAACTAAAAATTAGGTATTAATAATATAGTAAAAGAGAACATAAACATGAAGGAGCAACTTTACGCATTCATGGAGCGGAACCCTCTCCCCAAGGGAAGGTTCTCAGCCACTCGTGACGGAGAGTATAATTAATTGAGAATAAAAATAAGAAAAAGTAAAGAGAAGGAGCATGACAATGAAAGAAAACAATTGACTAAATAATTTTCTTGTTACAACTTTAAAAAAAGAAACAGAACTTACTCAAACTCTTTTACAAAAGAAAGAAATAAAACTCTTACAAAATCCTACTATAGCCGCCCTCTCTTGGTCCTTTATAGGGAGAATAGAGACATGTTTTTTTTCAATCATTCTAACATGTTACAATATGTTTTCTTAGATTGCTCCAACATGTTTTCTTCAATCACTCCTTTGATTTCAACATGTGATTTGGATGGAGAAAACCCTTAGAGCTTCAATCACTTTTTTGATTTCAACATGTGATTTGGATGGAGAAAATCCTTGGAGCTTTGGTTTACACTTAAGTCTTTGGCCCATTTAACTTGGTTCAACACTTGTTTTATTTTTGATATCTTGTTGCACCAAACTTGCTCAATACCAAGTGACTTATATAGTTCCTCAATACCTTAAACAACAAAAACACACAATTAACTATAATTAAACAAAAATGATGTACTAACAAATATGTAACTTAGGTATAAAATGTGTACAATTATCTTTATCCAATACCCCAAGCTTATATTTTGCTAGTCCTCCAACAAAATGAAATTAAAAGTAAATGAATTCTAACTTTCGCAGGCATCACGATTGCATTTAGCATATGCAATAAGCCTTTAAACCCCTGGCTTTCACACTGGAGGACGAGTTGTCTCGTGAGGGTTTGTAGTGAATCTACCTACAAAATTCAGAAATTATTTTTTAAAATAATTTCACATACTTATATTACCAGAATTCCTAAGGCACATGGTTTTATAATTATGACCCAACTTTCCTTTTTTTAAAACTATTTTGAGTTCGCAATAATTTGCCATTTTAGAGTTCAAGAAAATGATGTGCTTGCGTGCACCATGAATTTTTTTGAACTTACACAATTAAGGTTCAATCTCGCAATTGCTAACACTAATAAGTACCAAAAAATTAATCATTAACCTCAAACCTGATTCAAAATCTTATTGATCTATTCAGGATTACGAGAGGTTTGAATGTTCACTTTAGTACCTCATGGGTTTTATCTGTGATATTCCAGCTTGTGTTTTTACAAAGACGGCTTTCACACTATTTGCTTAAGGTCATATCATCATTCACTCTTTTTTTCTTTTTTTGAAATATTTTTTTATTCTTTTTATAAATTGCCCTTTTACTTTTATGATGAGTTTCTTATGTAGTGAACAATTAGTCGACAACTCCCACACTAGTTGGCATAACGTGTCAGGATTTAAAATTCCCCGACGGACCTATGTTCTAGCTCTTCATCATAAGCCCGCAATTATAAACATTTACAAATGTGGCCCTTTTCTATGTACCTGATTTAATTCACTGGTTGCCTTTTTCTTCTCTTTTTTTATTTTTTATTTTCTCCATATCTCTCCATAAAGCAACCAAGTGAACATAGATAGTCTTGGTTCATTAGGCCTTTAGGTGATTACTAGGTTGCTACTTAGATCCTTAAAATGTAAGCTCATGCCATGAAAGTTCAAATTTCTAAATTTTCAAAACTTTAAAAGCAGATTAGGATAAGAACTCATTTTAATATATGACTCAACTTAATCGTTGGGGTTTTTGAATTTTTATCAAGTGCCTTATTATTCTACAATAAAGTACCTAGAAATTAAGTTGCAATTTTTTTTGAAATATTGATTTTTAAACTTTTTTCAAGGTTTTTATAGAAAAATTATGATACTAAAATAGGACTTCCAGGCCTAAACCTAAATATTATATTGTCTTTAATGTATCAAAATAAAACAAAGTGATAGGGAGAAAACTTGAGACGAAGGAATGACCGCCCAAATTTGGACTTATAAAGAATAATATATTACATAATAAAAAAATTAATAATATACAATCTCTAGCAGATATAAGGATCAATCCTGATAAACAGGATCTTTTAGAAGTGTTTCCTCTACTTCTGAGCTTGACAACTCTAAAAATGGTTTCAACCTTTGACCATTCACTTTGAAAACCTCACCATTTTTAGGATTCTCTCTTAATCTCGAAAGCCCTATACGGGTATACCGTACGAATGGTAAATGGGCCTGTCGATCTTGTTCTTAGATTTTCAGGAAACAAGTGCAAACGAGAATTGTACAGAAGAACCTTCTGACTTGGACTAAAAGATTTTATTAGAATATGTTTATCATGGTGTCGCTTCATCTTATCTTTATAATGCTTAGACAATCATAAGCATCATTTTGAATTTCCTCCCAACTCATTCAATTGCAATTTTCTTTGAGCTCCTGCCTTTTCAAGATTAATATTGAGTCACTTCACGACCTAATATGCTCGATGCTCTAGCTCTATAGGAAGATGACAACCGTTATCATACACAATGCGATAAGGGGACACCCCAAAAGGAGTTTTAAAAGCAGTACAGTATATGCCCACAATGCAGTCTTAAGGACAAATCATTCCTAGTTGTATTAACTGTCTTTTCTAAAAAAAATTCTCTATTGGTCTCTCGACTTGACCGCTAGTTTGTGGGCAGTAAGGAGCGACAATTTTATGAAAGACAGAGTATTTGAGCATAAATTTCTTAAAAATTTGATTACAAAAATGCTTTCCCCCATCACTAATAATGGCACGGGGTGTACCATAGCGAGCAAAAACATTCTCTTTTCAAAATTGAACCACCACGTTGTGGTCATTAATTTTGCATGCTTTGGCTTCTACTCATTTTGACACAGTCGATAGCGATAAGTATGTGCACATTACCAAAAGAATTTGAAAATGGTCCCATAAAATTTATATCCATACATCAAATATTTCAACAATCAGATTCGGATTGAGAGGCATCATGTTTCTTTTCGAAATACTTCCTAACCTCTGGCATCGGTCGCCTGCTTTACAAAATTCATTACATTCATGAAAAATGAAAGGCCAATAAATTCACACTGCAAAATTTTTGCAGCAATCTTCTTAGAACTAAAGTGTCCTCCGCAAGCTTGATCATGACAAAAAAAAAATGATACTATGAAAATCATCATCAAGCACGCATCTCCTAATGATCTGGTTTGAGCAATGCTTGAACAAGTATGAATCATTCCAAAAGAAATATTTCGTTTTGACTAAAAATTGAGACTTATCTTGCTTAGTCTAATGAGAAGGCATTTGACCCGTAGCAAGATAGTTGACCAAATCAGCATATCAAGGTAACTTGAAAACATTCATCAATTTCACATTAGGAAAGAACTCAGAGATGAGGATGGAGTCGGACGGAGACTCTAAAATGAGCCTGGACAAGTGATCTGCTATAACATTCTCAGAACCTTTCTTGTCTTGAATCTCTAAATCAAACTCTTGTAGCAGTAAGATCCAACGAATTAAACGTGCTTTAGCATCTTTCTTAGAAAAAAGGTACTTAAGAGCCGCATGATCAGAAAAAATGATGACCTTAGACCCTAAAAGGTAGGATCTAAACTTGTCTAATGCAAATACAACTGCTAACAACTCATTCTCAGTGGTGAAATAATTCAGTTGTGTATCATTTAAAGTTCTACTAGCATAATAGACCACATGAGGTAATCTATTAACACGCTGCCTTAAAACTGCTCCAACTACATAGTCTGAAGCATCACATATGATCTTAAAGGGCTTTTCCCAATTTGGTGCTTGAATGATAGGGATAGAAATCAACATGGCTTTGAGTTGCTCAAAGGCTTTCAAACACTCATCGAAGACAAAAGTAGTATCTTTGGCAAGTAATTACACAATGGTCTAGAGATTTTGCTGAAATCCTTAATGAATCTACGATAAAACTCAGCATGTCGTAAGAAAGATTTAATCTCCTTCACCGTACGAGGCGACGGAAGGTTGGAAATCAAATCGACCTTAGCCTTCTTAACTTATATTCCCTTAACAGAAATGACGTGCCTTAAGACAATCCCCTTCACCATGAAATGACATTTTTCCCAATTCAACACCAAAATTCTCTTTACACCTTTCTAAGACTAGTGACAGATGGTGCAAACAATTTTCAAAAGATGACTCAAATACTGAAAAATCATCCATGAACACTTCAAGGAAGCGTTTGACCATATTAGAGAAGGTGATAATCATGCACCGCTGAAAAGTGGCAAGTGCATTGCATAAACCAAAGGGCATGCGATGATAGGCAACGTTCCAAAGGGGCAAGTCAAGGTAGTCTTCTCTTGATCCTCGGGTGCTATAGGGATCTGGTTATAGTTGAAATAACCATCAAGAAAACAATAGTAGGCATCACCGGTTAACTTTTCAAGCATTTGATCGATAAAAGGCAAAGAGAAGTGATCCTTTCTAGTAACAACGTTCAGTTTGCGGTAATCAATGCAAACACACCATCATGTTTGAGCGCGGGTGGGAACCAACTCATTTTTTGGTTTTGAACTACTGTGATTTCAGACTTCTTTGGCGCAACATGAATCAGACTAATGCACTATCAGAAATCGGGTAAATGATATATACATCCAATAATTTCAACACCTCAGTTCTCACTGCATCCTTTATTGCAGGATTCAATCTCTGTTGTGGTTCACGAAAGTTTTAGCATTTTCTTCAAAATGGATTCGATGCATTTCCACACCGGGACTAATTCCCTTAATGTCTGCTAAAGACCATCCTATTGCTTCCTTCTGCTCACTAAGAACAATCAACAACTTACTCTCCTGTTCCTTATCCAAATCAGATGCTATAATTACAGGGAGGGTTGAAATCACCTAGAGGGGGGTGAATATGTGACTAGCTAATCTAATGGTCAATAAATGCGGAATTAAAACTATTTATGTAAACTAAAACTATTATCACAACACACCAAGTATAATACAAGAGTGTAGCCGGATTCCTCGTGAAGGGCTCTGGACTAACTCCTCAAGATTCCTCTAGATAAGAGTTGAGGTGCCGCTTTGGCTCTCTTGGTTGAATACAAGCATTGTTCTAAAAATCGGATTAATCTGTTGATTAATAGGCGATTAATCTTATTCAGTGGCAGCCCGCTTAATATTGCATTAATCGCTCTGATTATGCGCTCAAGCGATTAATCTGGTCCAAAACGATTAATCTCCTATTAATCCATGATTAATGCGCGATTAATCCCCGATTAATCATTTAGGTATTTCATATATTTTTTATTTGAAAAACTTATCACTTTGTGTGTGCTAGATCGCTAAGTAGTTTATGTTGTGATGATGATTTGATAATGATCTTTTATTAAATAGTAGATGAACTGTTATTTATTAAATAGTAGATGAATTATGAAATTTTATTATTATATATTTGCATAAATGATACTTATGCTTTATTATTTTTTGATTATTTTTCAAATTAACTTATTTAGCCATCTTTCTTTATTATTCTTTAAAGCTCATTATTATGATTGATAAATTGACTAATTTTTTATTTATCTTATTTGCAAGTAAGTTCTTTGATTTATATTTATGTTACAAAATTTGAAATCTTAGATTACTAATGTGAAGAGATAAGTTCTTTTACTTCTTTCCTTTTTACTATTTATTCATATTGTCTTGTTCATCATATCATGGTTTATAACTTCACATCTAGATATTTTCTTGTATAATATTTAGGTATTTTCAATAATTAACTGCATATATTCATATATAGTTGTGTATAAATATAATTAAATATATTAAAATTTTCAAAAACGATTAATCCCCGATTAATCTCCGATTTATCTGATTAATCATTATTCAGTGTTGGACCGCACGATTAATGAAACCGATTTTTAGAACACTGAATACAAGTGTGAGCAAACAATCCCCAATCATATAACAATTAAGCACACAATATATCAAGCATATAAAGATAAAGACAATATGAGCATACAAGATATAAAGATAAGTAAGAGATAGAGAGAGCAATCGCAAACACGGGATATTTGTTTCGAGGTTCGAGCACACTTGCTCTACGTCACCGCCTTCAACACTATGAAGAATTTCCACTAAAAATGATCCCACCGGATCACTCGGTGCCGCAACACCTACAAGGAGTTCCCACTAGAACTTTTGGACTCTCTAGTCCCTCTCTTGTTCCCGCAAGAACAACACACCGCAAGCACGCAAGCTTGCCGAGGCCGCACCTCTACAATGAGCTCACTAGAACTCGAAACACCGCGAACACACAAGTCCGCCTCCTCAGATCAAGGATGAAGTCTTTGGTGATCACAACACTTTGATCACCTAAAAACAATCTCACAACAACTCTCATATAGGATGGATATATCAACGGAAAGCTCAAGTGTTTGAGAAAAACAAGGATGAAAGTTGTGGTGGAAAACACAAGAAAATCACTTTTGAAAACCCTTGATAAACTCTCCTTTTAAATGAAAGTATTTGGCTCTTAAAGAAGTGGAGAAAACCTCTTAATAGAGTAGGAAAAATTGGTGCAAAAACCCACTTAAAATCTTGTTTAAAACAGTCCATAAGAGCCCCCTTTTATAGGCTAGGAAAAACTAGCCGCTGGGGCAAAATTGCAGTCTGGACGGCTGTCGGTCGACCGCCAGGTCGACCGGCCAACGGTCAGATTTCTGACCGTTAATCTAGCGGTCGACCTGCTCGGTCGACCGTGGCCTGGAACAGAGAGCAGAGCTCTCTGCCGGTCGACCGACCCGGTCGACTGGGGCTTTCCAGGGAGCAGAGCTCTCTGGACGACCGACAAGCTAGACTAGGCGTGCACGTCTGTGCACGTCGGTCGACCGACTCGGTCGGTCGACTCCTGACTCGGTCCCTGACTCGGTCGACCGGCCCGGTCGACCGGCAGAAGCCAGAAACAGGACTTTCAGGATTTAAAAAACTTGGTTTTATATTAAAATAAAATCCCATAAATCCTCTAAAAATCTACAAAAATAAGTTCAGTATAATACTTTGATATACAAACATGTTTGAGTAAAATCAAGACATGTTACAAACATTTTGAACTATTTTTGTAACTTAGAAATTTTGGCTAAAAACAAAATCTGTATTTTTCCAAATAGATTTTTCTAAAACTTCTCCAAATACAAAATAAGATATTTTAAACACTTTTAAAGCATAGAGTTTATGGATATGATCCACTACACATAAATGATGAAATATCTATGTTTTTGACAATTAAGCTCTTAAAATAGTTTTGGTTAAAACACATGAATATATTAAACTACAAAAACCAAAACGGTATTTTTCCAAAATGAAAACTCTTTTGTATTTTTTCAAAATAAAAACTCTTTTATGAAAAACACATCTAAATCTTGTGTGTGAGTGTATATGATATACTTGAGCAATCCACCAACTATTCTATCCTTTACATTTTATCTAAAAACAAAATCTTAATAAAATAAACCTAGACTCAAGTCTTCTCTTGAAGTCTTCACTTGAAGTCTTCTTCTCCTTCTTGACTTGGTCCAAACACGATCCAATGAGTTAGACTCCTCTAGAGCACTTGATGTGGTCTTGATGCATAAGCTCTTAAATCAAACCGTGTTAGCTCCAAAACTTGACTTTAAATCCTTTGTTGAAGCTAAACACCGACTAAGATCTTGATCACAAATCTGAGACTAATTAAACACAAGATCATTAGTACTATAACTACGTGAGTTAATCATCAACAAAACTAGAGTGATGGGCCTTTGGGCCAACAAGGGTTTCAGTAGAGCCTAAAAACACAGTTGAGTGTATCAGTTAATGGTTTTAGATCTAATTTAGGGGGCTTTATGATGGTGGGAGAGATGGAGATGAAGACGGTGATGGTGGGAAAGGTTCTACTTTACGTTGCCACTTGCCAACATCATTGGAAGTGTTGACTCCAACGCATTTACCTCTTCAAAAGATTCCTCCCAATCAAAATCATTACCAAAATGAGCGAGACACGTCTCCACAATGTCTTCAGAATGAAATTGCATCCAGATGTTCTCGATCAGACTCTCAATCATGTCAACTTCACAAATATCATCAGTGTCTGATGGTTGTTTGCTGACATCAAACACATTCAGCTCTACAGTCATATTGTCAAAAGTTATCTTTAAATTCCGTTCTGGCAATGACTGACTGCATTAGCAGTGGCTAGGAACGGTCATCCTAGGATTACAGGGACACGGTTACTAGGGTTCGAAACATGTTTAGTGTCCAAGAATATGAAGTCCACTGGAAAAATGTAGTTATCAATTTTGATCAAAACATCCTCAACAATTCTTCGAGGATACTTGACAGAACGATCTACCAAAGATGATCGAATCTGAGTTGGTTTCATCTCTCCAAGACCTAATTACTTGCACACCGACTACGGCAGTAAGTTAACACTTGCCTTAAATCTAATAAAACTTTGTCAATCACATGATTGCTAATGACACAAGATATGGTTGGACAACCAGGATCCTTAAACTTAGGTGGGATGTTGTTTTGGATGATTGAACTGACTTGCTCAACAAGAAAAGCTTTCTTTTGCACTTTAGTTTTTTGTTTCTGTATGCAAAGATCTTTCGAAAACTTGGCATAAGCAGGAACTTGATTGATAGCATCAAGCAATGAAATATTAATCTCAACTTGCTTAAACAAATCTATCATCTCATTAAAAATTTTCCTGTCTTTTCTTGAGATAATCGTTGGGGAAAGGTGCTCTAGGAATGAAAGTTCGCTCTGACATGTCGCTAGACTTTGATTCACTAGGGCTCAGAGTGACTACCCTATCCTCCATTGAATTGTCTCGATTCTTTGGGTTGACGACATCCTCTTCTGATTTAACTTTGTTAGGATTTAGCTTTTCAACTTGATCATTCACTCGTCTTTTATACGTAAGGGTTGTGAGTGCTTGAACATGCTTACATGGCATGCCCGAAGTGGATGGCTGACTAACCACATACTGACATGTTGGGTTTGGAATTGGTTGAGTAGGAAACTTTCTTGGTTTCTCACTGATCTTAGTTGCTAACTGACCCATCTGATATTGAAGGTTGAAATTGCTTGGGTATTTCGTAGCTAGTAACTTTTAGTTCTTACATATTCGTACTAGATCCAATGATGAATTTCTCTGTCATGGCCTCTAAGTTGGATGGTTGTTGCGGAAGTGCAACCATATGCGAATTAGGAGGGGGAGCATAAGAGAAAGGCTGATTAGGATGGAATTGATTGAATATTGGCTGGCTTACTTGGTTAGATTGAGGTTGTGGTTGTCTCCAAGAAAAGTTGGAGTGATTCCGCCAATTTGGATTATAGGTTTCGGAGTATGGACTATTGAATGATTTCCTAAATTGGTTCATAACATTAACTTGCTCATTTATACCCTCTTGGTTCCCTAAAGGACACACCATTGCATGGGACTAGCGCACACATTACATCCATCCTGTTGAACTTGATTCTTAGCCCTCATGGTCTGACTCAGAACTAATGCGTTCACCTTATGTGTCAAACTATATAATCGCGCATTCAGTGTTCTAAAAATCGGTTTCATTATTCGTGCGGTCCAACACTAAATAATGATTAATCGGAGATTAATCATTTTTGAAAATTTTAATATATTTAATTATATTTATACACAACTACATATGAATATATACAATTAATTATTGAAAATACTTAAATATTATACAAGACAATATCTAGATGTGAAGTTATAAACAATGATATGATGAACAAGACTATATGAATAAATAGTATAAAAGAAAGAAGTAAAAGAACTTATCTCACAACATAAATATAAATCAAAGAGCTTATTTGCAAAATAAGATAAATAAAAAAATTAGTCAATTATCAATCAAAATAATGAGCTCTTGATAGAGAAAGATTGCTAAATAAGTTAATTTAAAAAATAATAAAAAATAATATAACATAAGTATCACTTTATGAAAAATATACAATAATAAAATATATCATAATTCATCTACTTATTAATAAATAACAGCTCATCTACTATTTAATAAAAGATCATTATCAAATCATCAACATCACAACATAAACTACTTAGCGATCCAACACACACAAAGTGATAAGTTTTTCAAATAAAAAATATATGAAATACCTAAATGATTAGTCGGGAATAAATCGGATTAATCGGGGATTTATCGGATTAATCACGCATTAATCGGGGATTAATCGGAGATTAATCATTTTGGACCCAATTAATCGCTCGAGCGCATAATCAGAGCGATTAATGTAATATTAAGCGGGCTACCACTGAATAGGATTAATCGGCTGATTAATCCGATTTTTAGAACAATGCGCGCATTTAAACTCACATCACTTTGAACCTTATACATTCCTTTCTTTAACTATGATGATCCTTGACTCTGGAATTGAAATCCTATTGATGAGAATTCTCAGCTAATCTCTTAAAAAGGGCCCAAACTTCAGGTGTACTCTTACCCATAAAGGATCTACCACTCATGGACTCCACTAGGTTAAGGTTACGATTCAAATGTCACTCCATTGAAAAAGTACTGAATCAACCACCATTTCTCAAAATTATGGCGTGGACACTTAATTTGGAGATCCTTAAACCTTTCCCATGACTCATGAAATTTCTCTCCCTCTTTCTGCTTGAAAGTAGAGATTTCTAGTCTATTTTGGTTTGTCCTAGGCATGTGTTAGAATTTAGAGACAAACTTAAAGTTTAGATCTCTCCAAGTCGTGATCAAGTTGGGCTCTAAATGATTCATTCAAGCTCTTGCAATGAAAATGGAAAGAGTTAACCTAACCGAGTCATCAAAAAGCTTTGAAATTTGAATGTAGAGCAGATGTCTAAGAACTCAACATGAGTGTACAGATTCTCATTTTCCTTACCATAGAAAGTAGGAAGAAACTGGAGAATAGCTGGTTTGAGTTCAAAATAGGTTGCGTTGGTGTTGGGCAATATAATACACTTAGAGGGTTGTGTCCCATTTGGAGCGAAGCGCTCTTTTCGAGTCATGATATCATTTTCAACATGATTTCGATCTTCAACCATTTCAAATGTAGAAGAGTTGACCAAGCACTCATTCAGCAAAAGAGACTTAATCCTAACAAGTCGACGTGTATTGTCACGAACCTAAGCAATCCTTAAGAACTTTAAGGTTTGAGCCTATTCTAGTCCAACTATGATGCACACAATTGACTCAATTGGACAAATCAGTTTCTTTATCTTGAGTTTAGTTCAAAGGTAGTCAAGTTTCACTTCTAATCTTGTAGAGAACAAGTTTTCTTCTAATTAGACAGCTCCAACTGGGTTGGACGGATTGTAGGCTTACTGGTTAAACCCATCAAACAAGCGATTTAGTCCTTCCTCCAGACCGGGAGTCTACAACAATGGCTAAGTCACCATTTCTAGACAAGGAAGTTCCTCTTTGAAAGCTTGAAGCTGTTCAGCGGAGTGCTCCCACAATAGATCCACTTAAATGAGCTAAAAAATCCAAGCGGTCAAGTTCTAATCAAGTTTTAAATTATTTCAGGCTTAGGAAAAAAACCTATATAAGATTGTGATTTTTGAGTCAAGGAGCGGGTGATGAAATCCCGACCTTATATGAGGGGGGACAACTCTTAAATATATTATGCAAAGTTGCTCTCATGTACAAAACAAAATAAAGACATGATCACCCAAAAATGTCATACATCCTAAAAAGATTTAATGGTTATGTTGTAAGAAACCATGAAAATTTTGAACATACCTTTCATCCAGCCGCCACAAAAACTGATTTTAAACACAATTAATTATGGTGGTGTAATGCAGTGGATCTAAGCATGGCTGATCTCTAGGTTTTGATTTTTTTTTTAATTTTCTGCCCTAAAAAGTTTTGAATCGAGACATTGGAAAAATTAAAAAATATGATTGGTTTCCAAAGAAAAATCTGATTCGCCTCCCTCCACTTTTGCAATTACCTTTTTAGCCTTCTTTCCTTCTCTCCTAAAAAAAATGAAGTTAGCAAAACTTTTTATAATGGAAAGTAAAAAAATCATGAAATGAAATTAAGAAAAATGTCATTTCTCATTTTCGCAACTCCTTTCTGATTTCTCCAAGATAACTCAAGAATATTTGCTCCGCGATGTCAAAAAAGTAAAAGGAAAAGGTTAAAAAAGAAAAAAAATCAGATTTTTTTAATTTTTTCTAAGAACCAGCAAAAAAATTAAATATAGATTTCAAAAAGGTTTCTCACACAAAGTACTCGGCAACGACGCCAGAAATTTGTTGCGGCTTAAATCTTAGAGAATTTACCGTCATTGTTTGAACCCCAAACAAATAACAAAGTTACCTATTCTTGCTTTGAAATACGTGAAAATTAGTAAAGTGATAAAAAAGGATCGAATCCACAGAGACTTGTTGAAAATCACAATTTTAAAATCTTAAATCAATTTTTAATCTATTTTTAAAACAAATGATTTAGATTTTGGAATTTAAATTAAGAAAATTAAAATGTTGAAATTTATCAATATGAGCAAACTTGGGGATTTGGAACCAGTACCATGTATATAGAGATTCTTCCCTTATGCTTCCATTATTCTTTTGCATTTACTTCAATCTTTAAAAATTATCTTTATTTTAAAAACTAGATGATTTAGCAATAAACCCAGTATATTCTTTATTTCTATCTCAGATTAAGCCACAAATAACTCCGGCATTCTTATTGTGAAGGAATCTCTCCAAAGTCAACTTGATCTAATAGATAAGAGTTTCATTTAAATATATTTTAATTAATTTAAACTTAAGATGAAGTATGAAATGAATCCACACCGAAGTGAAACACAATCCATCAAAATTGATAAAGCTTAAAATTAAACTAAAAATTAGGCATTAATAATATAACAAAAGAGAACAGAAAGATGAAGGAGCAACTTTACGCATTCATAGAGTGGAACCCTCTCCCAAGAGAAGGTTCTGAGCCACTCATGACGGAGAGTCTAATTAATTAAGAATAAAAAAAAAGAAAAAGCAAAGAGAGCATGGCAATGAAAGAAAACAATTGACTAAATAATTTTCTTGTTACTACTTTAAAAAAAAGAAACAAAACTTACTCTAAAACTCTTTTACAAAAGAAAGAAATATAACTCTTACAAAATTTTCCTTCTATAGCTTCCCTCTCTTAGTTTTTTTTATAGGGAGAATAGAAGCACATTTTTCTTTCAATCATTCCAACATGTTATAATATGTTTCCTTAAATTGTTCCAACATGTTTCCTTCAATCACTCTTTTGATTTCAACCTGTGATTTGGATGGAGAAAACCCTTGGAGCTTTTGTTTGCACTTGAGTCTTTTGCCCATTCAACTTGGTTCAACACTTAGTTCATTTCATTTTTGATCTCTTATTGCACCCAAATTTGCTCAACACCAAATGACTTGTATAGCTCCTCAATTCCTTAAACAACAAAAACACACTAATTAATTATAATTAAACAAAAATGATGTGCTAACAAATATGCAACTTAGGTATAAAATGTGTACAAATATGCCTTTATTAATCATACCATGAGTTACTTCTTCGTAGATTTAGCTCATACCCAAACCTATTTTAAAAACATCTTTTCATTTACTATTATCACTCGTTACTAAGAGTTAACTAACACATCAACCGACTATTCTACCAACATTTGTGATCCATCCCTTGGGGTTTTCCCAAATGCTCTAAACCGTAATTAAATAACCACCACTATAGTCCTTCAGGCTTGATAACCATATTACTGGTTTACAAATTTCTTATTCTTTCTGTCGGTATTTGTTTCCTTGTTATCGAGTTATCTATCTCTGATCGGTATACTTAATATTAAATTACTAGATTTGCTCGGTACTGACTCTGACTGGTTTCTACCAATTCATTACTCACTTTGTTACTTATACACCGTTATCGATCACACACTAACCGATTTTTATCAAACTTAGATCTTAATGAATCGTTCCCCATTAATAGCCATTAATCACTAAATAGTACAATATATACTTACAAGTTCTAATTCAAGGGTTTATTTTCACATCTCATCATATTTAATAAATTTCGGTTATTTATCCATCTGATTGCTTTTAGTTGCTAATGATTAACAATTTAACAAATATATAAATCTACAAGTCATCCGAGGACCTCTGATGCCTCAAGTGTTCAAGTTGTTACACAATATCACGTTACAAGTATATATACAATATTTTAAAGTTAACATTATTAATCATGATTCAATTTATTATCACACAAGGATTTTCATATTTATAATCAGAATTATCAATTACTATGATGTCACCCATTATCATCGGTTCAATTTAAATATTAATTAATCACTTCTGGTATCCGGTCGATTTGTCCATTACCATTCGTACACGAGTTATTCATCATTACCATCATGGTAAACAATTCACTTGTCCACACATATTAACATGTCGATACACTTTTATTAAATAGAAGTTTGATTTACAATCAGAGACTTTACTTTCTTCATATCATAATTACCAGTTATTAGAATTGGATTGATATACACATTAACGAACTCATTAATAAAATCAGTTATTATCTCCGTATTCTACTAATGTCGGTCTCAACATTACTAGTTCCACAGTTTTTAATTTCATAACTACTAGTACCACAAGTAAGGGTGCCACCGGATGCAAATTATCCGCAGATATCTACATTCGAATCCGCCTCCAATTTGGATATGGATATCATTTTTTCACATCCGTCAATATTCGTATTCGTATCTGAAAGTTATGTGTGGATACAGATATGGTAAAGCAATATCCTATTCGTATCCGATCTGATATCCGAATGTTGGGTGCTTGATAATGATATCTGCATGGAAGAGTCTATTCTTCAATGGAATAAGGCATGAGATTTTGATATTTTGAGTTGGTGAAAAAGTAATAGTGAAAAGTATTCGATTCTTACAAGAGTAGCACAGAATATTTCGAGTATTTCGACATCAACCGCGGCATCTGAATCGACATTTAGCACCGGAGAGCGCGTGATTCATTGCTTTAGAAGCTGAATGACAATGAATACAGTGACAGTATTGATATGTGTACAATAATATCATAGTATGTATCACATTTAATATTGTTGTAGATGAGATAAAAAGTAATATAAGTATATCCGTTAGTTTATCCTTAACCGTATCCATTTTTACATATCCGATTAGTATCTGTATCTGATCCGCTAATATCCGATATCTATCATTTCTTCACATCCGTCGATATTTGTATTCGTATCTGTATTCGAAGGTTGGGTGCGGATACGGATATGATAAAAATAATATCCGATTCGTATCCGATCCGATGGCACCCTAACCACAAGTGATCTTATATCTTAGTTACTTTCCATTTATATCTCATTAATTAGCTAATACCTATGAACTTTCATCAATTTCTTCTTCCGTCACTGATTAGTTTACTCATCGGGTATATCCGGTGTCAATCAACTATTACACACTTGTTAATCACAGTTACTAACTCGCACATGTTTGATATCACATGTATCTACTATCAGTCTTTTCTTGATTATAATCATTATTATAACACTAATTAATACACGGAACATAACTTTTTAAATAAAATCGTGGACAAACTTTATCTATCTCTTGGTCTTGTCGATTCTCTAAACATCTAATACCACGTAACCAACACTATGGACGCGTAGCTCTCGTCCCCACGAATCCAATAACTCCAGAATCGTGCAAATCAGAGTTTGAATGGCTGAGATATCACCCGAATACTTATGAGATACGAAACGATGTTAGATATGTATTAATTGAAAATATTCAGGGGTTATTGGTAATTTTTCTAGGGGACCAAAAGTAATTAATTAATTAATTAATCAATCATTCAGGGGCTTAAATAAAATTTTACCCTTATTAAAATATAAGCGGGTCAAAACAGATCCTTAACGGTCGGGTCTGTTTTTTTAACCCAATACTCGATATGGGTTTTTCACCCATGAACAATAGCAGCATGCGCTTTGCTGCTCATTGCCTGCGTGCCGCCAGCCACGCGGTCGCCGCCGCCTACCCGGAGTGGCCGCACCCTGGCGCCACCTCCGGCGCCCTGCCGCCTACTGGAACCCAGGAGAGAGGTAAAGAGAGAGGGCAAGGGTGAGAGGAGAAAGGGCCTGCCACCGCCACTGACGGTGCCGCCCTGGCCGGCCTCTGCCTGGCGCCGTCGTGCCCTCGCTGACACCGACCACCCCTGCTGTCGGTCGGCCTAAGAAAGAGAGAGGAAGAGAGGTAGAGCAAGAGAGGAAAGGAGAGAGAAAAAGAGAAGAGAGATCCTCCTCTCTATTTAAATTCTCACACCATTCTCTCTCACCTACCCCCATACCTCATAAATGCATCCTATCTTTTTTTTTTCATTTTTCTCCCTTTTTCTTTTTCTTTCTTCATCTCTCTCCAATTAAATAAAATATAAATTCAATTAGAATTTAAATATCACTACTTGATGTGTATTCAAATATTTCATAAAATAATTACATTAACATATTTTTTTCATACTCACACTACTCAAAACAATTTAATAATAATTTCAAAAGAATACTCAGTAATATATTGATTACTGATTCTCGTTATCGATACAAATCCAAAATTCAAAAAAAGATTAAACCAAGATTTAGAAGATTCGAGTGTTACACATGTGCACGTATATTAGTGTGCACAGTAATATATATATATATATATATATATATATATATATATATATATATATATATATATATATATATATCATATCAATCGATCCAGTGTCATGGATAAAATTTCAATTCCGCTCTGGATTTCTTCTAATGAATTACTGAAATTTATTTCACGCAGAAATAGTTAATTTAATAATCATAAAAATTTCTAAAAATTCTCATTAACCCAATTTTAATATATTAATTCAGGGTTTAATAACCCCAGTGTTACACAAGGCCCACCCATTTCACTTTGGCCCAGCCCGGCCCGGCCCGGCCCGGCCCATTCTCACCCCTAATGGTCACTAGATGATAAGCTATGGTTTGGAATCTAACGGCAAGATGTTATCTTTAAGAGGTCTATTAGTAACACTCGAGGAATATCACCATTGAGAATTGAATATATGTATTATATGTATTATTTTTTCATCTAGTTTGAATCAATGTTGAAAATGTTTCTTAGCGAGAAATAGCAAACCACATCATAGCAAGGTGCAGGCGTGTTTCTTTTTTTTCTTTTTCTTTTTGGTGCCAGGGTGGGCAGGTGGGTGTTTTTGGTTTTTTTTTTATAACTACTATTTTTCGTGGGGGTTGGTTTGGTAGGGGGTTTCCTCATGGCGCTTTAAAAGAGCACTCAAGCAACATTGTGTGGTGCCTTTTTAAAGTAGTGTGTGTACGCCCGACACTTTTCAGTAGCGAAATGTAGAACACACGGTCTCTTTGTGTGTGTGTGAGAGAGATAGCGAGTTTGGAATATGAAATTGCCTCACATTTATATTTATATGTTATGGAGCTCTTGGCAAGGTTCCATACTACATCTTGATTTGCAAATTCTCAAAGGGTAGTGCGTGTGCGTGTGTGCGTGTGTATATATAGAGAGACTTGGCTCCTTTAGGCGGGATTTGGCTCCAAATCCCGCCCATTCAAATTCGATATTAAGAAAAACTTCAAGATCCTTCTGTTCAAGTTGATCTGCATCATTTAGAGACTCTAAACCAAAAATGAAGTGCTTTCACGTTTTGTTACTTATGCATTAAGTGGGAACAAAATGAACGGCTTATATAGAAAATTGCTTAGTTCAATGGTGTAAAATATTTTTAATCTAACAAAAATTGGTGAGTTTTTAAGTGCGTAGATCATTCTCAAATGGTTGGATCGAGAATTCATATGTCAAATATCATAGATTTAAACAACATGCTAGTTTCTGCCATACATTTTGTACCTATGGATGCATGCATGAGCGGATCTAGATAGAGCCAACTGTGAGCAGGCTCCCACATTGCTACAAAAAACAAAGAATTTATTGCAGTTTACGTTTTTTACATAATGTACGTTTTTACTTAATGCTTGTAAATATAATCATATTTGATGTCTACCTCAAGTGGTAAAGTTTTGTAATGAGTTATTGGAGGTCATAGGTTTAAGTTATGATATGTCTTACTTTTTGCTTTTACTTTATTTCATTACGCCCACACATCAATTTTTCTCTTTTCCTTTTACTTTAGTCTTTTACTTTATTTCATTACGTCTACAATGAAATAATTTCACGCACTCGCCACTAGATGCATGAGCAAACAAACTTCAAAATAGTTAATTTTTATCCCCTTTAAATAATATAGATCAACTCTAGTGGAATGGATCTTCCATTTGATTTGTATCATATCTAATTTCACTGGGCTCCAATCCCCCAACGCCCCCCAACCCCCCAACGCCCCCCCGGCGCCACACACACACACAAGTGTGTGTGTGTGTGTGTGTGTGTGTGTGTGTGTAGGTATGCAATTGAATAGAGGGCCCATTGGGGGGGATTTATATGGTTTTTTCTGAAACTTTATTAAAATTTCCCCTGTAGTTATTAAAATTATTGCGTGATTTTTTAGTTTTTAAATAAAATAAAATTCATGGTGGCTCATGCTTTCTATGCTATTTGCTCTTTCGTTATCGAGAGTTGAACAGAACATTATTCTTTGCTATTTTGAACACTGGTCTGAACCATTTTGGGACTTGTGATCCTACAAAACTATTTGATCTTGTTATATCTTATGCTTAAGTTTGAGATTATTTATACTGTTTAGGTATAAAAGATATAATTAGACATTTTTCTTTTTTAAATTTTCCCTGATTGAAAAAAACTTTCAATGACACAGCAATTCCAATGAAAATTTAGAGTGTTCTTTGGTTGAACCATACAGGGAACGTTGAGCCTATAAAACTGTTTCTGATTTATTTGAGTTGTAAGAGATGGCGGTCATTGAATTCTCTCTTAACAAGTATTGTTTTTCTCTTGACTAAAAAAAAAAAAAAAAAGAATCTATAGTCCATCCCTGTATATTTACGGCTGATGCACTTGTAATGTATACGCACACTTTTCTTTGTGAAAAACTTTTGTGCTGCTCCTCTTTTAATTTTAGGATCAAATTATAATTGTTTATATTCTTCTCAGGCTGTCAGCCCTGTCAATTGTGCAAGGAGAGGTTGGATTAATGTAGAGATGGATGTTATATCTTGTGAGGCATGTGGAGCTCGCCTTTTATTTTCTACCCCATCTTCTTGGACGTTGCAGCAAGGTATGTTAGCAATTCTTCAGGACAGAGAAATTCTTCAGGACATAGAAGTTGAAAGTTTTATCTTATTTATTTATTTATTTATTTAGTATTTGCATCTCATAATTATAGTCCATCAGCTATGTTTTTGTCTTATTTGACACATCATGAGTGCTATATTTTTGGGAACCAACATCAGTCTGATTTTAGAGAAAATTTACCCACTTCTATGAGTCATGTTGCCTTTATGGAACAATACCACTTTAACTTTCAGAGTTTAATTATGGTGCCACATGGGGGAATTGTATTTCAGGGGACAATTCTTTCCAACTGTCACTACTAGCTGCCACTGTAGATTTGAAAACATAATGTCAGCAGTGACACTATTCCATTTCTATACCTGATTGTTCTGTAAAATTTATATAGCTTTTAACAGTATGATTGTTATTTTTAGCTATTTGATATGCTTATCATGTGTGTTTGATGTAAATCTGTAGTGGATTTCTTCTTTAGTTTATAACTGAAAAATTGATTGGTGGTTGTCATCATGCAGTTGAAAAGGCTGCTGCAGTTTTCAGCTTAAAGCTGGATAGTGGACATAAGTTGCTATGCCCATGGATTGACAATGCATGTGATGAAAAATTGGCATTGTTCCGCCAACACCTCCTCCAGCTTTGGTTGATAATTACAAAGAAAGGTTATCTTCGCTTCTGTGCCTTACAGCTCTTCCAGTTATTTCATCCTCAGCCATTGATTACATGAAGTGCCCCAGCTAGAACACCTCTTATTACAGTCTTGTCCCCCAATTACCTTGAACAATGGCATCAGGCTCACAGATAATCCTAGAAGCAAGGATCTAGTGGGTGCATCAGAGGATACTACTGCTAATATATATTATCAGGTTTGGCACATCAGTGTTAATTGAAAGTTATTTCTTTTGTTATAAACTGTTCAAGCTTGCCTATCTGTATGGAGGTTGCAATAAATATACTTATCATGGTCAACTACGCAGCTAGTGCTAATAATGAATAGTAACGGTTTGTAGCATTCTTGTTCAGAGTTCAGAGCAGAGGAATAATGGTGAAATTATTTGGTATTATGATTTCCAACAAATGTGTCTTCAAATATGGTGTAATTTTAGGAGTAAGCTGAAGGAGGAAAGGAAAACTTGTTAGATGGTCTTATATATCTTTATGCATATGCTTTAAAATCTCAGTATGTATCGGTCAATTGTTTTTGGTACCATTACCGCCAATATGAGCCTCGGCTATATTTGCCCCTATGTTGGCTGATATTATACGGTTAATATCGTATCGGGTACCTCATTAGGTTTTGAGGTACAGATAAGATATTGCTGATATATGTATATGAAATCGGCCGATATTTGAAGCTGTGTAATTATGCATTTGGAGCCTTTAGAAGGGCGTTGATATGGTTGGTTAGTTTTGTTGAACATGAAATAATTTTTTGTTTCCTTTGTAGACTATCTCTAGTTCATCTGCTTCTCTCTGCTTTCTCTATTATGTTCCTTTCTTTCGCCAGTCTATACTACCCAATGAGAGTTCTAACACAATATAATGTTTATTACGAAATTAGGATTGGAGTCAGGTTTGACTATCTGAAATGAATCCTTAGAATTAGTTGTTGGGCTTCCTGTTGTGTACACTTGTATATGTCTGTTATGCACATCTGTATGTATCTATGGCTGTTAAGAGTTTTTCATTTTTAGGCACTTCACATATAGTGGATGGGTGAAATAGAAGTCGGGTATATATACTGTTTGGCTCTTGATTATCTTCAAAGTTGAATGTAATTCCTTTTAGTGAATCTACCATCTTTCTCCTTCTACACCTCTTCCCCAGTCTGGGAGAATTTTTAGGATGCCGACTGACTTTTTAGGACTACAACATGTCCCTTTCTTGTCCATAGTTTCCTTGGTAAGAAATTTTGACACGAAGAAAGTGTGACGTCAGTTTGATAGCTAGTTGTTGAGCTTTATCAAATCTTCCGAGGAGCCCTTCTCTATAGCTGACCCCATTTCGATGGGAGACATCTTTAATGATGCTAATGAATGGATGAAATATAAGGCAGTAACAAGGACTTCTGACAAAAGCTATTAATTACAAGAAACACCTGTTTCTTTTTATGGAATATTGAAATCTGTTTCAGACCTTCCAATGATAGAAGTCCTATATTCACCCTCCTCAAGAGGCTTTTATATGACTGGCCCTTCATTTAATACTTTTTCATTGTCTGTTAATTGTCTTACTTGACATCAAATGCTGCTGTTGCACATAAGTTGAACTTGATCTCAAAGGTTGCGTCACTTGCACTTCCATGTTGCTGTAGTTCTTTGTGGCATGGGCTTTAAAATGTCCTCTGTTTAATTCCCTATTTCATATTTCATTGATGTCTCATGGTTGGCATTGTGCTCTTGTGGGAGAGGAAATTGCATAGTTGGTTAGATGCCTGCTTGTAAAGGTCACAAGTTTGAGGCGCAACCAACATAGTTTAGAGAATTCTTCTTCCTTAACTGAGAAGAGGATAAGAGTGCTGTCAACCTAGTACAAGTCACGCAAAAAGAAAAGAAAAAGGGAAGTAACTTTTTGTTGTTGTTGTGTAGTTGCAAAGACATTGTCAGGAACGGAATTTTCTCCTCTGGAAGAGGAGGGAATGGGTTATCCAATCTCCAACACATGTGGTATTATCTTCTATATGACTGACAGCAATAAACAAAAATTATTGTGGGCACAACAAGAAAGAGTTATGACAGCTGAGACACCAATACATAACTTTTTGATATGAAAATTAACACTAGCACATGCATGAAGTCCTGTGAGGTATGGGACTTCTAGTAGAAACAATGATGGCTGGGTTTTTAGATTTCAATACTTACGGTTGGTGGACACTTAACCACAACAGGTTATTCTTATCTTAAATATGTTCTCTCTAATTCAAGTCTTTATAAAGCTTTTTGATTGACATGCTGAATCTCGTGTTCAACACAAGGATAGATGAATTCTACTTACTTTTATATCATGTTGCTTTTGCAGTATCAAATTCGTGATTTTTAAGCCAATAAAAGGTTTTGTTCAAGGGAAAGATGCTGAGTTTTCAAGCTAATATGACTCTTCGGTTCTCGGTTCCTCTTGAAACCTTCAACGCCTATAGGTTTGGTAGCTTAGGAGATGGATACACGCGGCAATGAAATCAGGATTTTCCCTATTTTACCTTGCAGTGTGGCTTGCTTGTTGATAAGCAACACATTACAAACTACCTTATATGCCCACTTTCTACCTTGAAGTGGGAACACAGCTGCAATTATAATTTGGTAGCTTAGGAGATGGATACACGCGACAATGAAATCAGGCTTATCCCTATTTTACCTTGCAGTGTAGCTTGTTTGTTGATAAGCAAAACATTACAAACTACCTAATATACCCACTTTCTACCTTGAAGTGGGAACACAGCTGCAGTTATAGTTTACCTACAGATTATTATTTCAAAACAGCCATCAATTCACTTTTTTTTAAGTCAGTGGAGCAAATTATATATTGATACAATTTTTGTCCATTTGCAAGAACGAAGTTTTGGAGCATGAAACATGAACTTGGGTAAAAGTTCACCTTGCACCCACCATCTCTCATGCTTTGTACTAGTCAAATCTCATGATTAGAGGTAATTTGATCATAAAATTATACCTTTCTGATGAAAAATCATTCCAAACAAATACACACTTCATGAAAAAGGTTTCCAGGTAGATAAATGAATAACCAACCGAACCCAAAGAAAAACAACTTTAAATTTTCCTTGGAAAATTCTCAGGAGTTCTTCAAAATTTCCAGTAATCTTCTATTAGCTAAACAGGCCATTAGCCTTTAGTGAAAGAGGACTCTTCCCAACTTCTAATTTTCTCTTAAAGTGATTATTATTTATTATGAGTTGGCTGCTTAGGTACATACATGCTTGAGTGCTTTATGCTTCCATTTCTTGGCAATTACACAAGCATGAAATTTTGAGTAGTTGACTATTTTGTGAAATTTTGACCATCTTGCTGTGAATCTAGGTCTATTATAAATCTTCTTAATTGCAAAAACTAAGAGATGAGAAAATGGGGTCAATGTCAAATAACTTGGCTCCCTATGAGAGAGTGTAATTCAATGTTGATCAGCTCTATATCTATAGTAAATTGTTATATCAATTATCGATTAACCACATTACTGTCAGTTTATGTGCATGCAATTAAGGAAAAGAAAAAAGAAAAGGGAAAAAGGAATTTGCTTATGTATGTTTTTCTTGTGTGAGCTAAAAGTGTTAGGTATGTGGGTATGGTTTGTGATTATTTATTCATTACTATAGAACAATTTAATATTGAAGGCTGTCGCTATTTGCATTTCACTCACTTATTTACTCTTCCTGGGTTAAGTTTGTTCTATAATACCCCTTCCTAGAATCTATAAAATTAGTTGTATGCTGATTTGTCTCTCAGATGTTCTTTAGCTTTGTCAATGTTATTTGGTTATCATGTTCTTCATCTATCTGGCACCGATTCAGGAAAGCTATAGTGAAATTGCTTTTGTCTTGACATTTTGATAACCTTAAATCTATATTGTTCTACACACAGGCACAAAAGATAATTGGTCTTTGTGGATGGGAACCTTGCTTGCTTCCCTATGTTGTTGATGTTGAAGACAAACCCTCTGAATCTTCAGGAGATATGCCTGGTGAACAGAGAAATACTCCCATAGTTTACACAAGTGACCTAAGTGAGGTTGAAGGGGGGAGCAGTAACCACCCTTTCCTTGGTGAAAATCAATATGATCCCGCATCAGTTGTCTTAGACTGCAGGTTTTGCGGAGCTCGTGTAGGACTATGGTCTTTTGCAATGGTACAGCGCCCTCTGGAATATTTCACCTTGATTGCAAACCCCAATGGTGAAAAGGAGTCAGCTACTGGATGCACAGATTTGGTTAGCAGTAAAGAAGTTTCAAAGGCTGAGAGTTCCAGAATTAATCATCAAAATGTTGGTTCAACTTCCAAAGAGAGATCTATGGGATTAAACTTGACGATTGCTGGTGGTCCTCCACCAACTAAACAAAATTTTAGACCAGTTGTTTCTTTCCCAATTGTCAGCCGACATTTGAGGGCTGAATTTGCTTCTACTTCTGGTAAAAAAGATTATTTACCATCTAAATTTTCCTCTGGGGATCACAAGATCTCTCAAATCCATTCACAGATTGATGTTCCATCTCAACAGGAGAAGGATGTAAATGGGGATATAGTTGTTTCTCCAGAAGTTGCTAAATCATTGAAGCGCAAAAGGAATGAAAATGAATCTTTTGTTTCTGAAAGCAATGATCCATCTCATTCCAAAAGGGAGTTTAAGGCAGGTACTGGTCTCGTAGTAATTTCTGAAGAGATCATGCCTTCTAGAGCTGGTGATCCAGACAAAAGTAATAGCAGCAGTTCTGAAGGTGCTGAAGGCAATACCCTTCAAACAGAAAGGGAGACTACCAATAATAAAGCTGAGGAAAGTGTCTGTGTGACTTCAAATGCTGATGTAATCATCAGGGATTCTAAAGCCTGTGAGAACGACTTGGTTGTAGATATAGGAGATATCTGCAATTCGGACGAGAATACTTCAAAAGTTGACTCAGTGAATGCAGTTGGAACTTCTGAACCTCATAATGATGCCACTTTAGATATTGCATCTTGTTCAGCTACTAATGCAACGCTGCCAACTAGTAACGATGTAGAGACAGGAAGAGGTGATAGAAGTTCTGAATTCAAGGCCCTTCAAAATGCAAAGGCAAATGATCAAGAAACCAGCAGATTGGAGAGTATGCTACAAACTGCCAATAGGAATGGAAAAGCTGATCATGGCTTGGGTAAGATTCTTATATTTAATTTTTTACGATTTAGTCAAATAAGCTTATCTCCCATCCATTATATTTATATGACCTGGCTGTACAACACCATGGTTCTTCCCATTCTAGCATTTAAGTTCTTTATTTGACTTTTGAATTTTAGTTCAAAGGTTTTTTTGCTGAACTAATAACTTAAATGGCCAATCATGGTTATAACTGATGACTTTCTTATTGTTTAAGAAGAATGAGACACTATTAAGTGTTGAAGTATACATACTTTTCATTTACTTTGAACAAAATGTTTTATTTCTCACGTTAAAGTGATGTCATTATAAGATTGGACTACAGCCTTTGTTCAGAAAACTGATGTTGATACTGATGTCCGTGTATAAATCATGCTGAACTGTCATGTATGGAGCATTTGGGTTTATTATGAGATCTGAGAGTTAATAATAAAAGGTTAGGTGGTTGTTTTATAAAATATATGAGGTATATTCATTGGAAATCCTCAAATTAGAGGCGTGCCCTTGATCTTTTGTTCAACGGATATGTTACCCAATTTAAGACTTTCAGTCAAGAATGCCGATGCCCTCTTTTAGATATTTTCTATTGAATCTAATATTGTCGGGAACCTTCTAGGATTTATTAGGAGCAACAATTGATAAAGTTTGACTTGCTTCATCTATTGATTATTTTGAAGGAGAAGATCATTCTTTTCCAGGTAACTAGGTGTAGGATATTTATCAACTATATTTCTTTTGAGAAGTTGTGTCTATAATAGTCAGTGAAGACTAACATTTGAAATCTTTAATTGCTTATTTTCGTCGTTATTGTCATAATTATTGTTATTAACATGACGATTTTAGCATCAGTGGAGAGTCTTGGGGCATGACTTAGAAATTGAGAAAGCTCCTCAAATTGATCTTCTCAAAAGATTTTTGACTACTATTATATCCACTTATTTTCTTTCCTGCTTCGACTGAGTTCAGTTGGTGGCGAATACTTAATCATGCATTCATGCATGTGTGCGTGGGTGAGTACATCCATTCATGCATATACGCATCACAAACAAGCGTGATGGTGAACCAAAGAAATTTCTGGTACGTAAAAAATTGTTCTCACTTAGCTTTGGTTAATGCAGTGTTGTTGAAACTGTTTTCACAAGTTGCTAATAAAAACAGTGGTCTCAATCTGGATTGTGGTTGCGTCAGGATTGGAGTGGAATTGATTGTGAATTAAATGATGCATCCGCAGGTAACATGATCACATTGTGGAAACGTACGATGGGTTGGGCTTTGTGGCTTTTAGGAAACAGTGAAGTTCCGGAGTAGTGTTCATGCACTATGCCTTTTTATGCTGCACTGTGACAGTCACTGTAATTCTTTGTTTTTCGGGGTTTCAAAATATTTTGCAACCACTTCTAAAGTCTAGCCATATTTTTGAGAAAAAGGACAAATAGCTGACTCCACCGAGTTAGGTTAAGACTTTGTTTTTGTTGTATAAGGTGTATTGAGGTTCTAAAGAAGTATGGTGGTTGTGTTTTGTTTGTCGGGGTTTGTGTGTGTGTGTGCGCGCGCGCGCGCGTGTGTCGGGGGGTGGGGTGGGGGTTTGCATTTGTGGAAATAAGCTTCAATATACTGTTTATATATCTTCTAGATGTTTTCCTGGAATTTCCGACCATTTCTCTTCATGCAGTCCTAACATGAGATTGGCATATTCGAAGTGGGGCGTATACAGGTCAGGTTGGCCAGTTATTTTTGAAACTTAGTTATATTTTGGTGTCTTTGAGGGGGTAAATCCTACACATCAGATTTACGGTCGGGTGTCAAGCGGATCAGACGTGTTGTTGGGAGTTTTAGCTTATGATGTACGCATATGTGCTTATTATGTATAAATGCATACATCTGCATATAGGCATAGGCATGCAAATGTAAACACAGGTATACATATATATTTGGATATTCATACATACATACATAAACTCATACATACATACATACATACATTCATACATATAAACACATTAAACATTTGTATATCATGCATGGTCCAGTTTATCGGATTCCAGTTGAGCGGGTTTTGAGGCTGCCTGTTTGAATTCACGCTGGTCTTAAGCTTCCGAAAACCCACACTTTTTTGGTTTGTGTCCGGGTGGGTTCTGGTTGAACCCAACACGCACACTCATAACTGGAGGCGGCACTTTATTGGGATGGCATGACATGTTCAGTCCAGGTGCTAAATAAACCCTAGTTCCACTTCCTTCCACTTCTGCAATATTTTTCTTCTTATTTGATATGTCAAGAGTTTGTGAAGAGAAACTTGGATCAGGGTATATAATGATACTATAGGCACTCTTTTCCTTATTTTTGACTTGCATGCAATCACTAATCTTCAAGTATGTATATGTAGCTTTGTTGTTAAAAGTTTTTTTTTATTATATTAATCTTTTTTAAAATAATTTTGGGCATAAAATCAGCAAATGAGCTAATTTTCCGCCTTCTGATCTCGTGTTTGATTCAGTCAAACACTATTTGCAAATCAAATTCTATAATGTTGGCTTATCACGGAATTAGACATGTGGTTAATGTTGGCTTATCCGTGAGTCACTCCAGGTCTGCTGCCAAGTTGAAAGCTATGAAACAAACCCTCGGTAGTTCAAAACTGGAATTGGCACAATATCGCAATGAAAGAATGACTACAGGCTCATTTCAATGCCAAAATTAGGTAGAGGTCAAGTGATATGATGGATTGGAGCAAAGGTAAGAGAAGAATGCCCCATCTCAAGTTAATAAAAAGTTTCATCTTGGGAGAAATATGATTGCAGGGGCGGGGATTGGCTGCTAATTTGAATCCTTTGGGTAAAATAAGAACAACTACATTCGAAGCCCCTTGGCAAGAACTTGTTTCGGTCAAAAAGTTGTCTTTATCCAATATAGGGAGAATAGTCGAAATTGTCCCCCTAGGGATTAACAGTGCCTTGCTACCATCATTCACCGGCCAACATAAATGAGTCAATTGCTTTTTTCAGAAAAACAAGAAATGTCGTATTAGTGAAGAAATCCGGCATTGGTTGTTGGTGACTGATTTGACTGGGGCTTTCAATAATCTATTGCCTCTATATATGGTCCTCTCTCTCCTTGCATAAATGGGGAAGTTGCTTTCTCTATGAAATACTTTTTTCTCCTAGCTTTGGAGACCAAGTTATTAGCTGGTTCCTCTTTGGTTAAGAAAATAGCTAGGGCTTTCAACTGGAGAGTATTAGTGAGCCCCAGTTCAAACAGCTACAAACCTAGGTATTTTTATACATATTTATCATTATATACGGTTGGTTACATCAATCCCCATTACTTCTAATTTTTAAATCTTGAAGATAAATTTGCAAAGATGCTAATGGTCTGTCAGCAATTTGACCCAATCAGACACCCTAAATGATTCACAATCTGATTATACTCCAAGCAACAATGTTACTGAAATACTAGGTAGCATTTACTGCCCTTTAATCTTTAAAACGACACATTCAAGGGTTTTGATATTTGTACTGTAAACCATATAATTAGATGCTTCAATTCACATTGATGTTGACTAGGAATTTGCTCTCTTTATATATTTTAAGGTTACATCATGCAGTTTCTTAAAGCTATATTTTTTTCTGCAATACTATTTTGCCATGCTCAAATCTCCTACCTATATTGGTGTCTCGATTCTTCCAATCTCTCTTCAAACATCTTTTATCAGTTATATTATGTGTTCCCTTAATATAATCACTTTGCTGATCATCATCATCATCAAATGTAGAAGTATTATGGCATCATTCTATTATTTACTCCAGTAATTTTGATAATCATTGTTGTTGTTGTTGTTAGTCATTTGTCTCATCTATGCTATTAAAATGCAAAGTTGTGGGGCTTGCAGTTGAATTGAATTGTGTCACGGACTGACTACGAACTTACGTCTTAAAAAGATAGTAAAATTCTACAGGATTACCAATTTGCCACTGAAGTAATCTAAATATTTTTCTTCGGGGGAGTGTAAGTTGTATTATTAATTAAGAAACTGATTGGATTAATTCACATCGATAACATTTGAGATGTTTTATTTTGGTTCACACTTAATACGAATTATGTCATTTTAAAACATGCATTAAAAAATAATCAGGGTTTTTCTTGCACGTGTATCACATGCCTAGAAATCTCTCATTATTATAGTTGTGTGTGATTTTTCCTTCATGTGAGGTCTTGACTTGCTTTTTTTTTTTTTTTTTTCTTCTCCTATTGCATAACCTGACTAAGTTTTGGTGACTATAGGACACGTTCTGATGGTGCCGTTGCATCATAAGATTAGTGAATTTGATCCAATCAGGCAACACAGGCCTTTTTGCCCTTGGATTGCTCCTGAGGATGGTGAAAGTGTTCCGGGATGGAGATTGACACTCAATGCTTTAATTCAACAGGAAAAAGTTTCTTCTCCAGATCCGCAACAACTGGACGCTCCCTCAAATTTAATTGATGAGGTAGTTCTGTTTGCTTACGGTTGCATTTTCTTTGTTTCGTTCTTTTGATTGTTCTGTGGCTTTCATTTCAACTTGCTGTCTGAAGATGGTGCTAATGGTTGGTGCTTCTTATGTCTTCAATCCCCAGGTGGATGATCCTATTGTTTCCATCAGGAAGCTCTTCATGTCCCCACCCACCAAAAGACTGAAGTCTGATTAGTTGTTGAAATGCCTGAAGGAGATGGGAGCATTATAACCTGTTCGAAATCGATATTTCTTACTCTCTCTTCAAACAACTATGCATGCAAGTTGGTTGGAATTCATATTGTTTGTATCCATAGGGGTAATATTTAATCGCCAATAGTTGAAAGAATCTGGATGATTGAAGATGTATGAAATTTTGGTCCCTTGGCACATTCTTCTTCTTGACAGCAAGAGTCAAATTTTGTCCAAGCTGAGGGTCTGAGCTATCGTTGTCGGGGGTGAAAAGGAGATGCCTTCTATGCACCACATCAGCCTAGATATTATAGGTTTGATAGGATATTCTTTTAGAGGGAGGAGCAAAATGGGATTTGTTCTGCAGGAGTTAGCTCCTCATTGTTTCAGGGATGGTCGAAAGTATATTATTAGGTTTCTATCTTTTTTTATTTTTTATTTTTTAATTTATTTCAAGTGGCTACTGGGAGGAGAAGATGGGATATTCTCACACTGGTGGATGATGAACCAAATTGTCAAAGCAAACAAAAAATGGGCACGCTGTGTCAAACAATGGGTGAAGGGGCTGAGCTTACTGATGGAGTGATTGAGCCCTCTTCTTTGCCAATATTTGTTGTCCTTTTGGTTTCTTTGGTGGTTGCTATTTTCTGGTGAAAGAGTTGGTTCAGCTTCAACCTGTTATTCACTCACATCAACGTTTAAACCCAAGCCATCTTCCCACTATTCATCATAACATTCGAGACAGATAAAAATGTAAATTAATACTTTCCCTAGAAATTGTCCATTCATTTTTGGGGCCGAATGCAGCGGGCAAAAGCAAACAATAGCTGATTAGTTATCTCTGAACTGTGAATTCTGCTGATCAAAGTAGAACCTATAATTGATGCACATCAATATTATATAACAGCCAACATCCACGGTTTCTCACAGTTATTGCCAGATTTCAAATCTAAAATTAATTTCTAGCATGGTCTCCATTTATGTATTCTGCTGGATCACCCTTGCTAGCGCAAGAAACTGGTGTCTTCTCTGAGTGATGGAGGAAAACAGACACTCGGAAATGGTGATTGTAGGACACAAATAATGAACAAGACCTGAGCTTGACAGCATTAAAAAAAATTATAAATCATAATCTCTTCACTCATTTTAGGAGATCCAGCAGGTAAAGAAAAATAAGCTATATTGGAATGAGATCAGGCAAACAAAGTTATAGAAGCATCTCCAGATTGGGAAAAAAAAAAAAAAAACATTTCCATTAACTTTTGCCTTGGCAAATGATGGACAGAATTCAGAAACCCAAATATGCATGCATGCATCCATTAACAACATGCATTTTCCTCTTGTGCACTAGCACGTTTGATCTTGAAAGATAATGCACACATTTTGGAGGCTGCTCTTCCTAAGACGTCTGTCCAACGAACTCGATTGGAATATCTTCCAGTTGATGACATTCAATTTAGGTGGAGAGCCACTGCAGCGTGGGTGTTTTGCAAGATCATCACCTATCTCGGCTTTAGTAATAACCAATACGTCTCAACTCTGACACCGAGAGCCCATTGTCACTTGCGTTGCCTCGGAAGACGATATGGCCACTCCAAAAAATGATAATTAGGATTTTGATAATACTGAAAAAAGTCCTTTTTACAAGCGCATATATAAATTTTGGTACTGTCTTTAACAACTGATGCTTTTTTTCCCCCCTTGAACGACGTCATTAGGATGGACCTGCGGGGGATTAATTAAACTAACAGTATGCTTGTATTTAGAATTAGTTAAATTACATTACAAATTCTACAGCCTTGGTGCAGCAATAAGGTGTCTTTGAGGTCACGGGTTCAAGTCCCAGAAGCAGCTTTTCTCGAATGTTGAGACAAGGCCGCATACACTGTCCCCCACACCACACGATATAGGGACCTCATGCAGTGTGTCACCATTTTTTTAGTATTTGAGAATATCAATTAGCCTTCAGGATTAAAATGAGAAAAGGTAAATCTCTTTCTAAACATGATCCGTTCTCATTAATTGAGATAAAGTAAGTTCCCTGTGGATATAATTATAAAGTATTCCATAGAACGACAGTTGCAGCTTTATATTTTTATTCACTAATTTAACTTAAATTACTAAATTAACTTAAATTACTAAATTAACTACTTAAATTAATAAATTTAATTTAACTACTAAATTAGCAACTAGAGAGAGAGAGCGGGAGAGAGAAAGGGGGAAGGAGAGAGGGAGAGATTGGGAAAAAGAGAGCGAGAGGGGGAAAGGGACAGATTGGAGAGAGACTGGAAGAGAAAGTCAGAGAGAGATCGGGAGTGAGAGAGAGAGTTATCTGGTGATGGCGATAGAGGGGGCTCACCGCTCACGGCGACAGAGGGGATCTCACCGGCGAAGGGAGAGGGTGACGGCGACAAAGGAGGCTCACAATCGGAGCTCGCGGGTGAAGATGAGATCTGTTTATTTTTTTCTTTTTAATGTTGTCTATCACGGGTTTACAACGGCGAAACCCGACTCGGAGTCGACTCGGCCGAGTCAACCCGAGTCGTATCGGGACTCGGCTGATTTGACAGAGTCAAGGCCGAGTCGGTCAAAAATCAAAGCGTCTCGCGTCTCGTCGTGGCGCCCGTCGAGTCGGAGACGAATCGCCCAAGTCATCTTCGACTCGGCCGATACTTCGAACCATGTACTTTATTCAAGAGCGTGTGATCCTCCACGATTTGTTCTGTGTTGATGAAGCTCATAACAAAGTATTGAAGATCGAGAGACTACAAAATAGGGCTCCATCTTTGAGGCATTTAACACCAAATGAAGAATCAATAAGTGGCGCAGGAATTCAGCTGAGTTCCACAATGGTTGACCTACAGCAAGCCTGTCAATCAACCAACGCCCATGCATCAGCACCAGCAACAAAAACCGTCGTAACTGCAAAGAGCAAGGAGAATTCCTACGCCAAATCTGAAGTTAGCAAGTGCTATAGGTGTAGAGAGCGTGGACACAGGTCCAATGAATGCCCTAAAAAAAAGCTGGTCAATATGGCGGATTACGAAGATAATGAAGAAGGATTCGAGATTGAGGAACTAAATGATTCTGACTTTGCCGAACAGTATAAGGAATCTACAACTTATGTTGTTCAGAGAATCAGAAGGCCTCCGACACTACACATTGACATCAAATCTTTTATTCAAGGTATTCGGTCAGGAACAAGGTATGCAACCTCATCATTGACAACGAAAGGTACGAGAACATCGTGTCTAAAACACTTGTAGATCATTTGAAGTTAGAGACGAAACCATACCATCATCCTTACACCAATGATTGGATCAAGAAGGGCCCCTCCATCAAGGTAATAGACTTATGTCATGTTCTTATTTCAATTGGCAAATTTTATCAAGATTATGTTGCTTGTGATGCGGTTGATATGGATGCATGTCATATTCTTTTGGGGAGGCCATGGAAACATGATATTGATGCTATCCACAGAGGTAAAAAGAACATCTATACGTTCAATTAGAAGGGCAAAAGAGTTGCCCTAAGACCAATTTCACCTATTCCAAAGTCTACAAAAGAAAAAGAGCTTAAATTCATATCCATATACAATCGAAGCGAGTTTTCAGTGGATTCAAAGGAAACAAAACAGAGATTTACTTTAGTGGTCGAGGAAGAAGTTACTCCACCCGCTGAAATTTCCGAAAAGATGAGACTATTATCGGAAGAGTTTAAAGAAGTTATGCACGACGAGCTTCCAAAAGGATTACCACCACATGAGAGATATCCAATATCATATTCCAGGAGCACGTCTACCTAATCTTTTACCGTACCGGAAGAATTCCAAGGAGAGTGAAGTCCTAAAGAAGAAGATTCGATTGAAGTTAGAGAAAACTAATGCAAAGTATAAAGCGACAGCTGATAAGAACAGGCAAAAGAAACTCTTTGAAGAAGGTATGGTGATGATGTACTTGAGAAGAGAAAGAATCCCAACTGGAGCATATAATAAGTTGAAGCCAAAGAAATATGGATCGTTCAAGATCGCAAAGAAGATTAGTGATAGCGCTAATGTTGTGAATCTTTCAAGCGATATGACGATATCCAAGACATTCAATATGACGGATCTCTATGAATTTCACCTTACCGAGCCGCTATATTCAAACTATAACTCGAACGAGTTTTTTTAAAAGAGAGAGAGACTGATGTAGGAGATCAAGGCAGAAAACAGCAGAGCTGTCGACAACCTCCATTAGTTGTCGACAGCCTGAAGTCCAGCTGTCGACAGCAGCCTCAACCCATGTCGACAGACTGATTTCAACATGCCTTCCCGAGAGTTGAGACTATACAGTCTGTCGACAGGGGACTTTTTGTTGTCGACATCCCTGGGCGTGTTAGCGTTTCCGACTCTGAACAAGAGTCAGTTTTCCAATCTGATTTGAATTTCAATTTGTTTTGTTTTTCTTTTGTTTATTCAGGTTTCCTACTTAGCTTAGTATTCTTCTTTATTTGCCTATATAAAGTTATTGTATCTTTGTTTTTAGTATTGAATTATTGATAAACAATAAAAATTAGTTTTTCTTGTTCATCCTTTGCTTGTGGATTTGATTGCTTTTCGTATCTGGAGCTATCTTTAAGAGTTCGTTGGCACTAGAACGAGATCTAACCAGCGTTGTTTGCTTCCTTGTCTGCGTCAGAAATATAACTGGCATGCAAAATACATGGAACCGACTGTAAGAAGCAGATTCTATTGGTCAAAGACAAATGAAAGAAACTATGTCTCATATTAGCTATCATTGAACTCAAAATGCTGGTGAACAACACTATTTAAAACTTTGTACACTCGGATTAAGTCAAATAACAGATGCATTGGGTTACCAAATTGAAGTGGCATTAAAGATAGAAACTTCAGAAGGAAATTCCACTATGTAAGAGTTGATTTACATCATGTAAAGTGCTTAAAAACAAAACATTAAGCGAATATGCATTTTCTTTGCCTATACATCGTCATCCCAACGCCAGGCATGCTCTACCGAACGTCGGTATGACCGTGCTATTAACAAGAGTAACAGTGCAGGGGACATGAGTACATGAGATACAGGAGTTCAGGAGTACTGGAGTTCAGGAGTATCAGATGTCTGGTAGCAGTATAATAATCATGTCAAGGTCCCCGTAATAGTGATAATCATGAATATGTAATGTAATACATGTGTCAGGTATAATAGTATCTAGTCAGTTGTCACAATATCAGGTCAAATGTGTTAGTATCAAGTGATAGCATATATCAAGTATCAAGTGATAGCATGTCAATTGTTAGGTGTCATATATTAGGTGTCAGGTATCAGGTGTCAAGTGATAACATGTCAAGTACTGGTGTCAGATATCAAGTGTCTAGTATCAGGTGTCAAGTAATAACATGTCAAGTACCGGTGTCAGATATATCAAGTGTCAGGTATCAGGTGTCAAGTAATAACATGTCGGTATCATGTGAGTTGAATATAGAGTTACAACATCATATGTCAAGTAATCATCCGGTATGCAACATGATACAGGAGAACAGTATAGTTAAACATTTCAATTCTTCACAACCATATCTATAACAATAATAATTTAATCTTTTAATTAGTTATGCGAAGCCGAGCGAAGCGGGAGCGTATCTAGGCATATCCAATACAAGTATAATACCAGTTCAATGAATTATAATAACGACCAACAGGTATTCATATAACATGTTAATTTTAGAAAATCACTCGCAATCACATATCAACTCGCATAACGATGTATGAAATCACCTAGATGGGGGTGAAAGGTGATATGCTAATCTAGTGAACTAAATGCGCTAAATGCGGAAGCTAAAAACTATTTTGCAACACACTTAATACAACCAACGAGTATAGCTGAATTCCCTATGAAGGGCTCTGGACTAACTCCTCTTGATTCCCCTAGATATGGGTTGAGGTGCTATATGAAGCTCTTGTGGTTAAGTACAAGTGAGGCACACACAAACAACCAAGCATATAATGGATATAGACAATATGAAATATGCAAGGCACAAATGCAAGCAATAAGATATGAATGAATGAATGATGCTTTGCACAAATAAAAGAGAGAGAGTTAAGAGATAATGGATCAAACGCAAACACAAAGATATGTTTCGAGGTTCGAGCCTCTAACTCTACGTCCCCGCCTTCACCGAGAAGGATTTCTAATCCACTATCTTGTCCACCGAGGACTCCCACCGAGGGAACCTTCACCGAGAAGGATTTGTACAACAAGAGAGTACCGAACTCCTCTCTCAAACACCGCCTCACAACAGAGGGGTAGGCCCGTAGCCAAACAACCACAATCACCTCTACCGAAGAGGGATACAAACCACCAAGCTCCACCTCACACAAGAGGGAGCAAACACAAATCTCCACCTCTACCAAAGAGGAAGCAAACCACAATCCTCAACCTCTACCAAAGAGGGAGCAACCCAATCAAAGCAAGGGTTTTTACAACAAGTGGTTCCAAAGACCACAAACTCTCTTTTCTTTTTCCACAAAACAAGATCCTAATAGAATAGGATAGAAGATAAGCTCAAGTGTGAAAAACAAGTGTTTTGATCAAAGAAAATCTCTTGGGAAAATACCAAAATTGATATAGAAATGAAGAACAAGAAACTAATTCCCAAAAACCTATTTTCTTTGAAAATAACAAAACAATTTAAAACAAATATAATGAATCTTTTTGCTCTTTAAATACTTTTGAAAACTTGTTTTTAAAACCAGAGAGCGGGGAAAAATTTTCTCTAAAAATCTTGGCCAAAATCCCAAAGAAATGGGGTTTATATAGGCCCAAATAAAAACTAGCCGTTAGGCTGATTTGTCAGCCTGACAGGCTGGCGGTCGACCGCCAACGGTCAGAAATATGACCGTTGGAGCAAACTGGTCGACCGCCCGGTCGACCGCCCAGATACAGAGAGCAGGGCTCTCTGGTCCGGTCGACCGCCCGGTCGACCGCTCAGATACAGAGAGCAACGCTCTCTGGTCCGGTCGACCGACCGGTCGACCGGCCCTGTGTCTGCCAAACGTGCACAAGGCTGTGCACGTCGGTCGACCGCAACGGTCGACCGGCCCTTGGTTCGGTCGACCGCACGGTCGACCGACCTGGCCTGTCAGCCACAGTCTGGGTCAGAAACTGGGTCAGAAAAATAGTTAAACATATTTCTAAAAAATCTTTTAAGTCTTATAAAAGTCCCCAAAATAGTTTTAACAGTTTGCATTGATATATAAACATGTGATAAAAATTTCAACTCAAATATCAAGCATATGAAACCATTTTTGTGTTTTATCATTTTTACCAAAACCAAAACTAGTATTTTGTCAAACTAAGATTTTTCAATACATGAATAGAAAAGTCAAAATAAGTTTGTATATGAAGTTTAAGTATGCATGTATGACTAGAATACATCTACTATACATATAAACCATTTAAACTTATTTTGATCAATCTATTCATGAAAACAAATATTGGTTAAGCCAAAAACGAAAAACCAATATCCAAACATAAAACGTGTGTGTATTGTGCACTTGAGCATATCAACTATTCTTATCTTTACAAATGGATCTAACACACTAAAGTAAAACTAGAATACCTAAGTCTTCTTGACGATCTTCAATCTTCAAGCCGACACGATCCCAAACGTGATCCACGGAGTGCAAAGGTATGATCTTGATGCACGGGCACTGGAATCACCATGAAAAGCTTCTAAACTCCTTGTTGAAGCTAATCACCAACTAATATCTTGCTAAATGATCTGAAACTTAAAATCACAAGATTATTAGTAAACATAACTACATGAGTTAATCATCATCAAAACTAGAGTGGAAGGCCTCTGGGCCAACAATGTATTATGTACTAAAAATTAGAGTAGCAATTGTTAGGCATGTAACAGTAGTAACAAGGCATTCTCATATCAATATATCATGCAATAAACGCTAGAGTAGCAGTTACCAATCATGAATTGATGATATCAAAGCACTTAAATTTATATTGAACCCTATAATAGAATTAGCAAGGCATGAAGTAACACAAGGAAAGTACTCACCTAAAATCATCGAAAAATATCGTAAAATTTTAGAACATCATAAACACGTACACGCTACTAATCCATATAACACATATATAATTAATATATATATATTTGAGAGAGTGAGTGAGGAGAGAGAGAGGAGAGAGTGAGTGAGAAGAATTAGTTAGAGAGAGAATGAGGCTGAGAGAGAGAGAGAGAGAGTTGTAGGAGAGAGAGGGGGATTATGTTTGGAGATGGAGTAATTAGGGAATGAAAGAGAGGGTAAATAGGGGAAATAAGCAAAAGGGGTAAAAAAGGAAAGAAGGAAAAGAAATAAAGAAGAAAAGAAAGAAGGAAAAGAAAGAAAGAAGAAAGGAAGAGAAGGGAGAGATGGGTGGTGGCCGGCGCCGGAGGGGGGCGGTGCGGCCTAGGCCTGGGGGGAGGAAGAGGGGTGTGGTGGGGGATTTGGGTGTTATTGGAGTTATGGTTGTGTTGTAGTTGTTGGTGGTGTTGGTTGAAGATGGTGGAGGTAGTTAATGGGGTTGTGGTGGTTTAGGGAGTTGGAGGAGGAGATGGTGGTTTTGTGGTCGAAGTAGAGGAATTGTGGATTTTGATGGTAATTTTTGAAGAAAAGAAAAGGATTAATGGTGATGAGTTTATGGAGAAATTTAAGGAGATGGGGTGAGTTTGAGGAAGGAAAGTGGGGAAGAGAAGGGGGAGTTTGGGGAAGGGGCGGTGCCGGCAAGGGGGCGGGGGCGCTGGCGGAGGTGATGGTGGAGGCGGCGGTTGTCCAGAAGGGGGAGAGAGAGTGTGTGTGTGTTGGTGGGAGAGAAGGAGAAATGGAGAAGATGAGAAGGAAAGAAAGAAAGAAAGGAAAATAAAAGGAAGCGGATGGAGAGGGGGAGTATGAGAGGGGGTGGGGGGAGATGGGCTGCTGGTGCAGCTGCTACTGCTGGTTGCAGGGTATGGGGAGCATGAGGAGCAGGTAGGGGAGAAAGAGAAAGAAAAGAAGAAAAAGGAAGAAAAGAAAAGAAGGGAAAAGGAAAAAATCAAAAAAAGGAAAAAATAAAGAAAATTAATGAATAAATATATTATTAAATAATTAAATTAATAGGATAACCTGGGAGTATTAAGTAGAGAAGTGGAGAAGGAAAATGTAAGAAAAGAAAAGAAAGAAAAATAATATTATTATTTAAATAGGTAAAATTTGACTATTTCAGAAACGTTCCCAAAAATTCTCAAAATTAAAAAATATTATTTTAAAATGCCTGATAAAATCAGATTCGGGAAATTCAATCTGGTTTTCAAATTAAAAATCCTGAAATTTTCCGGCGATACAGTCAACACCAAAATCGGTCAAATTTTAATAAATTCTAAAAAATCTCAAAAAATGTATTTAGATAGAAAATGAGATTGTAAGAAGTAATGTGAAAACCGTTTCTAAAAATTCAACTCCATTTGGAAGCTAAAAAAATCAGGAATCGCTCAGTGATGCCAACGACACTGGTTTTGAAGATTTTGCAGAATAATTCTGAAAATTTCAGAAAATCATAAAAATCTAAAATTTTAGAAAACAATATTTGAAACTGAAATCGGTCAAATTGGACTAACAGAAGGGTCAAATCAGACAGTATGTTGGTATCGGGTTCCTCGTCTAGGTCAGGGTTGACTCTAAGACTGAGAATCCAGATCCGATAACAAATAACATAAACAATCACAACCCAAAAACAAATACTGGAAGAAAATTGAAACAATACGGTCGAAAAGATCGGGACACGTATCTGGGTACGTATCGCAGGAACGGGGTGCTACATTTACTATTTGAACTAATAGCACTAGTAACATGATACTATAGTGATAATAAATTTGAACATCTATACATGAATTAAACAGAAGTAATAACAGTATAATGTTTGTTGTAAGTACACCTAGAGGGGGGTGAATAGGTGTACGACTAATCTAATGACAAATGATACGGAATTAAAACTAAATTGCAACACACTTAGTGTAGTCAAAGAATGTAGACGAATTCCTGGTGAAGGGCTCTGGACTATCTCCTCTAAATTCCTCTAAATAAGAGTTGAGGTGTTATGTAAAGCTTTCTTGATTCAACACAAATATGGCACATAATCAAAACCAAGCATATATATGATATGAACAATATGATGCAATGTACAATATAAGAGAGAGTTCAGAGATAGTGGATCAATCGCAAAAACCGAGATAAGTTTCGAGGTTCGAGCCACCGCTCTACATCCCCGCCTTCACACAGAAGGATTTCCACTATATCGTCCACACAGGACTTCCCACACAGAGAACCTCTACTGAGGATTTGGGTAATACAAATTAGGAGTACACAACTCCTCTCTCCAACAAACACAACCTCTACACAAGAGGTAAGTCACAACAACAATCACCTCTAGACTTAGAGGGATGGGTACTTAGCCAAATAACAATCACCTCACACTAGAGGGATAAGGCACTTAGCCAACCAACATTCACCTCTCACTAGAGGGATAAGGCACTTAACCAACACTCCAACCACAATCACCTCTACACTTAAAGGGATACCAACACAACCAAACGCAACCTCCACAATCTCCTCTACACAAGAGGGATAACAAACACAAAGAAGGTTACAACTCTTGGTGATCTTAAAGACCACAAACCAATTTTTCTCACAAAACAAGATTCTAATAGATATGATAGATAAATAGCTCAAGTGTGAGAAAATAAAAGTTTGAAAAACAAATCACAAAGAAAAAACACTTGGGAAAAACTCTAGATAGAAATATAAATGAAGATCAAAATCAATTCCCAAAGACTCCTCTTTTTCTTTGATTTTTCCAACCCTTTAAAACAAATAAGAATAAAACTTTTAACCACAAAAACTCTTGCTGGAAAAACACTTGAAAGATAGGAATTTTTCTCTTCTAAAATCTTGTTGAATACAACTCAAGAGAGGGCATATTTATAGCCCCTCAAAAATTTTCCCATTGGCAGCCAGGAAAGGGCAGAAATGCTCTTCCGGTTGACCGGCCAACGGTCATTTTTATGACCGTTGTGCCTCCGGTAGACCGCCCGGTCGACCGGGCCAAAGCCATCGGTCGACCGCACGGTCGACCGGCCCCCACTCGAGAGCGGGATGCTTTCAGTCGGTCGACCGGCCGAATAGGCTGGCCTTTGTGCACGTCCCGTGCACATCGATCGACCGTGCCGATCGACCGCCAGTTGATCTGGTTGAAGGTTTTAGGGATTAAAAACTTATCTTTTTAACTTCAATTAAATCCCATAAAATCACATAAATTTCACAAAAATAACTTATTGTAAGATCTTTGAAATACTACAACCAAGAAAGAATTCTTGGCAGTAGTGTTCACTTTGAAGAAATTCCGCCCATACCTACTTGGGACCAAAACCACGATATTCACTGACCATTCTGCACTTCGATACCTAATGCTCAAAAGGATGCGAAGGCCCGACTCATTCGTTGGATCCTCCTCCTCTAAGAATTTGATCTCGAAATTCGAGATAAAAAGGGTGTCGAAAATGACGTCGCAGACCATCTCTCTCGTGTGCCAAACGCATCTTCCAACGGACAACTTTTAGCCATCTCTACGAAATCATGGTTTGCCGACATAGTTAATTACTTAGTCACAAATCAAACACCATCTAGTTGGTCAAAATAGGATAGATACCGGTTCTTATCTCAAGTCCCGTATTTCATGTGGGAGGACCCTTACCTCTTCAAATATTGTAGCGACCAAATAATTAGGAGATGTGTTCCCAAAGAGGAAACTAGAAGTGTTCTAATCTTTTGTTACGAATTTGCCTACGGTGGACCCTTTGGTCCCCGCAAAACAGCCGAAAAGGTACTACAAAGTGGCTTCTATTGGCCCACCTTATGTAAAGACGCATTTTACTTTTGCAAAACTTGCACAAGATGCCAAATGATAGGAAGGATTTCTAAACGTAATATGATGCCCCTAAACTCAATTCTAAAAGTAGAACTCTTTGATGTTTGGAGAATTGATTTTATGGGTCACTTCCCTAATTCATTTGGGTACCAATACATCTTATTGGCTGTAGATTACGTTTCCAAATGGGTTGAAGCCATCCCTTGCAAGACCAATGACAACAAAGTTGTTGTCAAATTCTTGAAAGAAAACATATTTTCACGCTTTGGAACCCCTCGTGCCATAATTAGTGATAATGGTACACATTTTTGTAATAGAAGTTTTGAAGCTCTTATGCAAAAATATGTCATAACACACAAGTTATCTACACCTTACCATCCTCAAACCAGTGGGCAAGTAGTAGTCTCAAATAGGCAAGTTAAACTTATCTTGGAGAAAACTGTGAATCAAAATAGGAAGGACTGATCCACCAAATTGGTGGATGCCTTATGGGCATATAGGACCGCATTTAAAACGATTCTAAGAATGTCTCCTTATAGATTAGTTTTTGGAAATGCTTGCCACCTTCCTGTTGAGTTAGAGCACCGAACCTTATGGGCAATTAAGCAGCTGAATTTTGATCTAGATAAGGCCGGTAAACTTCAAAAATTATAAATTTCTGAACTTAAGGAGTTAAGGAACGAGGCGTATGAAAATGTGAAAATTATGAAAGATAGGGTTAAGGTTTTTTATGATAAGTTCATCACGAGAAAAACTTTTATCCAAGGATAAAAAGTCTTACTCTATAACTCTAGACTTCACTTTTTCCCCGAAAAGTTAAAATCAAGATGGACAGAGGCTTTCATTGTTAAGACTGTGTTTCCACATGGAACCATAGAGATATACGACCCTAAAAATGGAAATGTATTCAAGGTAAATGGTCAACGTCAGAAACCATTTTTAGAATCAGTATCGGAAGCAAACGCAGCCATGGGTCTTTTTGACCCAATGTATCGGTAACTCTACCTCTCTGCCAGTTCATTTCATGCATTTATACATACTTGCATACATTGGGGACAATGCATGAGACAAGTGTGGGGGAGGGTACTAACCTTAATTTCAAAATAAAAAAATATATATAGGTACTAACCTTAATTTCAAAATAAAAAATATATATAATAAAAAAACATTTTAACATAGATTATTCTAACATAGGTTATTAACTTAACAAAAATATTAACAAAAATTAAATTTTTTTAAAATATATATATTTGAAAAAGGAGACAATATTTTGACTTATCTTTTGAAAGAAATCCAAGATAATCTTAAGAATTAGGAAAATAATGATTAGGATTTCTAAAAACTTGGTCGAAATAAAATAAATTGTTGGATTTTTTTTTAGATATAGGAGGAAATTTTGAATAATTAATTAGTCTTGATTTTTACCTTAATGAAATGTGCATACCTACACTTTCACTTCTAGATTTCTAAGACAAAGACTCTTGTGCCTTATAAAAAAATAATATAAAAAAAAGAGTTCACTAATTAAGCTGGATACATATGCCTCAAGAAGCATAAGTATTCACGCCTAAAAGTGATTTTTATAAATAAAGTCCTTGGTTTTGTAGCCTAGTTCACTCGAGTCCTTAAGTCCGTGGGGTGTTTTCTCACCCGGTGCCCTAAACCAACTAGTTTGGGAGCCACCAACCTTAGGCTTGCGACATGGGTGAATTAGAAAGCCTAAAAAAAATCAAGAAATATTATCTATGTACTAACACATCTAATAGTCAATTAGTTAGGCATGAGGGCCTCAAGAAGGCTTGATACTTATACAAAAGAAAATTAGATGAGTTATACATATTAAAAAAAAGAGAGAATAATAATAATGATAAAGAGGCATGAGAGTCCAAGTTAAAGAATCCCTAGTAAAAATTCATAAGGATGCATATGACTTAGGGTAACAAAAGGGACTATATAAATATTCAATTTTAATTCTTACCTAAAATTGATAACAAATTATTGTATAAAGACTAAGTTCAAGAATGAATAAAAATGATAATCCTAAAACTTATAGATTGCTTAGTTTCTTCAAATATATTTCAAATATTTCTCTCCTTTTTCAAAAATAAAAAAATACTAATACATATTATTAATCACTAACATTTTATTCTTTTTTATGGATTTTGTGGGTGTAATCCACTGAAAACCCTCACGAGACAACACTCATCCTCTAGGGATAACCTAGAGGTTTAACGGCTTGTTGCATGTGCTAAGTGCAATCGTAATTCCTACGAAAGTGAGTTACACAGGATAGGTTTTATTTTCTTTTCCTTTTTCTTTTTTATTTTTACTCGAGGATGAGCAAAAAGATAAGTGTGGGGGTGTGATAGGTAATTAAAAATGCACATTTATCATCATATTTTCCTACTTATTCTTTTATTATGCACTACTACTACTGTTTCATTGTTTAATGTGTGCAGGCCTTGAGTGATTAAAAAATAAAGAAATAAAGTACAAGTGAAGCCCAAAAGCGCAAGAATCCCACAAGCCCACATGCATAATTAATTGTAGTAATTTAGAAGCTTCTATCTTATCTAACCTAATCTAAACTTGGATTTTAAATTATTAATTAAAATCTAGGGGAGGAAGAGGAAGGATAAAATAGAACTCCTAATTGCTAAAAAGAGGAGGAAAACGTTAAGATGGATCATTATCCTTAAACAGAGATGGACTTCTACTTAAACCTGGTTGCTTGCAATACAAGGATAAAGATAAAAGGAGATAAAAGCTTAAAGATAAAGAACAAATCCTTTTATAAATTCGGATTTGTGATAACTTGCTTCTCAGTTATCCCGAGTTCTCAAGATAGAAGGTTTGAATACAGAATCCAGAAGGAGGAGCCCAGATGAATGGACCAGAGGAGGCCACGCAAGAAAGCGCGTTGTCATTGGCCACGCTATTGCCGCGGAAACGCGGCTATAGCCGCGTTTCCGCGACCATTTGGATGATTCTGGTTACGCGTTTTCGTGGGAGAGTTGTAGTGGGATTTTACGTCCTAGATCTCCTATAAATATCCCTATAGAGCAACAGAGAGGGGGGATTCAGAAAACTGAAGCTAGGGTTTTCTTTAGAGCTGCTTCTCTTTCCGAAATTTCTTTTATTTTTCGTTTTTGCTATTTGAAGAAGAATATCTTGAAGAAGAAGAAGAAGAGGAGCTTTGTAATTAGTCAGTGACATCCAATAAAAAGGTTCTTCATTCTTCTTTGCAATTCAATTCAGTTATTTTTTCATTAAACAAGAAAATAAACATGCATATATAAAAACTCTTAAAATTATTCTCCCCCTTTTTGTATAGAATAAGGAAATGAAATAAACATGCATATATAAAACTCTAAATTCCTTTCCCCTTTTTGTCAAATCATTAACAAAGGGGCACAAATAAACTCTTAAAAAAAATTTATCCTCGTTTTTGTCAAATCAAACAATAAAGATATATATGCGATATATATTCATGAAGAGGAGAGACGTTAAGTTAACTCCCCCTGCATACATGCATTTATATGAAAAGAGATGACTAACCCTAACCACATAAAGCATAATATACAATATATAAAAGGAGATGTGAAGCTCCCCCTACACACGTTGTACTACATACCAAAGAGAGGTCAATCACTTCAATATGAAATACACTCAACATAAATCTATATAAATAGAGAAGATGTTAAGCTTCCTTGCATATAAGTAATACATATCAAAACATCATGAAACTTCTTTAAAACAAACTTATGATACCAATTGAAAATATACCAATTTATGATAAAGGTATATATCAAAATATTATGATACCAATAGAAAGTGAAACATTTGATGTTTTTGATATCAATTGAAATATATGTGTGTGTGTGTGTGTGTGTGTGGTGTGTGTGTATAAATTTTGATACCAATTGAAAGTAAAAACCAATTTAAAATATAAACCAACCTTTGGGTAAGTACAACTCATTTTGCAATAAGGATACCAAATTGAGAATAATACCAATTTATGATTATTGATTCCAATATTGAAAATGTTAGTATATACCAAAATAAAATATTTTTCATCATAAAGAGTGGGTGTAAGATACCAATTGAAAATAAAATCGATTGAAAGTATAAAACATGAATTTTTCTCCCCCTTTATGAAATACTAATAAAAATGATGCATAAGCTTGTATAAAATACCAATTAAAAATAATTGACATTAAGTAGTAAATCAAGCTTAGCATAAATATAACTTGTGCATTAAGATGTAAAGATATGCAAGCACAATCAAATCACATATATATGTGTGAAAATGTAAATACTAATCAAATTGATACTATTTGAAATTTGAAGCATACATATATAGAAAACACAAATATGAGTATACAAACATAAAAATATCAATTGTGATACCAATTAAAAATATAACGAGGATTAAGTGTACAACTCATATCTACCACCCTATTCATGCACATGTTTAAATAGATTTTTATTATGAGTATACAAGGCATGGTCGCCCATCCAGGCGCCCTTAAGATGGTAGTGGCTTTTAAAAATATGAGTTTGAAAATAACTTAGTATGTTTGAAAACTCTACCAATGGAAGAATATGAACTTGCTTAAGATGATTTTTGAAATAACTAGTTATAGATTCTTCAAAAACATGAAACTAAATCATATATTTCATGAAGCATGCATTTTACACAAAAATTGATACTCAAGATAAATAAAGCTCATATAAAACTCAAAAAAAAAAAGAAAATGAGTAAACACAAATAATGTGAGTGTAAGAATCATGTGAAAACATAATCATGAAAATAGGTAATGAAGCTCATATAAAATTTCTTCTCAAAAACATGAAAATTATCAAAACTAAATAGGCTTCAAAGTATATGTATGTTTAGTTAAAACTAAAAGTATATATACATATCTCAAAAATAAACGAGTCCATAAAAGAGTTTGCATGAAGGCAAGTGACTCAAGGGTATACATGTATATGTAAAGTTTTAAACAAAATTAACATATACATGAAGTTAAGCACATTATCATGAAAAATATGTACAAAATAGAGAATACAAGTTACAATGTAAGAATCATCAAAACTAGGTTATATAAGTACATCTAATAGGTACAAATGAGTAATTAAGTACAAACATATAAAAATCAAATGTGGCTCATTAGTTATACAAGTATATACCCAAGTTTTAATGAAAACTATATCTAAACATGTAATCAAAACCATGAAGTGCAAAATCATAAACAAAAACAATATGATCATTATGTAAATGCACATATTTTAGAGCTATGATATACACACTAGCTAAACTAAAGTGAAAACACAAAATATAAGTCCATATAAACATGGGTGTTTCTCAAATGCTACATATGTATATCACAGGTCAAATTATCATGGTATTTAACATAATAATCATGAAAATATGAAAACCAATACATGCTAAAAATCAATACTATAAAGCATGTAAACTAAATGGAGTTAGAGATTGATAGGTAGTAAAAAATGCATAATTATCATCACATTTACCATCATATTTCCCTATTTATTCTTTTATTAAGCACTGCTACTAATGTTTTATTGTTTAATGTGTGCAGGCCTTGAGTAATTAAAAAATAAAGAAATAAAGCACAAATGAAACCCAAAAGCCCAAGAATCCTACAAGCCCAAATGCATAATTGTAGTAATTTAGAAGATTCTATCTTATCTAACCTAATTTAAACTTAGATTTTAAATTAATAATTTAAAATCTAGGGGAGGAAGAGGAAGGATAAAATTAGAACTCCTAATTGCTAAGAGAAAGACTTAACCTGGTTGCTTGCAATACAAGGATAAAGATAAAAGGGAGAGAACTTAAAGATAAAGAATAAATCCTTTTATAAATTCAGATTTGTGATAACTTGCTTCCCAAGTTATCCCGATTTCTCAAGATAGAAGATTTAAACGTAGAATGCAGAAGGAGGCGCCCAGATGAACAGATCAGAGGATGTCACGCAAGAAAGCGCGTGGCCATTGACCACGCTATTGCCGCGAAAACGCGGCCATAGCCGCGTTTTTGCGGCCCTTTGGATAAAACTGGTTACGGGTTTTCTTGGAAGAATTGTACTGGGACTCTACCTCCTATATCTCCTATAAATACCCCTGCAGAGCAACAGAGAAAGGGCATCCAGAGACTGAAACTTAGGATTTTTCTTTAGATTTTTTCTCTTTTTGAAATTTCTTATATTTTCATTTTTGTTATTCGAAGAAGGATATTTTGAAGAAAGAGAGGAGCTTTATAATTGGTCAGTGACATCCAATAAAAGTTACTCATTCTTCTTTGCAATTCAATTCAATTTTTTTGCTTAGATTAATTATTTTGTTTTCATCTTTTCGTTTTCATGCAATTTTTCTCATTCAACATAAAATTGAAAATAAAAAATGAATAACTAAATTAAACCTATAGTTTGCTAATCTCTCGATCAACCCTAGTTTAATTTAAAAGGTGACTTGATTGATAACTATTATTGTTAGAAACCTTAGGATTAAATGGTCTTCTTGAAGATAAATCGATGATTAGGTTTACTTTAATTCAGGTTGCAGTTTTAAATGATTATTCATAGTTCATACTTAAAAACTTTGATAGCATAAATTTAAGTAATAAAAAAAACTTCACTTATGCTATGCTTTGAAATTAGGTTGTACGAATGTTTAATCCTTATTAGTGCACACTAGTTAAGATTCCAGCATCATTCATCTTGCTTGATTTTCAAGTAATAATTTTGGATGGATGCTTCTTCATTCAATATGATATTCACTCTTTGAGACTTATACTATGGGTTGTGGTAGATGATTAGTAAACTATATTTCTTAAACTTGATCAAATCTAATCAATCTCTCTTTTTCTTTTCCCAAGTGAATTACAGAGAAGATCGTTCCGAAACGCTTCCATCGTATCCTTCCCTATGGATCGATCCGTCAAGCCCTTACTATGCGGTTACTTTAAAACGAGACTAAGAACTTCTAAACTATGTACAATACAATTTCTCGTTTCAATTAGAGATAGTTACCAAAACTATTAGGGCTTATCTCTAGGTCTCCAAACCATCGTGGTCCTCTCATCAAACTTCCCTTGAAGGTGATGCATCCAATGTAGTGTCCATCAAGCACAAAAAGTATCCACCATCAAGACACCAATGCCCTCATGTCAAGTGAGAGCTCGCACCTACATCAAATAAAATAGGAGTAGTTTTTGGTACCCATACTCTATTGGGTCCATGGGGGTTAGCACCTTTCCTAACCTAAACAAATCTATTTGTAAAATTTGAATTATTTAATCTATCATAACAAAATTTTGCAAGGTGCTCTTACGTCCACAATGTGTACAAGTGTACACATGGGCATACCTAGAGTCATGTGTGTGAACATGAGAAGCATGTGTATGCCGTGTATAGCGTGCATGAACACATGGTGCATGTTTCTTGCGAAACATGGATTCCAATTTTTTGTGACCCATAGCACATTGGCTCAAAGTGGAGCCCAAAAAATCAACACTCTTCTTTAAAAGCACATATATCATTTTCAATAATAGAAGAAGAGGTGGAGCATGCAATAGGTACACTAGATGTGAAGCTATAGTAGCATGACAAACATGGGAATCTAAATCATTTTTCAAGAAATATTTTTCTTAGAAACCAAATCCAATTTCTTTGAAATTAAAACAATTTTTTTTTCAAAGATTCATTTTCTTTTAACACAAAGTCAAGTTTTAAAGATAGAACTTCATTTTTCTTTAAAACAATGTCACAATCATTTTTGTTTTTTAAAATTTCATTTTCTTTTAGGGCAATGTCAAGTTGGGATTTCAATGAGTCCCTTTCAATTGAAATCTCATCCCTCTCTTGCAAAACTAAATCAAGTTTTGAATACAAATCCTTATTTTCTTTATTTAACTTAATACTTTTTTTTTAAAAAACTTGGTATTTTTCAAGTAAGTTTTCACACACTAAAGATAGTTCTTCATTCAAAGCATCAACATCCATATAATCATCACCTGAAGAATTAGCACTATCATCTAGTTGAGTATCTGATTTTACCTCAAGGGAGTCATTCCCTTAGACCATGTAGCATGCTTGTTCGGATTCATCCTCACTAGATTCCTCCTCCACAAATTTCGTCGTTTGTAGTTTGGGAGAGGTCAAAGTGTTCCACACTGAAAAAGCGAAAACACAATGAGAAACCATACATAAATATTCTTTACTTATAGTGCATTTAAGTGCCTCTAGGGCTTGTGCATTGGCCTCTATATGCTTGCTATTACCAAATAAGATTTCTTAGTAGCAGAAAGGTAAACATGCATACCTAGGATTTTTAAGGTACATGGACATCTTAACTTTCCAAACATCAATGTTGAAAGTATCATACATGGGAGGGGTCATGAAGTCCATGAGTGTGTATAAACAAATAAGTGTGCAAATACAAATCTAGATTAGCTAACCAAGATCTCACTCCTAGGTGGTTAAACTAGTATCAGGAGCGTAGGCTCGATACCAATTGTAAGTACACCTAGAGGGGGGTGAATAGGTGTACGGCTAATCTAATGACAAATTATGCGAAATTAAAACTAAATTGCAACACATTTAGTGTAACCAAAGAGTGTAGACGAATTTTCGGTGAAGGGTTCTGGACTATCTCCTCTAAATTCCTCTAAATAAGAGTTGAGGTGCTATGTAAAGCTCTCTTGGTTCAACACAAGTATGGCACATAATCAAAACCAAGCATATATATGATATGAACAATATAATGTAATGCATAATATAAGAGAAAGAGTTTAGAGATAGTGGATCAATCACAAACACCGAGATATGTTTTGAGGTTCGAGCCACTGCTCTACGTCCCCGCCTTCACACAGAAGAATTTTCACTATATCGTCCACATAGGACTTCCCACACAGGGAATCTCCACTGAGGATTTAGGTAATACAAACTAGGAGTATACAACTCCTCTCTCCAACAAACACAACCTCTACAAAAGAGGCAAGGCACAACAATAATCACCTCTATACTTAGAGGGATGGGCACTTAACCAAACAACAATTACCTCACACTAGAGGGATAAGGCACTTAGCCAACCAACAATCACCTCACACTAGAGGGATAAGACACTTTACTAACACTCCAACTACAATCACCCTACACTTAGAATGATACCAACACAATCAAATACAACCTCCACAATCACCTCTACACAAGAGGAATAACAAACACAAAGAAGGTTACAACTCTTGGTGATCTCAAAGACCACAAACTAATTTTTCTCATAAAACAAGATCCTAATAGATAGGATAGATAGATAGCTCAAGTATGAGAAAAATAAAGAGTTTGAAAAATAAATCACAAAGAAAAACTCTTCGGAAAAACTTTAGATAGAAATATAAATAAAGATCAAAACCAATTCCCAAACTCCTCTTTTTCTTTAATTTTTCCAACACTTTAAAACAAATAAGAATAAAACTTTTAACCACAAAGCTCTTACTGAAAAACACAAAGGATAAGAATTTTTCTCTTCTAAAATCTTGTTGAAAACAACTCAAGAGAAGGCATATTTATAGCCTCTCAAAAATTTGCCCGTTCGCAGCCAGAAAGGGCAAAAATGCCCTTCTGGTCGACCGCCCGGTCGACTGGCCAACGGTCATTTTTATGACCGTTGTGCCTCCGGTTGACCGCCCGGTCGACCAGGCAAAAGCCATCGTCGACCGCCCCCACCCGAGAGTGGGGTGCTTTTAGTCGGTCGACCGCGCGGTCGACCGGCGGAATAGGCTGGCCTTTGTGCACGTCCCGTGCACATCACGGTTGACCGACCACTGGTCCAGTCGACCGCCAGTTGATCTGGCTGAAGGTTTTAGGGATTAAAAACTTGTCTTTTTAACTTCAATTAAATCTCATGAAATCACATAAATTCCACAAAAATAAGTTCTTATAAGATCTTTGAAATACAAATATGTGTGGTGAAAATTCAACACATATTATAAACAATTTGAACCATTTTTGTGATATTGAAATTAGGCTTTAAGCTAAAATCGGTATTTTTCAAAACTTGGATTTTTTAAATTGAAAAACGTTTTCTCTAAAACTTATATAAATACAAAAACATGATATTGAAACAATTTTGAAGCATATTGTATATGGATAGAATCCAATATACATATAAGATATATATCTATGTTTTTTACATGAAATCCAAAATCCGATTAAACCGAAACCAAACCAATAAACTTTAAAACTTATGTATGTATGTGAACTTGAGCATATCAACACTATCTAATCTTTATACAAGATCTAAACTCAAATAAACTAAACACAAACCGAAGTCTTCTTGTCTCAAAGCCGATTCGATCCAAACGCGATCCAACGAGCTTGACTCTAACTGAGTGCTAGATCCGATTTTGACGTACGAGCTCTTGAATCTACATGTGAAAGCTTCAAAACTCCTTTGTTGAAGCTAAACACCTACTAATATCTTGGTCAATCACTGAAACTAATTAAACACAAGATTACTAATAAACTATAACTACATGAGTTAATCATCATCAAAACTAGAGTGATGGGCCTCTACGCCAACATTTGTGATTATACCGGGCAGTGTGTCTACAGAGAATACATGGAACACAGAATATATATAAAATGCAGAGTATATGCGTACATGAATAGTATGTCTGTAAAGAATACAAGAAATGTAAAGTATACATGTGACATGGTGGTGAATTAGATAGTAGGAAGTGTAATAAGTATAAATAGATAACAATATACATGTATCGAGCATGTCATGAGATTTATACAATAATAACAATCAGTATCGCCTGGCATTTTAATCAATCTCTTTCTATGTCCCATACCATTGGCAGTTTATACTGAAGCCCTAGTCCAGCTGAGCCCATCCGATTATGGCATACAGGTACCATTATTTGAACAAGAGAGTGACCAAATAACAAGTGTTCATGTCATTATCATTGTTTATATTGTTCTTATTATGTTAATTAGGAACCCAATAGTTAAGGAGCTCTAATCGGGTCGATATATCTCGTACATATCTCGGATCACGACCTTAAATAGTTTCCTGGCTGCTGAGACCAGGGCCGACCCGCTAAAGCGAAGCAAGTACGGGAAACAGGAGCTAAATGAGTTATAATAGACGGTAGCCAGTACTGTCACATCCCCTGCTGTAACGGCCCAGTTTCTAATAAACAAGATTAGGCCTACAACAACATTCATCTCCGTTAACCATAGGTTGAGAAAAAAAAAATTTTGGCAGCATCATCCTTGATATTCCTTTATTTCTCACTTACAATAATCAAGATTTCGGCTCGAAGGCCTACTTACATCATCAATAATTTCGGCACCCACGGCCTACTTATCAATCACATATACCAACTCTTTACCACAAATATGAATCATGACTTGTTTCTTTCCATTGCAAACATAGTCTTTGTATCAACCTTTCAAGAGTTACATCCAAAATTTAGCATTCCTATATATTGTCATCGTTCCAAAATTTTCAAGCATACATATCCAAAGGATTCACATCAACTGAACATAATATTACATACAAACCAAGGTCTCAAATACTATGAGGACAAATGTACTTCAAGTACAACTTAACATGTTTCTCAACAAAGACTTCCATAGGTTTATACCTACACAAGCAAGATCATATCACAAAACCAAAACGATACTACAATACATGATGCCTTCCATAACTTAACCTTCCCATTAGAGGGGTCCTTTACCTTTATCCAAACCTGAAAAGATGTAAAGAAAATACAATGAGCTCGACAGCTCAATGAGTAAACCATAACATAGGGAATTGATATAATGATTTCATAAAATAAGCAGTTTGGAAGAGGTAATTACGATGAGTCTCAAAAACAACAATTTGTTCAAGCTACCTTACTTGTTCCAAGTTCCATACATATGTGGTCTACGTGGCACCACTATCAAAGGTTGCATTTGGCCGTATCATGACACAAGAGATGTAATTTTATGAATATGTAAGAAGTTCTCGTGGATGAGCCCACTCACATCAACTCGGCTCGTTACATAAAAAAAATATGACTTTCTAGTTTAACACAAGCATTAATAACCATGAAAGCAACTTGACAGTTCATTTACAGATATCATTCAATCAAAATGAAATTTCCCCGTCTTCCACTCCTACCGGCTCCCGCACGGCCCCTTCCTCCATATATATATATATATATATTCATATAAACATATAGGTGTCCCCGTCTTCCCCCCTCCTACCGGCTCCCGCACGGCCCCTTCCTCCTTATATATGTATATATGTATACGTGTGTCAAATCCCCGTCTCCCCCCCTCCTACCGGCTCCCGCACGGCCCCTTCCTCCTCATATGTGTAAATGCATCATACAAGTAACAGTTATGGTATGCATACTAAGCAATATGAACTACTTACATGTCATGCCCAAAATTTTGTATCGTAACAAAGAAACATGTACTTGGATTTTTTTCAACATAATAGTGACGTCATAATGCGCCAAATCCAACCCCGCATGCACCTAATACATCATCCACATGTACTTACTAGTACATCACATAAGGTTATGACATAAAGAGAGATTATTCCCCATGTGCTCTTGTGAACATAAAGCAAGCTTCAAGTTTATGTCCTATCCATTTAGAATCATTATCATGATAATAACTGAGAGAGCTAACGAAATAACACACTAATTTGGCTCAATAGGCATACATAATATACTAGTACAAGAGTTCTACACAAGCATATCACCACGATGTAATGTATAGCATATAATACCCTCTTAGCATTAACATTAAATTAAAGCTAATTACCAAACAGCGAATTTGAGATCCAAATTTACCTATCTAAGTCAAATTAGGGAGGTAGAACATGCATACCATACATTTATCACCTCACTATATGATATAGGGCACAATAACTTAGTAATACTCATCGATTTTCATCAAATGTAAAGATACCACAAAAAAAAACAGCAATACTACTCTTGGGGTCACCTACACAATTATAAAGTCCTGATTTTTCAAACATTAATAGGATAACATAATCCCAAAGGTTAGGTTTACTCACTTTGCTTCAATGTTCTGAAACAGAGGGTTAAGCCTCAGAATAATACTGTTTGGCAGTGGGAAATCTCACCCCCAGCTCACCAGAAACCTCCTCCCCAAAGATCGAGCCTCCTCTCCCCCAGGTTGCCGCGGAAACCTCCTATTTGCCGCGGCTCCGCGGCAAAGCAACAGAGCCTCGCTCTCTGCTGCGGCTCTGCTTGCTGTGCGCCTGCGTCACTGCCTTCCTTCTCGAGGATTTCTGCTTCAGAGTCTAGAGGAGTGGGAATTCGGGCAAGAAGAGGGTACCCTAGTTTCAAATCCTAGATTTCCATGGATGAGATGCAATGGGGGATTTTAGGCTTCAAATTTCTTCACAATTGCAAGAAAATTTTCAGGGAATGGGGAGAAAATTTTCTGCAGAATTTTGAGTGAGGGAGATGAAGAGGCAAGCTTGGTCAACCTCTTGGAAATGCAAGTCTTATGTGGTGCATCCATATGATGCCACAAGGCCAAAGGCTCTCTCTCAAGTTGCCACATGGAAGCCCAACATCCAAGGTCATTAGCCCACTAATCCCCCCTTTATAATACACACTTACCTCTAAAAGATTATTAGGATAAGCATGATGGTTACATAATATTTGCCCCTTTTTATTTTTCCCCTTAATACATACTTACCACTAAGGAGTTAATAGGATAAGCTTGGTGATTAAGGGGGTATGATGGATTAGATTAACATTTCCTTTTATCATTACCTAAGTCATAATTTGCCCAAAATACATGCACATAAGCCTTCATGTTAAACATTTTTGGTCACCAAAAAAAAAAAATCAAATAATTAAATAAACATTAAAAGGGGAGTGGGTTTATAAATTTAGTTAAATTTGTCGACATAAAATTACGGGGTGACTACTCTTTAACCAAAACTTCTTAATATGAAAAATGAGGAGAAATTATGTACCATAAAAATTTGGTTGTTACATTCTCCCCTCCTAAAAGAGAGCTTCGTCCCCGAAGCCTGACGCACCTTGGAAAAGTTGCGGATAGTTCTGCCTCATCTCATCCTCTGATTCCCAGGTGGCTTCTTCAAATTCTTTACTCCTCCATAAAACCTTCACTAAAGGGATTGCTTTGTTTCGCAGTTGTTTCTCCTTCCTGTCAAGGATTTGAACCGGCTCCACAGTACATGACAAGTCGTCTTGGAGCTGCAGTGGTGAGTATCTCAGAACATGGCTCGGATCTGGCACATACTTCCTCAATTGGGACACATGAAATACGTCATGTATTTTCTCAAGCTCTGGTGGTAAAGCTAACCGATATGCCAGAGGTCCAATTCTTTCCAGTATTTCAAAGGGTCCCATATACCGGGGTCTAACTTATTCCGTTTGCCACCCCGTACCATCCCTCTTATTGGTGATATCTTCAAGAAAACTTTGCCGCCTTCTGCAAACTCCAAAGGTCTTCGGCGCCGATCCGCATATGTCTTCTGTCTACTCTGGGCCGCCTTCATTCTCTTCCTTATCATCCGGATCTTCTCCGTTGTATCTACCACTATATCGGCTCCGAATAATGTTCGGTCTCCAATTTCTTCCCAGCAAATCGGAGATCTACACTTCCTGCCGTACAGGGCTTCGAATGGCGGCATTCCAATAGTAGATTGATAACTATTGTTATATGCAAACTCCACTAACGATAGGTATCTTTCCCAATTTCCCCCGAAATCCAACACGCATGCTCTCAGCATGTCTTCCAATATTTGTATAGTTCTTTCTGATTGTCCGTCGGTTTGCGGGTGAGCAGCTGTACTTGGGTGTAGCTTGGTGCCCAGAGCTTGGGACAGACTGATCCATAGCCTTGACTGAAACCGAGGATCGCGATCTGACACAATCGTCTCAGGGACTCCATGAATCCTGATTATCTCTCTGAGGTAAATCTGGGCTAATCTATCCATCGAATAGTTTATTCGTATGGGCAGAAAATGAGCAGACTTGGTAAGTCGGTCGACTATCACCCAGATGGCATCATAACCTTGAGGGGATCTAGGGAGTCCTGTAACAAAATCCATAGTAATATTACTCCACTTCCATTCAGGGATTTGTAAAGGCATGAGGAGTCCAGGAGGCTTCTTATGCTCAGCCTTAACTTGTTGGCATATCAAACATCTCTGTACAAAATTTGCTATGTCCTTCTTCATTCCTTCCCACCAAAAGTTTGCCTGCAAATCCCGATACATCTTGGTTGTTCCAGGATGTGCGGTGTATGGAGTGCAATGGGCTTCAGTTAGAATTCGCTCCTTGAGTTTAAAATCTGGCGGTATAACTATTCGGTTTCCCTTCCTCAGCAATTCCCTGGAAATGATAAATTCTTGGGTTTCACCTCTTTGCACTTTCTCAAAGTTTTTAGCTGTCTGATCATCTTTCCTTTGAGCTTCCTTGATTTCTTCATAGAGATCGAAACCAATACTAATTTGATTTATATGGTTCCCTCCATCCCGGGGCCCTCTAATGTAAATTTCAAGTTGCATTCTTTCCATCTCCTTTATCAACTCTGATTGCTGTGTTAACAATACTGCCAAGGATCCCTCAGATTTCCGGCTCAGAGCATCGGCCACCACGTTGGCCTTTCCAGGGTGATAATGAATGTCTAAGTCATAGTCCTTCATCAACTCCAACCATCTCCTTTGGCGCATATTCAATTCTTTTTGCGTGAAAATATACTTCAGGCTTTTATGATCTGTGTAAATATCACATGAAACTCCATAAAGGTAGTGCCGCCAAATTTTTAAGGCAAAAATGACTGCAGCTAACTCAAGATCATGGGTAGGGTAATTCTTCTCATGGTTCCTTAGTTGTCTAGAAGCATATGCAATTACTCTCCCATTTTGCATTAATACACACCCCAGGCCTGACTTTGATGCATCACTGAAAACAACATAGCCTTCGTTTCCAATGGGCATGGCTAGGATCGGAGCTGATGTTAACTTATCTTTTAGTTCTTGAAAGCTTCTCTGCTGATCATCCCCCCAATGGAATTTGAGGCCTTTCTTCGTTAACTGGGATAAGGGTGCAGCTATCTTAGAAAATCCTTCTACAAACCTCCGGTAATACCCAGCCAATCCTAGGAAGCTTCGCACCTCAGTGACAGTGGTAGGTTGAGGCCATCCCTTTATCGCCTCGATCTTTGCGGGGTCCACTGATATTCCTTCTTCATTTATGATGTGACCCAAGAACCCAACTTCGTTCAGCCAGAATTCACACTTCTTAAGCTTTGCATAAAGTTGCTTCTCTCTCAATAACTGTAATACTATCCTCAAGTGTCTTTCATGATCCTCTTTGTTCTTTGAATAGATCAGTATGTCATCAATGAACACCACTACGAACTGATCTAGATATGGCTGAAAAATTCTATTCATCAAATCCATAAATGCTGCTGGAGCATTGGTCAAGCCAAATGGCATTACTAAAAATTCGTAATGGCCATATCTGGTCCGAAAGGCAGTCTTAGAAATATCTTCCGGCTTGATCTTTAACTGATGATATCCTGATCTTAGATCTATCTTGGAAAATACGCTGGCACCCTGAAGTTGATCAAATAGGTCATCAATCCTCGGCAATGGATATCGATTCTTGATAGTGACCTTGTTCAGCTCTCGATAATCTATACACAGCCTCATGCTCCCATCCTTCTTCTTGACAAATAATACCGGAGCACCCCAAGGTGATACACTCGGCCGAATAAAACCGAGGCTTAGCAACTCCTGCAACTGGTCCTTTAATTCATTCATTTCTGCAGGTGCCATTCTATAAGGTGCCCTAGATATGGGACTTGTCCCGGGTAGCAGATCAATGGAAAATTCTACTTCTCTATCTGGGGGTAATCCGGGCAGATCCTCCGGAAAAACATCAGGATAGTCTCTTGCAACTTCTATGTTTTCAATCTTAATCTTCATGTCCTCTTCACCAATCAGGGTTGCCAAAAATCCTTGACACCCTTGCCTCAACAACTTAGTGGCCTTTAAGGCAGAAATAACTGGAGTGCTGATTCTATTCTTCATCCCTTCATAAACTCTTTCGGGAGTCCCTTCCAACTTAAAAATTATCTTCTTCTGATAACAATCTACATGAACCCGATATGTGGACAACCAGTCCATACCTAGGATGATGTCAAACTCCATTTCTCCTAGCTTGATCAGGTCTGCCTGTGTATTCATCTCACCTATGATGATTTTACATCCCTTACAACACTCGCTAGTGGTCACTCTGGAGCCTACAGGGGTTGACACCACTAGTTGATAGCTCAAGGGTTCAAATTCCATGTTAATAGTTGCAGCAAAAGATGAAGAAATAAAAGAGTGTGTAGCACCAGGATCAAACAATACTCGAGCAACATTATCGGATACATAGACGGTACCTTCCACTACGGCATTGGATGCTCGAGCCTCCTGCTGAGTGATTGCATTCATCCTCCCCTGAACTCTTGGTTGTTGTACAGATGCTTGTGTCATGGCCGAGCGAGTTCTGTTGAAAGGTTGTCGATAGCTGGTCCTCCTGTTGTAGGGGCGATTCCCATGGTTGGTCTTCCCGTCCCTCTGCTAACTCCTGGGTATCCATGTAAGTTTGGGCAGTCCCTTCTCATGTGACCCATTCTTCCACAGAAAAAGCATTGCTTACCGGTGGCGCAACTACCGGTGTGACTTTGGTTGCACCTAGGGCACCGCCGGTTTCCTGCAAAGTTGGAGCGTTGGGAGGACATTGGTGATGCTGAATGGGGTAATCCCTTATGCTTGGGCCATGTGTCCATCTTGCTTCCCTGGATGGGCATGATGGAAGATCCCGTGCCTCTGTCGGGCCTCAAAGACTGAGTTCCAAAACTCGGTGCATTATTATACCGGGGGCGCTTCATATAGGGCAGTTCCCTGGTCCTCATTTCTTGATTCTCCTGCATATCCCTTTCAATTTCCATTGCCTTCTCTACAGCTTGACTGTAAACTTGCAGTTGGAAAGGGATCAGCTTACTCCTGATTTCTGGCCTCAAGCCTCTAACGAACCTCTTCGTCCTATCTTCCTCTTCGGACACCAACTTCTCAGCATACCTGGACAGCTGAGTGAATTTAGCTTCGTATTGACTCACTGTCCATTGCTCCTGCTTCAGCTCTTGGAATTCCATCGCAAGTCGGTCCTTCACTACTCCAGGGATGTATTTTTCATTGAACTTTGCAACTAAGAAGTTCCAAGAGATCTCCCTTCCCAAGTTCTTAGCTCCTCCTTTTACCATCTCCCACCAGCGCTCGGCCTCTCCTTGGAACATGAAAGAAGCGAATGATAATCTCTGGATCTCAGTACATTCCATTACATCTAGTATCTTTTCAATTTGTCGGAGCCATTCTTCCGCTTGGATAGGGTCAACTCCTCCTCTGAAAGCGGGTGGGTTGAGCTTTTGAAATTGTTCAAGAGCTCTGCGGGGGTTGTTCACGCTTGCCAACTGCAACAGCCAATCCGGGATTCTGTCCGGCACTCCCTGATTAGCATTAGACTGCCCACTCAGAATTTCTTGGCTTGCCGGGGGATGGACGCTCCCAATTGCGCTGTGCAATGGGACGTTGCCCTCCGAGTTGGCATCGGATGGGGGAAAATTCAAATCCATCTAATACCTAGAAGAATAGTGGCACATAATCAAAGGTAACTCAATGATAACAAGTAGAATAGTTCACAAACAAAACACTGATTTCATTTATGCATTAAGCGTTTACATAACACATATACATTTGCATGGCTGCATTCGTTCAAACATACCGATGCAGTCAAAAAGGGATACAGGTTCATACATGTAACTATCGGTGACCACTTTCCTTACAAAAAAAAATATATATATGAATCGACATTCCTTTACTTCAAAAACAAAAACGACAAAAACAAAATGCCACCCAACTAAACTCCTATCAAGGAGTGATGTTGGATCCCGAGGAGCTCTCCTCCTGGTCTTCCCTCACAGGTTCCTCTTCTGGGTCCTCTTCTTCTATTGGCTCTTCTTCTACCGGTTCTTCTTCTTCTGGTCCTTCTTCCATTGGTTCTTCCTCTACTGGCTCTTCTTCCTCTTCCTCCAGTACAGTATCAAAATCACATCCCCAATTTTCATTATCATCGTACAGGTCCATATCTTCCACCCAGCAAGAATTCCACCAAATACCCCCAACGAAAATCCTTCCGTCAGGGTTCATCTCTTCATTAGGTAGGACTCCCAAGTCCTCAGTTACTGGTGCGTCTCTAATGGCACTTTCTGCCTCATTAAAGTCATCCGCCTCATCTTGCCCCATGTGAATCCCTGCATCTAAATCATCTGGGGAACCCTTAAGAATGACATTTGGATCGGTCTCGTCAGATTCAAACTCCCAGTCCATTGGGTCCGCTATCCAACTTAAACTTTCCGACTCCGGACCGTCAGACGATGATCCAGACACCTCAGAATCTCCCATCTGTAGAAGTAAGACATTTATATTAGCTGATGTGCCTTCCAATTCTCCTCAAAGCAATAATTTGCATGTATATAAAATCAAGATATGCTAGTAATTCATCACTTACATAACCATGCCGGTCCTTCATAAATTTCTCTTATGTATAACTGTCCTACTAATAGGTTTTGACCCCGACTTATGTGATATTTTGATTGTTCTCCTTTTCCGGTGTCCCATAACACTGAAATTTCTTACAGAAGGGCCCGCACCCCTTGCAAGATCCATTTGAACTAAGGTATGCGGGTACCCATATTCAAATGTGGAGAACAGTTAAATATCCTACATTTCAGGGCCAATTACTCTAAACTATACCATCATCCTCATACCTCAACTCTAATTTACTCTAGTACCCATTTACATGACTTCATAGTCAGTCCTACGTTCTACATCTATCTAAGCTAACCTTGCCTAAACCTCGCTCTGATACCAATTGTAACGGCCCAGTTTCTAATAAACAAGATTAGACCTACAACAACATTCATCTCCGTTAACCATAGGTTGAGAAAAAAAAAATTTTGGCAGCATCATCCTTGATATTCCTTTATTTCTCACTTACAATAATCAAGATTTCGGCTCGAAGGCCTACTTACATCATCAATAATTTCGGCACCCACGGCCTACTTATCAATCACATATACCAACTCTTTACCACAAATATGAATCATGACTTGTTTCTTTCCATTGCAAACATAGTCTTTGTATCAACCTTTCAAGAGTTACATCCAAAATTTAGCATTCCTATATATTGTCATCGTTCCAAAATTTTCAAGCATACATATCCAAAGGATTCACATCAACTGAACATAATATTACATACAAAACCAAGGTCTCAAATACTATGAGGACAAATGTACTTCAAGTACAACTTAACATGTTTCTCAACAAAGACTTCCATAGGTTTATACCTACACAAGCAAGATCATATCACAAAACCAAAACGATACTACAATACATGATGCCTTCCATAACTTAACCTTCCCATTAGAGGGGTCCTTTACCTTTATCCAAACCTGAAAAGATGTAAAGAAAATACAATGAGCTCGACAGCTCAATGAGTAAACCATAACATAGGGAATTGATATAATGATTTCATAAAATAAGCAGTTTGGAAGAGGTAAATTACGATGAGTCTCAAAACAACAATTTGTTCAAGCTACCTTACTTGTTCCAAGTTCCATACATATGTGGTCTACGTGGCACCACTATCAAAGGTTGCATTTGGCCGTATCATGACACAAGAGATGTAATTTTATGAATATGTAAGAAGTTCTCGTGGATGAGCCCACTCACATCAACTCGGCTCGTTACATAAAAAAAAATATGACTTTCTAGTTTAACACAAGCATTAATAACCATGAAAGCAACTTGACAGTTCATTTACAGATATCATTCAATCAAAATGAATTTCCCCGTCTTCCACTCCTACCGGCTCCCGCACGGCCCCTTCCTCCATATATATATATATATATATATATATATATATAATTCATATAAACATATAGGTGTCCCCGTCTTCCCCCCTCCTACCGGCTCCCGCACGGCCCCTTCCTCCTTATATATGTATATATGTATACGTGTGTCAAATCCCCGTCTCCCCCCCTCCTACCGGCTCCCGCACGGCCCCTTCCTCCTCATATGTGTAAATGCATCATACAAGTAACAGTTATGGTATGCATACTAAGCAATATGAACTACTTACATGTCATGCCCAAAATTTTGTATCGTAACAAAGAAACATGTACTTGGATTTTTTTCAACATAATAGTGACGTCATAATGCGCCAAATCCAACCCCGCATGCACCTAATACATCATCCACATGTACTTACTAGTACATCACATAAGGTTATGACATAAAGAGAGATTATTCCCCATGTGCTCTTGTGAACATAAAGCAAGCTTCAAGTTTATGTCCTATCCATTTAGAATCAATTATCATGATAATAACCGAGAGAGCTAACGAAATAACACACTAATTTGGCTCAATAGGCATACATAATATACTAGTACAAGAGTTCTACACAAGCATATCACCACGATGTAATGTATAGCATATAATACCCTCTTAGCATTAACATTAAATTAAAGCTAATTACCAAACAGCGAATTTGAGATCCAAATTTACCTATCTAAGTCAAATTAGGGAGCTAGAACATGCATACCATACATTTATCACCTCACTATATGATATAGGGCACAATAACTTAGTAATACTCATCGATTTTCATCAAATGTAAAGATACCACAAAAAAAAAACAGCAATACTACTCTTGGGGTCACCTACACAATTATAAAGTCCTGATTTTTCAAACATTAATAGGATAACATAATCCCAAAAGGTTAGGTTTACTCACTTTGCTTCAATGTTCTGAAACAGAGGGTTAAGCCTCAGAATAATACTGTTTGGCAGTGGGAAATCTCACCCCCAGCTCACCAGAAACCTCCTCCCCAAAGATCGAGCCTCCTCTCCCCCAGGTTGCCGCGGAAACCTCCTATTTGCCGCGGCTCCGCGGCAAAGCAACAGAGCCTCGCTCTCTGCTGCGGCTCTGCTTGCTGTGCGCCTGCGTCACTGCCTTCCTTCTCGAGGATTTCTGCTTCAGAGTCTAGAGGAGTGGGAATTCGGGCAAGAAGAGGGTACCCTAGTTTCAAATCCTAGATTTCCATGGATGAGATGCAATGGGGGATTTTAGGCTTCAAATTTCTTCACAATTGCAAGAAAATTTTCAGGGAATGGGGAGAAATTTTCTGCAGAATTTTGAGTGAGGGAGATGAAGAGGCAAGCTTGGTCAACCTCTTGGAAATGCAAGTCTTATGTGGTGCATCCATATGATGCCACAAGGCCAAAGGCTCTCTCTCAAGTTGCCACATGGAAGCCCAACATCCAAGGTCATTAGCCCACTAATCCCCCCCTTTATAATACACACTTACCTCTAAAAGATTATTAGGATAAGCATGATGGTTACATAATATTTGCCCCTTTTTATTTTTCCCCTTAATACATACTTACCACTAAGGAGTTAATAGGATAAGCTTGGTGATTAAGGGGGTATGATGGATTAGATTAACATTTCCTTTTATCATTACCTAAGTCATAATTTGCCCAAAATACATGCACATAAGCCTTCATGTTAAACATTTTTGGTCACCAAAAAAAAAAAATCAAATAATTAAATAAACATTAAAAAGGGGAGTGGTTTATAAATTTAGTTAAATTTGTCGACATAAAATTACGGGGGTGACTACTCTTTAACCAAAACTTCTTAATATGAAAAATGAGGAGAAATTATGTACCATAAAAATTTGGTTGTTACACCTGCAGTGGGACTAATATGGATAGGGGTGTCAAATGGCATGGGCCTGGCCCGGCCCAAGAAGGACCCAAGCCACACCTGACCCGAGTCCAGGTAAAGGATGGGCCGACCCTGGGTCCCAAAGGCGGCCCAGGGCCAACCTGGGCCATGCCAGGCCGGGCCAGTCCGCGTAACCAACGGCTATAATAGTTGTTGGGTGTCTGGCCCGACCCAGGTAACCCCAACAGTTATTATAGCCGTTGGGCGTGGGGGAGGGGTTTTCCGCAATTTTTTTTTGTAGAAACCACCACAATTCAATCCCAACGGTTATTATACCTGTTGGAGGGTATTTGCAATTTTTTTACAAATACCCCCAATGGGTATATGCGTGTTTTGTTTGTTTTTTGCAAAAAAAGTTACAAAAATTTACTCATCTTCTCCTCTATAAATACTTCATCTTTTCCACGTCATTCATCACAACAAAAATTACTCCTTTTCATCTTACTCAAGCTCTATACAAGCTCTATAAGCTCTCTCTACAGCCTCTACAAGCTCTATAAGTTCTATAAGCTCTCTTTACAAGCTCTACAAAGCTCTCAAGCCTCAAGTCCTCAAACTCTACAAGCTTTTAATCTGGTTTTTATATTCTTGTAAAATTAGAAACTAGTAAAAAATGGATGTCAATTTTTCATCAGCTGAATCTAGTCAAGCTTCTGATTCTAGATTTCGTGATAATTTTAGTTTTAGTAATGATACGTGGGCAACCCTAAATTTGCCACTGGACGACACTTCATAAATTCTATTCACACAATACACAGATTTTAATGTTTCTTCTGATATACCTAGCACTGTTTCTCATATACCTGTTAGTTCTCCCAAGATATCAACTACCTCCACAAATTTTAAATCTGGAGTTCGGAAATATTTTGATAAACTAACTGTTGATGGAGTTAGGAGGGCCAATGCAAGTTGTGTTCAGATGTTCATATGCTTTCTCAAAATGTGGGAACTGATTCACTTGCCCGACATATTAAGATTAAACACCCCAAACACCAATCACAACAAACTCAAATTAGCACTTTGGGTGGCACAATAGGTACTTTTACTTATAATCGTATGACAAGTAAAACAAATTTAACTAAATATCATATTCGATCTGAATAGCCTTTTAGCATAACTGAAGATGATGACAGATTATATTAGAACCACTCTAATCTTGATTATGAGGCAGTCAGTAGGAAAACTATAAGATCAGATATGTTTATAGTATTTGAAGAACAAAAACAAATGTTAATTGCAGTTTTATTATCTTTATCCTATAAAATTGCACTCACTTTTAATTGTTGGAAAGTCATTAACGACTATCATTATATTGTTATTACTACGCATTGTATTGATTCTAATTGGGTTTTATAAATAAAAAATTATCAATTTTAAAAAGTTTCCTTATCCTCATAATACTTTAAATCTTATTAAGGCTAATGTGTATTGCTAGAGAATATAAAATGATTCTAAAATTTTTACTGTTTCATTTGATAATGCTAGTGAAGATACTGCAGCAATTAAAATTTTGAAAAATTATTTAAAACATGTTTTGAATGGAATTTTTTTCATATTCGAGGTGTTTGTTATTTTAACTTATGTGTACAAGTTAGTTTGAAAATAATTAATCATTATATTCAAAAATTAAGAGATACTATTATATTTATTAAAGTAGCGGCCCTAGAAGGCAAATCTTCAGTCAAATTTGTTCGGCTTAGGGTTTACCTGCTAAAAAATTAGCTCAAGATGTAAGAACTCGTTAGAACTCAACATATAATATGTTGAGTAAAGCGATTCCTTATAAGGAGACAATAAATAGGTTTATTTCTGTAGAATTACTTAACTATTTTATTTCCGATGAGGAATTGCAAATTTGTGAATGGATTTGTGATTTTTTTTGAAAAGATTTGAAAGAATAATAAAATTATTTTTTGGTATCTATTATCCAACGACAAGTTTAGTATTTTATGAGTTAACTGAAATAAGCGAAATATTTTTTCAATGTAAAAATAATGATTTTGTTTGAGATATTATTGCTTCCAAGAAGGAAAAATCAAATACTTTAAAGAAATTCCTTTTATTTTTTATTTTGCTAGTATTATGGATCCTAGGATTAAATGTAATCGATGTAATTTTTAATTGAAATTTTTATGAAAGAATGGACTATGAGGATAATCCTGTCCTAATATCGGCAGATATTGATTTTTTTATATATAAGTTGTATGATTTTTATGAAACTACTTATAGAAATAAACAATCTTCTTCTTCATCTCAAACTTCTTCAGCCTCTAGTAGTAGAAGTTCATTATTTTCAGTTTTTTTTATCAGCTTTCAAAAAATCTAAAACTTCTGACTCTTTAAATAAACTTCATTATTAAATCCAACGTGATGTAACTCCTGAGATCGATCCAAACTCAGGATTTGAAAATTTTGATATTTGGCATGGTGAAAATCACATGCATCAACTTATCCTGTACTTTCTATCATGGCAAGTGATTTACTAACTCCTCAGCATCTATAGTAGTTTCAGAGTCTTCTTTAGTACAGGTGGTCGAGTGTTACTTGATACGAGGAACCGTCTGGCGTTGGATGCGATCGAGATTATCATATGCGGGAAGAATTAGCTGGATGTGAAAAAAAAATCAAATAAAACAATTGACGATCTCATCGAAGAGTCTCCAGAAGATTCCCTATAAGATGAATGAAGACTTGTATTTTTTTTATTTATGATTGATAAAATGTATGAAGATTGAAGACTTGTACTTTTTTTATTAATGATAAATTTTCAAAAAATTTAATTTATACTTAAATTGTATTTGTATCCATTATGCATTTTATTGAATCTTTAATAAAAAAATTATATTTCATTTCACACCTTGTAATTTCCTTTGATAATTTTTTCACAACATGAATAAGTAAATTTTTTTTATTTTTTAGATTTTTAGAAATTTTTAAGAGCTTTTGTTTTATTTTGTTTTGTTTTAAAAAGGGCGGGCCGACTCGGGTCTGGGTCGGGTCCGGGTCACTCGGGTTGTGGGTCGGGTCCTGGATCCATAAACATGACCCGGGCCTGGGCGGGCCCGGCCTGGCCCACTTGACTCCCCGAATATAAAACATGGTATCTACCCGATAAGATCTAATCAACCGTTAAGTCTCTCTCAACCCTATGTTACTTTTTTATCATAAATAAATTATACAGTGAATCAGTACATAATAGTGCATATAATATGTAACAGGACAACATTTAATGTACAGACATGTAACATGTAACAGGATAGCAAGGTATATACAGATAAAAGGAGGCATGCGATCCATAAGACGTGAGACTCAAGAGGTGGCCTCGTATATTCATGTATAGGATAACAAGATAACATGAGGTACAATATTCCGTGTGGCATTTAGCTCCGCACATCTTAAGTCAATTGTCAGTGTGTCCCAGCAACAAGATTATTATATCGATATCGATATCAGGAATAAGAACAGTAATGTACTATATTAAACAGTCATGTAACATGAATTCAAAAATATGCATGTAATAATAATTCATGTAATAGGAACAGATATCCATGCAACAGGAATATTGAAGCAATCAAAGCATGCATACAATGAATCCATGTGACAGTGATACAAGTATGAAATAACTGCGTCTAGTGTATTAGAGGTATCCGTGTAATGGTGACACATGAACTAGTAGTGTCCTTAATCATATCAAATACATAAAAACAGGCGCACAACAATGATAATTGAATAGAAAGTAACAATGTCCAGTGTATCAGTAGTTATCCATGTGACGGTGATAGTGTCAAGGTGAGAGATGTAACGTGAACATGTGTCAATATTCATAGATATATCAGTATCGTTATATCACTTTTATGTTTTTACTACGATCAATATCATACAGGAATTATAGTCAATTATTTATTTTCAAACTCTTCACAACCAGTTTAATAATTATTAATTTAGTTATTATTTTGTAAATCCTTTTACCCGTTATTTAATAATTACACAAACATATATAAATAATCTATCCACATGTTTATCTTAAATCAAGTGTCACTATAAAATATTATTCAATACTAACGCATCCTTATTTACGTGGTTTTACATTGTACATGGTTTATTGAGCGATACGTATGATTTATTGGATAAATCACTAATTATTTTATTTAATATGGTGAAAGATCATTTATAAAAAAAAAATACTCACATAGTAATCACAGAAATATAGCTTGCTTTCCTACGATCACAACGGCTCGAGAATCGTCTCGATCAGACTCCGGATGGTCAAGATATCGCCTGAACACTAAAATTAATCTAAAGATTAGATTTGTAATTAATAAAGTTAAAAATGTAATAAAGATTATATAACAGGGGGTTTTATGCAAAATCTACCTTTTCTTGGTTTACAATTGAGTTTGGGTTGCTAACGGTCGGGTTTAGATCCAATAACACGAACCCAACAAAATTAAATGAAATGTGCTTGTGGGTTAATGGGTATTGGGTTATTAGGTTAGGTTATTGGGTTTTACCCACAATGAGATAGAAAGAGAGATAGAGATACATAGAGAAGAGAGAATGAGAGGGATCAGCAGCGGCGGCTGTGGTGGAGGGTGCTGCCGACGTCGGCGCCGCCAGGGCACCGCGCGGCTGGCCGGCGATAGGCTGGAGGATGAGGAAGAGAGGGAGAGAAGGAGATAATGGCTGGGTGATGGTTTTGATTGTGAGGATTTTGTGGATGGTGAAGAAATTAAAAGAATTGGAAGGAAGGAGGAGTGGGAGGTGATGATAAGGGTGGAGCTTGGTGGAATTGGTGGTGGAAAATGATGATGGGTGGTGAGAATTGATGATTAATGAAGATGGAAGAGGTGAATTTGAGTAGAGGTGGTGGTGATTGAAGAAAAAAAGCAAGAAATTAGAGAAGAAGATGGAGAATAAAAGAAGTGGAGAAGAGGAGGGCGGCGTCGGAGCTTGGAGGTGGCCGCTGTGGTCTGGCCGGCGACGAAGAGCCGGTGATGGTGGTAGCCGGTTAGGAGAGGAAAGATAGAGATGCGTGAATTAGAGAGTGATTAATTAGAGAATAAGAGAATTAGAGAGTGGGGAAGATATTAAGAGAGAGGAATAAGATTAAGAGAGATGAGGCGGTAGAAGAAGTCAGTGGCTTCTTAGGGAAGAATTGAGAAGAAGAAAGGAGAAGAAAAAGAAAAGGAAATAGAATAAGAATTTTATAAGATTATTTAATTGGGTTAAAATTTGACTATTTTGGAACGATTTCAAAAATTCTGTAAAATAGCAAATATCACCTGGAGGAACGATATGAAATTGGATTCAAAAATTCAGTCTGATTTGCAAGTTAAAAATTATGGAATCGGTCAGTGATACTAGTCAACACCGTTTGGCCATATTTTTGACTAATTCAGAAAAATCCCCAAAAATACATTAAAATAGAAAATATGATTTTGAAAAATAATTTGAAAGCAAATTCTAGAAATTCAGCCCGTTTGTGAATTTAAAATCATGGAGTCAATTACTGGTATTGGACGACATCGAATCGGAGGTTTCCAAAATAACCCAGAAAAATTCCAAAAAATTCTTAAAAATCTAAAATATTAGAAAATAATATTTGGAATTGAAATCGGTGAGTCTAACTACCAGTTAGGTCAAATCAGATATGTACGTCATATCGAGTATTGAAACTGTGACACGTACATCTAAGGTCAAGGGTTACAGCTATAGAGTAGATTAATATAATATAGTATAATATAATATAATCAAAATCGATCGAAGGGAAATTTTCTCCAATGACTCCTTCAAGAATTTTGTCTGTCTGTCTGTCTGTCTTCAGCCGAGAGAGAGAGAGAGCCCATCCCCTCTCTCCTTTTCCCTCCCTCCATCTTCCTCCCCTCAACCCCCTCATCCCCCCACCTCCTTCTTCCTCTTCCTCCGATCTACTTCCGTCTCCGCCGTTTTGTCGGTTCGCTTCCACCGCCGACAGAGCGGTATACTAGTATAATCAAAACTGAGCGAAGGGAGATTTCTCCCGTGACTCATATAAAACTTCGTCTGTCTGTCTGTCCGTCTGCACGTCTTCATCCGAGAGAGAGAACAACGTCGACCCCTCCTTCTTTTTCCTCTATCAGCTCCCCCTCCTTCTTCCTCCTTCCTCTCCCCCTCTTCCTTCTGACCGATCGGTTAGTTTTCCCACCGATCACAACATTATACTAGTCAAATCGAGCCAAGCGAGGTTTCTCCTGTGACTCCTTCGACTTTGTCAGTTCGTTTGTTCCCCAAGAGAGAGCCAGAGAAAGCAACCCTCTCCCCCTCTTCAACAACCTCCCCCTTCTCGTCTCCCCTCTTCTCCCTCCTCCTTCCTCCCCTCTTACTTCTCTCTGTCTCTTCCCTCCCCCCTCCCATCTCTCCCTCCTCCTTCTTCGTCCTATCTTACCCTTTTCTCTCCTCTTCGCCGCTCGGTTTCACCAAACGGTAATCCAATATTACCAAGACTGACCGAAGGGAGGTTTTCTCCCATGACTCATATAGAAACTTTGTCTGTCCGTCCGTCTTCATCCGAGAGAGAGAGAGAGAGCAACGTCGACCCTCTCCTTCTTTTTCTTCTCTTAGCTCTCCCTTCCTTCTTCCTCTTTCGTCCCCTTCCTCCTCCTCCTGACCGATCGGTTTGTTTCTTACCGACAGCACTATATACTAGTATTATCAAAACCGACCGAATGAAGGTTTTCTTCTGTGACTCGTATAGAAACTTTGTCTGTTCGTCCGTCTTCATTCGCGAAATAGAAAGCAGCGTCAACCTCTCTTTTTCTCCCTCTCTCAACTCCCTCTCTCTCTTTCTCCTTCTCCTTCCTCTTCCCGGTCCTTTTCCCTCTGATCTATCAATTGGTTTCCCACTGATGACAGCGGTATACTAGTATACACATGAAAGAAATCCCTAACTGGGTCAAAACCTACACCACCACCAACAGCAACAACTAAGCCATTTGTTCCAAGTATTTGGGGTAGGCTACATGAACCAAAAGAGAATTACGTCGGATTAGGCACATGGATCAGCTTTTTCCACTCATTCCTATCGAGCAATATGTCTTCACTAAGACCTTTAACCTCTATATCTTGTTGTATTACCTCCATTCTCCACTTATTCCTATCGAGCAATATGACTTCACTAAGACCTTTAGCCTCTATATCTTGTTGTATTACCTCCATTCATGTTTTCTTAGGTCTCCCATGCACTCTTTTAACTTGCCCTAATTTGATAGGCTCTACTCGTCGGAGTGGCGCATTTGTATGTTTACGTCGCACATGAGTAAACCATCGTATGCGGTTTTCTCTCATCTTCTCTTCTATAGAGGCTATGATAATCTTAGTACAAATCTCCTCATTTCTCACCTTATCTCTCCTCGTGTTTAACACACATCTAACGAAGTATGCACATCTCTGCTATACTCATCTTCTGGGCATGATATCTCTTTATAACCCAAGATTCTGTGCCATATAATAAAGCTGGCCTAAAACTTTCCTTTCAGTCATAACGGTATATTATGATCACATAAAACTGCTACTGCGCTCTCCTATTTCAACTAGCCAGCTTGGATCGTATGGTTGACATCACTATTGCTCTCCCTATCCTTTTAGATAATAGAACTCAAGTACTTATGACTGCTTATCAGTATTTCTTAATTATTTAGTGTCACAATACTATAATTTCAGATTCTTTTTTAACTGAATTTACACTCCATATACTCTATTTTGATCTTACTTAATTTAAAACTTCGATATTCTAGAATTTACCTGCGTCACTCCAATTTTATATTTAGCCCTTGTTTCATAGAATGTCCTTAAAAAAAAAAAAAAAAAAAAAACCTACAACACCAATTAAAAAAAAAAAAAGAAAAGAAAACTGAAAGCGTTTCCTATCTCTGAAAAGAAAAGAGGAAGAAGAAGAACAAAAGAAGAAGGGCAAAGGATTCGATTGTCGGTTTGTTCGATTGATCGTCGATGGCGGCGGCAGCAACAGCGGAGACCTCAAGATCGGGGGCGTCGTCGTCGGGCGACTCCTACATCGGCAGCCTGATAAGCCTCACCTCCAAGTGCGAGATTCGATACGAAGGGATCCTATACGACATCAATACTCAAGAGTCCAGCATCGGTTTGAGAAACGGTACTACTTTTCTATATTCCATGGTTGTTTCAACTAAAAAGTTGGAATCTTGGCGATGAATTTGGGGCTTTTCTAATAAATTTAGGAAATTTTAGTTCGTTCTGGTGAATTTGGGTTGTGGGTGTTTGATACCGTTCGGGGATATGATTCTAATATAAGTTTCTGAAATTTTTTTCACAGTGTTTCTCTGATTTAAACTAAAGTTGGAATTTTTCGGAATGTTTGGACGAATTGGGATGTGGGTTTTTCTTTTCAGAGAAATAACATGGATTTGGTTCTATCTTTAATGATTTTTTAATTTTTTTCCGGGTGAAATAGGATTTTTGTGTTTTCTGGTTTCAATTAAATTTCATACCTTCATATATATTTTTTTAAAACTTAATCTTGAATCTTTGGTGATGAAAATTTTCTGATAATTATTTTCATCGTTTAATCTTGTGATTTATTTGGAGGAATTAGGTTAAGGACCTTCCTATTCATAGAATTTTTGGGATGTGGGTTTCTTAGAACAATATTAGTATTGAGAATAAGATGGAAAATAGCATAATCAAGAGACTGAGACCGTAAGGTCTTAACTCCTATTTTATTGAGCGTTAGAAGAGAAATCACTCAATAATTACAGATAAAGTAATGAACTACTGTTGAAAGAGAGCTAAACAATAACTCAATTCATCTCAACTGAACAATCTATGAAGTGGATTAGATTGCACCACTTTACAATTTACATACCGCTTAATAGCAGGGCCTAAAAACCAGGTTTGATCTGGATGTGTGGGGTCGGGTGGTCGCTGGTAAGACAGTGTTAGAGGTATTTATGCTAATAAGCAGAGTTTTGGGGGTATTTATACCCTAGTACTAACTTATGATGTAAGAAACACAAAATACAGTTTATTGAGAACTCAAATGACAAAACAGCTGTGACAGTACATGTTCTGTGACTTCCAAGATTGTCAACATCTGCCTATAAGTCGAGGGAGTTGGAGAAAGATGATAGATAGAATTGGTGTCTTGAAGGCATTTTTTTTCTTGTTTAAAATCAAGTCCACAACTACAACTTACATGAGGTCATAAGCATAAGTTTCCATAGTTTGATTTGCTAAAAGAAAGCGAAGCCTGGTCTACTTCTTTTAGGAAACACCAATGATATTTTGGTTGGCAATGGTACAATTTATGGGAACTGTAATTATTGAGTTGATAGGGATGTAACATATGAACAATGAAAGTTGACTTTGGCTAATTCGCAAAGAACCCTTTTTTTCAAAATAATATGGCATTGTTTTAAAAAAAACCATTATAATATGTTTGCATGACTCGCTTAATTTCTGTCATTTTGTAACCTTTTAGTTGGACCACTGGAAGCATTAGTATTACGAGAACCACAAATTTGCTGTCATTAAAGTACACTGTCTTTGCCATTAGAATGTGAATTCTGGGTAGAATGACAATTTGTTGTCTTTCCTTATGATTATGAAAGTTGATTGCAAACTCTTGCTTGATTCTACAGAAGGTGCAAAATTTCAAGCATCTAAAATTGTGTGGCATAGAGTCTTGTCTTGCAAAGAAGATAGTTTTTCTATTTTTGGTCCAACAGAAAGACCTTTGATTATCCCCAAAAGATATGCAAGTGGGGTTACAATTGTGTTATCAACAAATGAACCCTTTTATTCTTCCAAAGAAAGACACAAGAAGGAAGAGTGGGCTCATTTATCAGGGAAGATTATGTCTCTCTAGAATATTCTTGAGTCCTTCAAAGCAGCAATCTCTAGAGTTTTTATTTATTTATTTATGTTTTTAAACTTGGTTTTGCCCATCATTTTCTCCACAGTTTGTTATATTCTGTGACTGACATATCTGGTTATATTAGATCTTATGTTTTTTTCTTATGTCCCATGTTTCTGGCTGTGGGTATTATGCTGGGGCTTACAGAAAATCTTAAATGGTCATGGATGTGCTTGCATATAACATGTTTTTTCTTACATTATCGAATCCTCTTGGAACTAAACTTTTTATTAGCAATCCTCTGATATAACTTGGAATATCTGCGAAAAAGCCACTAATCCTGCATGGAAGTGCTTTGATTCATGTATTCCATTCAATATAGCCACAATTGATATTGATTATGGATAAATTGCTCATAAGGCCGGTCGATTTACTTCTTTATCTGCAGGATTTTATGTATTCTCATAATTACTGCAGTTAATTGTTTGTTCCAACTCGTTATTTTCTCTTGGTAGTACGAGCTTTTGGAACTGAAGGTCGAAATAAGGATGGTCCTCAAATCCCTGCCAGTGAAAAAGTCTACGAGTACATACTTTTCCGTGGAAGTGATATCAAGGTACAGGAAAATTAACCAGCTTGACACGTTTAAACTGCACCATGAAGCATGCAGTAAAAATTATTATATTCATGCATAGTGTAAGCTGATCATTAACTTTGTTCTGATCATTAACTTTGTTCGGTGATTGAGGCTACATTTTCCTTGAGAGTAATCTAACCCATCTCTGAGTAAATTATATTATCATATATTAACTGTTGGGTAATGAGCATGATAGAAGACTGAAATCTGGACATTTAGCTCAAAATTTATATTCAAATCTTATAGTCTTCTGTTCTTTGGCAGTCTACATGATTGTACTATCCTATATTTATTAGGTAGTCCCCGTTATGCTTCTACAGGCCTACAACTTTTGCCATGGCTGTATGGGGTGCGTGGGTGCGTTTTTTTTTTGTGCGTGTGTGTGTGGTGCGTGCGTTTGCGTGTGTTGGGTTTGTGATGTGCGCGCGCGCGAGTATACATACATTTTTTTTGAAATTCGTCCAGGTATCCAGGGCCCACAACGTGGACAACGGGTGCAGCCCCTGACTAATCCTGCGGGTCGCGAGTATACATACATACATACATACATACACACATATTACGACAATAATGACATGTACTATGAAGGATTCGTTTTCATAGAGATGTCTGATTAAGTTATCCCAACATAGTGTTTTAAAAGTGGAAAAAAGGTGAAGCAACTCCTGGTGCTTAGATGGCCTCTCAGGGAATGGAGCCTAATCAAGCTTCAATTCAACTTCCCTCACTGCCTAATTCTTCAATACATCTAACAATTGACTATTCATGTGGAGGATAGTGATAACTGGTGAAAGTAAAAGTGTAATTCTACATATAAAATTGTATTATGCTAACTACATTATCTATGAAAAAAACAAGAAGATAGAAACAAAACTAGCAAAAGCATAGAAAAGAGAGGAAACTAGGAAAGGAATAGAGAAAAAGATAAAGAACATGGTAGGGAAAGAAAGAAGGAAAGAAGAAGATCAAGAAGAAAGAAGAAAGAAGAAAGAAGAAGAAAGAAGAAAGAAGAAAGAAAGAAATAAGAAAAGAAAAGACTGAAAATGAAAAGAGAGTAAAATTTATATCGATTTGCCAAAATCTAGAGAAAGTGGTCGAGGTAGTTCGGCGAGATAAGGCATCGAAACGTGAAGTGATCACTAGCTATTAGTGTTGGAAGTGGGCCATGCTATGTTGTGCCTAGCCAAACCCAAGCATGACCCAGAGCACTATGTGCGCCTAGATCTATAAGCTCATGTAACAATCTACTGAATATTGGATATTGGCCGGCCCATGTGCGCTGGCCCATTCGTGCGTCGATTGTGCTTGAATTGTGCCGACCTGTTCATGCCTGATTTTTGCCTCTTGCTTTGTGCCTAATCGTGACTACCTTATGTGTTAAGAGATCAAATACATGACCAAGATTCATTTGTCTACTGACTAAATAAACATATCTTCCAACAAAACCTGAAAATAAATATATCTACTTCATGCATTAAAGACAAGACCAAGATCAAATGAGAAGTGAGAGAGATGATGAGATGAGAAGAAAAATGAGTGGTTGAGATGAATCATATTTTTCTACTTGGACTAGGTAGTAGTTATGAGTTAAGTAATAACTTAAGTTAGTATGTAATGAAAATTAATGTAAAATATATACTGTATATTATATATAACTATTAGTTAATTAAATTTACTATTTAATTGTGCCTCCAACTGGATGGATGCCCAACTTGGTCTCTATTCATGCCCTGATCGGGCCGTGCCATGCTGGGCGGATATGAGTCCAGGCACGATTCTAGAGTAATCTTGGCTATAAACTTCAGGCCCAGATGTGACCCAGAGCACTGTTTCCAGCATCCATGTACCAAATTTTTTTGTGCCACCCATTGTGCCTCGGTGCCCCGGCCCATTCCAACCCTACCAACCATACAACAGTCTAAGAGTATGGTGCAACATATAGGAGATAATTCATCTAAGCCAGCTTTATACAGCTAGCTTCTTTATGGGTTTCAAGCCATTAGCTGCTTTGCCTAGGTCCGCGTATGCATTTTGATTCACACCCTTGTATTTTGTTCATTGTGCACCTTCCTCTCTTAAAGGAGTGTACCTTTAAATTACCTATTGGCCTTGAGGGATTTTAGGAGATAATTCCAACAGAGTTGCTGAGATTGTTGCCATTGATTTTGGAAAGCAAGGGATTATGAGAAAGAAATATTAAGGTGACTGAGAAGGTAATGGATGAAAAGTCAAATAGTGATGGAAAGGCTAGCGATATCGAGGAAGCATGGTTTGAAATGTTGCCCCATATCTGATATGTACAGCTGGTGTCAATGTTCCTCGTGCAACTGTGAAAATACTGACATTACCGATACGACTGAGAGGAAACGGCCGATAATGTCTGATATTGTCGATTGCATTTCCAGAAATCTATGGCCGAATACCAAGTTCTTAAGTCTTGTGTGAAGGATCTGGTGATGGACACCATCTTGAAGGGTAGAGAGAAAAGGATGTTGCGTATTTATTTACATGTGTGACTTTTTTAAATTTTATTTGGTAACAAACTTCTATTTTAATGGTTTTATTGGTAAACAGTACAAATATGGAGTTGCACTAATCGCTAAGAACCCTTTGAAAATCCCATCATGGAGGAAATTCTTAATGTAAAAAGACAGGTTTAATCTTTAAGGATCAACAGGACGACATATGCTTGATGTTGCGTTGTTCTATTCTTCTTGTATTGCGGGGAGCATCTTAAGTGAACCCTCATGTTGATTTCTTATCCTTTTGGTGGTGGTAAAAGAAAACAACTTTAGATGAGCCCTGTGCACAAGTGATCCAGGAGCAGGTTGCGGAGCTCAATGAGGGTTATTTCTGCCCTTGAGTTTTCTTTTTCTTTTCCCCAAATGGGATTCCATATGATTTAATTAGAAGTGCTGAGCCAATGGTATAATGATTTGCTCTGGTTTTGAGCCCTTCATATGATTCTTGAGTTACTAGGTACTCAGTTGCAATTATGGGTAACTTCAGGGTGTTATTTGTGTACTTATTTAGTCCTAGACACATTATCTTTTAACATTGTCGGTTGTTCTTGAATGAAATAAGTAGGTGTTAGCGAGTTTTTGGATTGGGCATGAATATCAAGGGCGATATGGTACATTCTTGGTGGCTTTTGGGATAAAAAAATGATCATGACTGGATCTTATTTGTTTGCAGGAAACTGGAAACATAAACTTTCTGTTCTATGTAAGGATTTTAACACGATCAAATCCTATATTACTCATGGGTTTCCATATAAACAAATGGACTCGGGGTCTGGCTATTGATATTTTAGGAAACAACACATTCATAGTTAATAAGGGTTTTTCTGTTTAAATCTGAAGAAAAATGGGTTTGTTTAGAAGAACGTCAAACACGGCTGTCTCTTGACAACTGGATGCAAGAGTGTTAGTGATGGGACTTTGAAAATTTAAATACAATGATATGCTATGTTTTGTGGCCTTGTGTTTGTCTGTGTTTGTGTGTTTATGAATGACCCCACACGTGAAGTCAAAGCAATGTAAAACTAATAATTAACTTGCGATATTACATACTCTGTTGAATTGTTTATAGAAAATACCTATTCTAGCATGATTAGTTGAGTAGTTTTATATGTCAACCTTACAGGTCAAATCAGAGTAATTTCCCACTCCTTTTTGTTGATAGTTCACCTGATGTAGCATATGGTAATATGTTTTTGACAAATGGTCGAGGCAGCAATTGACTCATAGCTTGTGTTGTTTATTAGGTGATTTGAATAACAAGTTAATGATAATTTATTATTCGTCCTCTGATAGTCATCTTTCCTTTGCTTTTTCTCTCCCTTATCTTTCGTTTTTGCCTTTCCCTCTTCTTTTGTGCTTTCTCTTTCATCTCCAATTTATTTTTATTCCTCTTGTCAGTTGAATCCTAAACGGAACTATCTACACATGACACTTGTTCCTGTTATGTGTGGGTACAGCTGAGTGTACTGAGAAGGTGTGTCCCTGAAAATTATAGGATGATCTTCTTCGATATTCATAAATTTTCTAGAAAAAGTTTAGCAACTTTTGCTGTGATTTCAATCCTTCAAATCTTAAATTTCTTCTGAATTATTTGTTTGTTCTAGTTTTCTGCCGATCAGCACTTGTATTACTAAAATTTAGAACATAATAAAATACCATGATAGTAATACACAATTTAAAAGTTAAGACTCCTTTATAATGGAAAGAGCTTTAATCTATGTAGCATGGACATTTCTATTATTATGAAGCTGTGCTTCTGTCACACACGTCAAATGTAGGTCCCCACACGACACTCTCTGGACATGTGTTGGTTACTTCTCAAATGTGCTCTTAGATATATAATATATTTTTAATTTACGAAACTTGTTGGACTATTCTTGGATACATGTCCTACATTTCTCATACATTTCTTTATTCATGTTACATGTGACATGTTTGATGTGATAATATTTGTTTACTTTTATTTATATTTCATTTATGTATCAAAGCTTATATTTTAGTGGAAAAAGGCTGTCAAAAATTGACTAGTATAAAACTATACATGTATGTTTCACTGTAAGAAGTGAAATATGTTGAGCTACCATATAGAGAGTTGAAAACCCAAGCCTTATTCCTTTGCTGGTCAAAAAAAAAAAAATGCATGATAAGCTTTAGCATGTATGTTAATTATCGTATGTTATTCTTATTATTAGAAAGAAGTGTCTAGACATGGCCATATCTATGCATGCATATACGTATATATGATCTCTCGTTATGTTAGTCGTACATATTTTAGTGTCATGTCCCTGTATCCAACTTCTAATGGATTGTCATGTTGTGTGTCTGTGCTTCTTAAGCTCTAATTGATATTTAATGAACCAAATCAATTCCAAATTAACCCAATGCCCTTTAATCACAAATTAAGATATTTACTTTCTTTCAGCTATGATGATGTTATTGTCCTTTTTTCTTAGAAGGGAACAAAGTTGGCACAGCCGCACAGGAATATTCCTGTCCTATCTCATCTTTGATGATGTTCCTTTCCTTGTGGTATTGGTAGTCACAAGTTGGGCGTCTCTACCAGCATCTTAATAGAATTTTTCTCGACACAAGGAGAGGGTGAAAAACCAACCACCATGTTTATTAAGATAAAAGATGCCGCTTCCTTTCTGCATCAAATATAATTCCTATATTCTTACTATTTAAGATTAGTTAGGTGCCCCTACTTAATTCACCTCCCACCAAACTTTTTATTTACTGCATTGATTTGTCATATACATGTAAGTATTACATCTGTAGGAAAAGCTATGAAACTAAAGTTGATGGGTGTGCTAATGGGCTGCTGGTTATCACTTTTAATCTTCTAATGCAACTTCCCAATTTACGGTCGATGTATGCTTGTAAAGTTGTTGTTATAGCTATAAAAAATTGTTTGCTAGTGAATACATTTTTGGCTCTTACATATAGAAGTTTCTGTTAAACTTTTTTCTCTGTAATCTGTATCCTATGGGTGTCTACTTGTGCCAAATTTATGTTATGAACAACAGGCCATTATAAATACTAAAAGAGTGCAATTATGATTTGCAATTTATAAATAATCATTTATGGGTTCCTTTTTTCTGTGAAAAAGAACATATTAGGACAGAAAATTTGACTTCCTTTGCCATATGGATGGAAAAAGATCTCTCTTCCCTATTATATTGCCATCTACAGTGGGTCTTTTCCTTTTGTCTGCTTAGCTGATGGGGCTTGAGATTCTACATGCCCTTTTATATGCTCATCTCCTATGAAGCGTGGATAAGGACACGGGACACTCACACGACACGATAAGACACGACAAATCTTTAAAATGTAGGATACATGGACACGATGGCATGTCTTTTTATGTGTATCTATATATAATACATATCATAATTCATAGTGACTGGGATGAGTTGTATTAAAACTAAAACAAAATACAAAATAAAACCTCTAAAATATGACTTCTATCAAAGTAACAAAATCAAACAAAAAAAAATCTGAAAAATCTAACCAATACCTCACTTGGGTAGTGAGGTGTCTATGTTCTATTAGTATACTATTTACTCATGTCAAATATGCCTCTTTTTCATATTTGTTTAAGAGTTATGCGTTTTCATAGTGTTCAATATGTGATTTTCAAATTTTATTTAAATCCGACACGCCTCGGACACGGCTATGAGATGCAAGTTTGTAAATTTTTAGAAGCCAACATGGATTCTGATCCGTGTTGGGCAAGTGTAATGCAAGTGTCGGTGGCCAACACATGCACAACACGGACACAACACTCATTTTGAAGCGTTCGTGCTACATATATCGTCTTTGTGAAAGAGAGACTTGTTGAAGGAGAGAAGATGCATATTTGTGTGGATATAAGATGGGACAAATAAAAATGAGAATGCACACCCTCATCTCCTGTGCATATGCATGTTTGGCTATTGACGACTGGCTCATCTGGAATTCCTGGATCTGGTGTTGATTACAATGTATTTTATTAGTACCATGCAATGAGTTTGTCTTTCAAGAAGGAATCTAAGTACGAAGTTTCAGCTTAAGCGCCTAAAAGAATTGCTTCTGAAACTTAATGGAGTTAAGAAGGAATATTAGTAGCAAAAGATAATATAGTTGCTTGTGAAGAATATTGACAATTATCCAAGATTGGACTAACTTGCACATATTTTCAATGTTCTAACTTAGATCTATAACTAATAAATGGTTAGGAGCAGTGTTGTCAAGGCGCTAGGCGCAATGCAATGTGTAAAGGACCTAATGTGCGTGAGGCATAAAGCACAAGCGAGACAGAACACCTTATTTCATTGAGGCACAATTTTTTTGGGATTAATTTGAAATATTATGAGATAAAGGTAACATCACAAGATACAACAAAAGAAAGCAGCCACAGCAGCAGAGAAGAAGCAGCCACAGCAGCAGCGAGCAACAATAAGAAGCAGCGAGAGCAGCAATAGACATAAGTAGAAGCAACAACATCAACAGAGAGAAGAAGAGGCAATAGCCGCAGTGAGAATCAAAGGAGCAACAAAAGAAGTAGTTTGCCGTAGAAGAAGAGGAGAAGAAGCATTGGCAGTAGCAGAAGATAAATAAAAGAAAGAAAATGCAAAATATGTAAAAAACTTAAAACTCAGCACTTACTCGTCGTTGGAGATTGTTTCCAGAGGGAGATCCACACCTCCACGTCGCCGCAGAGTACTCATCGTCATTGGGATCTCTCTTGGAAGATCCCGACATTGCTGCAAGCTATTAAGAATTGGGGCTGTTTCTGTCTTTTGGCTGCTGGGAGGGAAGGGATAAGTTTTCTTCTCTCTCTCTTAAGAAAAGCGGGTTTATCTGCCTCACTAGCGGGTCGTGACCCGCTTTATCTAATTTTGGCCCAAAACAACGAAGTGTTGCGAAGCGCGCGCCTTGTGCTAGGCGCACGGGAGGCGCAACCGGGCGTGTGCCTCCCATCGCTCGCGGGCCTCACGATCGATGCAAGGCGCAAGGCTTCACCTCTGCGCGTGCCTCGGTGTGCCTTTGACAACATTGGTTAGGAGTAACATGTTTAACTAATGGATCAATCATTCTTTTTTTTTCACCCTCCTTTCGGTTCACTACCTTTCCATGTTATCCAATAGGAGCTGATGCTTTGGACTTTCAGGACTATCTATCCTGTGTTAGGTACTGTGTGTGAGAAGCATCAATTCCGGCATGTTTAAATGTACTTATGCTGGGTTCTTTACCCACCAGCGCCACCACCATTCATTATTTTCATTGTTTAATTTTTGTAACATATGCATTCATCTTACTTTTGTTTTGCCTCTTTTCAAGATATTTTGCTAATCAGAGATTGCATTCTGTGTCTCAGTCTGACAATTCAAGTGCATTGGTTTCAGGATTTACAGGTCAAGTCCTCCCCACCTGCCCAAATGCTTCTATACACAACGATCCTGCTATTATTCAGGTAATAATGCAATTGGGCCACACGTGGAGCTTTGACTTGAGTGATTGCTCTTTAATGTTTAAGTTTTTATGCAGTCACACTACTCCCGTCCACCACCTCCATCTACAATCTTTCCTTCTGCTGCTAGTGGAACTACTCCAGATCTCAGCTCCCACACAGCTCATTTGGGACTTCCAAGGTTGCCTTTTCCAGGAAACATGCCTCTATTTCAGCCAGCAGGGAGCTTAGGGTCTTGGGGCTCTTCACCTGCTCCACCCACTGCAAATGGCTCTGGGCTTGCGGTTCCAGGCCCCATGCCGATATATTGGCCAGAATATTATGCGCCCACAGGCACACTTCCTCCTCACTTGCAGCAACCTCCTTTGATGCGTCCACCACCTGGGTTGTCAATTCCTCAATCCATGCAGCAGCCTTTGCAGTACTCCGGAGTGAGCACTTTACCTTCTGGGTCGCAAAATTTGCAAGAGTTTCCTTCTCCTCTATTGCCAACCTTTAGCAGTACATTGGGTTCAACTTCTGCAACTACTGTTCCATCAACATCAGCTCCCACCCAAGCTAGTTCGTTGGCTCCCGAAGTGTCATCAAGTCACATGCCAACTAAGCCCACCGTCACCTCTCTTCAGGCAGCAGCAGCACTTGGTGCTAACCTGTCATTTATGCCACAGTTTGCTTCTAGTTTGGAGTTGGTTCCATCATTATCTCATATTATGCCTGCCAGTATCAGCAGCAACCCTAATTTGGTTCCAGTTTCAAATGTGAGTCATCAGACCATGCCTCAGCCTGTGTCCTCCATATTTGGCTCCGCTAGTTCAAGCCAAACTGAAACGTCAAGTACTAATGCTCCATTTCTGCCGCAGTTATCTTCTAATTCGGAGTATGATGCATCAATATCTCAGAATATGCCTACCAGTTTTAGTAGCAATCCTAGGGCTGTACCAGTTTCCAATGTGAATTATCAGACTATGCCTCAATCTGTGCCCTCCAATGTTGGCCCTCCCAATTCAAGCCAAGTTGAAAGATCAGTGCCTCTGGTGACTCCTGATCAGTTGTTACAGCCTGTTTCCTCAGCTGTTTCTTCTCAGCCACTGCAAACAAGCACTAAGGATGTAGAAGTGAAACCACAAGAATCTAAGGGCAAACCATTGTTACCTGAGCCATCTATGCCGGCTCCAGCTGAAACTAAGGAGCCAATACTACCATTGCCTACGCCAACTCGTCAGAAGGTCTGTCAGCTTAGTTTTATTTTTATTTCTCTAACTAATTATTGGGATCACTTTCGTTTAAATCTGTTTATACTATTCAACTTGTTGAACATCACTTATTCCTAGTCATACTTGTGGTTTGACTAATTTTTCCTTTGGTCAAGCATCTCTTTCCAGTCAGACGAAATCTTAACTCCTTACTCATGTTAATAGTGAACATGCGAAGCTTTAAACATTTTATTTCCTACATGCCTCAGAACTTACCGTGCACAGTCAAAAGAAATAATATTAGTTTGTGGACTAACTATTCTTTCATTCTTTCTGATAGTCGTATTTTTGCTTTCCATCCATGCTCATATCGGTACTGTACGTTCGAAGCTTCAAGTACTTCATTTTCTGAATGTTGTTGAAATGTATGCACAGTCAAGAAAAGATATTTTCCCCTCTAGTTTATTTATCATCTAAATGCTAGTCATTAAATGATATCATTACAATTCATCACGCTAGTTAGAGTAATATTATATTGTTCAACATAAATTATAACATGATCCTTATTAGTGTCCTCTCTGACGAAGCTTCATGAGTGAGTCGAGTTGCGATACTAGTTTTAATTTCTTCCTCTGATTCTTGGGAGATCTTCAAAAGTATATAAAAATAAACATGGATTACTGTCTTATTATCTCTCAGTATATAATCCCTTACAAAGGCATATATATTGTTCTGTCTCCAACACTGCAAACATAAAGTTTTGCATGTCAGTGCCCTCCCAAACTTCAAATATTTGCATCCAATCCATGCAGGTATCATTCCCCCCCCCCCCCCCCCCCCCCCCCCCCCCCCCCCCCCAGTGATTCTTCTGCCAGTACCAAATGAATCTCAATCCATTCCTAGGGAGATTTTGAAAAGTATATGAACATAAAGAAGGATCACTGTCTTATTTTCCCTCACTATTAATAACAATACAGACTGATAGTTACACTAGCGATCGCCCTACCAATAGCCTACAATATTGCCCTAGTAATGGATTGAGATTTGTTTAGTACTGGCAGAAGAATTATTGAGAAAAAAAGAATGATACTCTGCATGGATTGAATGCAAATATTTGAAGTTTGGGAGCGACTGACATGCAAAACTTTATGTTTGCAGTGCTGGAGACAGAACAACATATAATTCTTCTGTAAGGATATCAATTAAAATATTGCAATAGCGACTAACTTATTGAACTACTGTTTTGGATTCATACACCCCTTAACTTTACTGTTTACTGTTTCCAACGCGACTAACTTATTGAACTACTGTTTGGATTCATACATCCCTTAACTTTAGTTTACTGTTTCCAACTCCAACTTATTAAGATCTTCTGCATTGCCAACCAAATTGTTTGCATATGGTTTAAAGATGACATTCCCTGAGTTTGAACCACTGCTAGTTAATCTTCATTTTCTGCATTTTTTTTTTGTCCAGACACATGCAATGTGATACTTACAAACTTATTTATTGAAAAGAATATTCGTTAGAAATTTAGAAGGAAGTTATTATGTCTTTATCGGCAACTACACAGTCTCTCTCTCTCTCTCTCTCTCTCTCTCTCTCTCTCTCTAAAATAAAGGTTATTTCATATATAAATGCAAACTTACTTATATTTGTTAAATATATGGATATTCATAAGAATACACATCATAGCCTTAAAAGCATATCTGCTTGTTTGGACTTGGTAAGTTACTTCCATGCCGAACACCTTCAATTAGGAAAGATCTGCAGAGAGCTTTACCCTCAAATGTCTTCTAGTGATTCTTATACCTTGATGTGATTGTATATTTAATATCATTGTAATACTTTTCTAAATACAAATTTGCTAAATTTCTTAAATAAAAGTGAGATCTTAAGTTGAAACTATTTTATTATTTTTTTGGGATATTTTCTTTTGTTAATTGTTCCAGCATTTAAGTTAGTTAAAGCTGCTGTTATGAATAACTTGAACCTTCTAACCTGCCACTGATTCAATTTAATAGGACTCTTTTATAGATCTTGTAAACTGGCATCTCTTGTATTTGTTTAACGCAGAGAATTACTGTTTTGATTAATATATCAAGGACTGATGGGTTGATTGTCTTTCCAGCCTAATGGAGCTGTTTTGCATTCTCATGACATAAGTAGGGGACGTGGAAGAGGAAGAGGACATGGGGTATCACATTTCTTTCTCTTGTTCATTTTTCTTTTCTGTAGTTCAAGTGATTTACACGCGTATAATATAATGTGGCAAACAAAACAAGAAGCAAAATTTTAAATCACACGACTGCCGCTCTTGAATTATGTAAAATTTGTAGGCAGATAACAGCGACATTAAATCATACTCTGTTCTTTTGTTTTAGAAGCTTGCATCATTAGCTTTACGCTGAACACAATTGACAACACCTAGACAAAAATTAGAATGATATGTTTTTTCCTCTTTTGTGCGACAACAGGTGGCCTCACCTCTTGGTGAGGTTTGTTTTGTACCCTTTCTTTGTGTGTGCGCGTTTGTGCGCATGCGTGTGCTATCGCGCACGGCAGCAAGATTGTGGTGAGTTTCCTTCTATGTGCGTGTTGCTCGTTCCTTTTTTGTGTGACTCTAGTCCGGTCTTCTGGGTACATAGCTTTATAAGCCATCAATATATAGTTTCAGAAGTTTATGGAACCCAATAGCTTTGATGTTATAGTAAGATAGATACGTTATATTTTTTTTATCCCCCTTTATCTACTCTCCTGTCTTCTTGTCATCAAGCAATCAGATAACATGGAGGCATAAGCTGTAAGACAGCCATCCTTCTAGCGTAGTGATAAGAGAGGTTAAAAGAGTTATAAATAACCTGTATGCCAGGCACATTCATTTCCTGACTTTTACCATATAATCCAAACTTCTCCAGAGTAATACATTAAAATCTTTCTTTTTCTCAAACCAACAATTGGATTTTTTTTCTCCTATGGTTCATTCCCCTTCCGCTTTCAACCATTTTACGGTACTTTCGCTGATTCCCGAAATTAACAATTTAACATTAGTGTATGCTCTTGTAATCTGAGTCTTCCTAGATGTTAACATTCTAACTGTCACATGATGACTTTCCTCCTTGATTCCATGCTCATATTTGCTTATGCCCTTTTCCTGATACTGTCTAGCTATGAAGTACGGACACGGACACGAGTGTTAAACACGACATAGACACGGACACAAGACATAGCAAAATTAAAAAAAAGGATATGGGGACACGACAAGGAATATTTTATTATTTATTATATATATATTTAAATAAATTTATAAAATCTCAATCAAGTGATCAACAGACTAAATTACCAATCAACACGTGCACAAATTATAAAATATCATAAGTTTATAAATTTTAATTTGATAACTACACAATTAAACTCAAATTCTATCATCAATTCTA
>JAVJIF010002777.1:0-214302 GCA_038442645.1 Agave tequilana
TGCTCTTTTGGTCCTCTCTCACTGAGCTGTTGAGCTCACCCTCTTCCAGTTTCGTATTTTCAGGTCACGAGGAGACTGAGGCCAAGCATACTTTGGTCGCTTGCTAAGAAATTCTTATGAATGAAAGTATTGAATAATGTTCATTTTAGATAATTTTTCTTATTGTATATATTTCATAGCATTATTAGATGTGTATTACATTCGAGTAGTAGATCTTTGGATGGATTGGTGTAGAAAGGAGCTTACTTGTGATATTCCGGATAAGTAAGATAAGATGTTAGCATTGCCTTACTTTATGGAGGCCGAGAGGGGTGCTCTCGGGTTTATGTCATTGTATTTCCTTAAGTAGGCTGATGTTGGCCGAAATCTTTGTGAGTGGTAATGTATATTGGGCATATCAGTATTTACAAAGGAGGTGCTGCCGAAATTTTAAGAATCTGGATATGATTATGTTGATCTACCTGTTTAAAAGAATGATATCTTAATTGAAATTTAGAAATCTGGGACCGTTACAACTATCAAGAGTGTGTGTGTGATATATACTTGAGCAATCCACCAACTACTCTATCCTTTACATTTTATCTAAAACAAAAATCTTATACCTAGACACAAGTCTTGATATTTAAGTCTTCCCTTGAAGTCTTCTCATCTTCTTGACTTAGTCCAAATGTAATCCAACGAGCTCGACTCCTCTTGAGTACTTGATGTGATCTTGATGCATAGGCTCGTGAATCAACCGGTGTAAGCTCCAAAACATGACTTTAAATCCTTTGTTGAAGCTCCACACCTACTAAGATCTTGATAACAAATCTATCACTAATTAAACACAAGATCATTAGTAAACATAACTACATGAGTTGATCATCATCAAAACTAGAGTGATGGGCCTTTGGGCCAACAGAACTCATTCTCAAGTTATAGCGTGGATATAGCTACTCGATAGGGTGATAGTCATAAAGGTCCGCTACACTGAATGTCTTGAATATCATCATATCGTTTGGAATCCATAACATAAGCGTTATCACTAATCTTCTTTACAAACTTTAACGGTCCATATTGCTTTAGCTTCAACTTGTTGTATGATCCAGTTGAAACTCTCTCACCTCAAGTATACCATCACCATATCTCCTTGATAGCGGTGCCTCAAAAATATGTCCGTCTAGTCCACGTGCAACCACCACCAAGGCACCAATCTCTCACGTCTTGTGAGAGCCCTCACCTACATCAAAAACCAAAGGTGGGGATTTTGTTACCCATTTTCTTTGGGTCCTTGGGGGTTAGCTTTGTAAAGCACCCAAACATTTTTATGATTAGCAAAATTTAAACATGCAACTTATCAAAACAAAATTTTGCTAAATGGCCTTTGCGGCCACAATGTGTACACTTGTACTCCTTAGGATACTTATGTGTATGTGTATGATCGTGGCGTGCAACATAAGCATATGCATGATGATGTTGTGCATGAATGTGTGGAGTTTGTTTCTTTGAAAACATTAACTCCAACCTAGTATGGTTAAATGCACAAGAGTTCAAGGTCGAACTCAAACAATCCATTTTATTTTTCAAATCTTTAATCTCGTTAGTGGTGGCATGTAAAGCATGATGAGATATAAAATCATTTTTCTTTTTCTTTTTTGAAACAAATTCTTTTTCTTTTTCAACAAATTTTCTTTTTAAAGAGTTATTTTCTTGTAAAATAATTTCTTTTTGTTTTTCCACCAAATCAATTTTATCCTTCAAAATAGTGTTCCCTTCACACAAATCATTTAATTTAGACATAAGGGAAACATTTTCATTTTTCAAAACATTATTTTCTTTTTCTAAGCATGCAATCTTAGTTCTAAATGAATCATTTTCTATATGCATGCAATCAAACTTCTTTTTCAAATTTTTATTATCTTTCTTAATCATGTCATATTTCTCAAGTAGGAGTTGACAAAAGTGGTAAGCTCATCATATGACATGTCCTCATCCTCGGATTCGGTAGTTACCTCAAGGGGTTATCCCCTTGAACCATATAGCACTTGTTAGAGGTGTTGCTTCCAACATCCGAGTCACTCCCCGCATAGTATTGTTCTTTTCGCCAAGGGAGATGAGGGTGTTCCAAACTACAAAAGCCGAATCAAAGTTAGAAACCTAGATAATAATCATCATTTAGGGTTGACTTTAAAGCATGTAGGGCTTTTGCATTAGCCTCAATGTACTTGCTATTATTAACATATGAATCATTAGTGGTAGCAAGATAAACATGAATGCCTAGGGCCTTGAGGTACATAGACATCTTAACCTTCCAAATTTGGATGTTAAGAATGTCAAAGGTGGGTGGTGACATGAAGTCCATGGTGTGTGTACAAATATTTTGATTAGCCTAAAAATGAGGATCTTTAACTCTAGGTTGTTAGACCCAAATTCAGAGCACTTGGCTCTGATACCAATTGAAGGTTCACCTAGAGGGGGGTGAATAGGTGATGGCTAATCTAATGGTCACTTAATGCCAAATGATGCGGAAGCTAAAACAATTATGACCTAATAAAACTTTTTAAACTAAACACCACGTATAACACAAGAGTGTTGCCGAATTCCCCGTGAAGGGCTCTGGACAAACTCCTCTAGATTCCCCTTGAATGGGTTGAGGTGCCGCGTTAGCTCTCTTGGTTGAATACAAGTGTTAGCAAACAATCCCAAGTAAGTATATAACAATATGAGCACAAATGAATATATCAAGCATATAAAGATAGACAATGAGAGTATGCAAGATATAAAGGAGATAGAGAGAGAGTGAGCAATCGCAAACACAAGAGATTTGTTTCGAGGTTCGAGCACACTTGCTCTACATCTCCGCCTTTGACACAGGAAGGATTTCCACTATGCTCGATCCCAATGGATCACCCGGTGCCGCAACACCTACAACTCTCGGACTCCCTAGTCCGTACACAACGCAAGCCCACCGGCTCGCCGAGGCCGCACCTCAAATAAGAGAGTTCGCACCCGAACCCGAAACAACCGAGTCCTCACTAGGACCGGAAACAATGCGAACACAACCGTCCGCCTTCTCAAAGGAACAAAGTAGAACTTTGGTGATCACAACTCTTGATCACCTAAAATCCTCTCACAACAAATCCCTATAGGTAGATATAGCAATGGATGGCTCAAGTGTTTGTGTGAGAAAACTAGGAAAGAGATGGTGGAGGAAAACTCAATAAAATCTCTTTTCAAACACTCTTGATAAACTCTCCTTTTAATTGGAAGTATTGGCTCTAAATTTTGTGGAGAAAAACCTCTGAAAAGAGTAGGAAAAACTGGCTCTAAAACTTCTCCAAAATCTTATTGAAAACAATGACCAAACCCCCAAATTTATAGGCTGTCAAAACTAGCCGTTGGGGTCTGTCAGACCTGTCAGTCGACCGCCAACGGTCAAAAATCAGACCGTTGAAGCCTCCGGTCGACCGCCCGGTCGACCCAAAAGAACAGAGAGCACTGCTCTCAGTTCCGGTCGACTGGGTCGGCAGACCGACCATCTGCCAGGTCAAGGCGTGCACGTCCGTGCACGTAGGTCGACCGAGCCGGTCGACCGACTTCAGGTATAGTCGACTATACAGTCGACTTGCTGAAGCCAGAAAACATAATCTGGGATTTAAAAAGTTTGTCTATTTGGCTCAAATAAAATCTCATAAAATACTTAAAAATCTACAAAAATAGTTTTACCAATATACTTTGATAAACAAACATGCTTGCACAAAATCAAGGCATGTTATAAAGGATTTGGACTATTTTTGTAATATGAAAATATTGGCTCATTGAAAACTTGTATTTTTCAAAATCTTGTTTTCCAAAAACTCCTTTAAATAAAAACTAGATATTTTGAACTCATTAAAGCATTGTGTGTATGGATATGATCCACTACACAAATAAGATGAAATATCTAAGTTTTTGACATTAAGCTCTAAACATGATTTTGGTTAAAAGATATGTATATAAGAAATTCTAAAAACCAAACATGCGTTTTCCAAAATGAAAATCTTTTGTAAACAAAACTATCAAGAGTGTGTGTGTGATATATACTTGAGCAATCCACCAACTAGTCTATCCTTTACATTTTATCTAAAACAAAAATCTTATACCTAGACACAAGTCTTGATCTTGAAGTCTTCCCTTGAAGTCTTCTCATCTTCTTGACTTGGTCTAAATGCAATCCAACGAGCTCGACTCCTCTTGAGTACTTGATGTGATATTGATGCATAGGCTCGTGAATCAAACCAGTGTAAGCTCCAAAACATGACTTTAAATCCTTTGTTGAAGCTCCACACCTACTAAGATCTTGATAACAAATCTGTCACTAATTAAACACAAGATCATTAGTTAACATAACTACATGAGTTGATCATCATCAAAACTAGAGTGATGGGCTTTGGGCCAACAGAACTCATTCTCAAGTTATAGCGTGGATATAGCTACTCGATAGGGTGATAGTCATAAAGGTCCGCTACACTGAATGTCTTGAACATCATCATATCGTTTGGAAGATCCATAACATAAGCGTTATCACTAATCTTCTTTACAAACTTTAAAGGTCCATATTGCTTTAGCTTCAGCTTGTTGTATGATTCAGTTGAAACTCTCTCACCTCAAGTATACCATCACCATATCTCCTTCCTCAAAGAGTTTCTCTCGCCTCTTCTTGTCAGCTGCTATTTTATATTTTGCATTAGATTTTTTCATCTTCAATCGAGCTTGTTCTTGTACATTTATAACTTGTTCTTCCATAGTGCTAGCAACATTACTAAGCTTCTCACCAATTGGTAGTTTAGTTAAATTAAGGAGATGATGAGGTACCCTCCTATAGACAATTGAAAAAAAGTGACATACCCGTTGAACTTGAAACTATTGTTATATGCAAACTCTCCTTTGGCAAAGCTTAATCTTATGCTCTTACTTTGTCTTCACAAATGCTTTGCAGCAAATTGCCTAAAGTGCGATTGACAACTTCTGTTTTGTCCATCGGTTTGAGGATGTGTCGTGCTGCTATGATATATCAAATCTCCGCCACAAGGTAGTCCAAAAAATAGTCAAGAAATTGCTATCTCGATCTGAAATTATGAAACTTGACACACCATGCAATCTCATAATTTCTTGAAAGAACAATTTAGCCATATGTAGTGCATCGAAAGTCTTGCGGTAAGGAATAAAGTTTGATATCTTGGAGAATCAATCTACCACAGCGAAAATTGAATCCACTCCCTTTTCTGTACGGGGAAGTCCCAACACGAAAATCATACTCAAATCTTCCCAAATATCTTTAGGAACGGGCAAAGGTGTATACAAACCCGTATTTTGTGCTTGTCCTTCACATAGCTGATTTTCTTTGAAAAGAAAACCGTCCATAATATGGTAGTCTTTCACGAGTTGCCTTGCCAAACACTTTTTCCAAATTTCTTTAAAGTCTTCATCTTACTCATATAACCCATTCAAGAAGTCAAACCCAATGATCTCATTTTGTAAAGTAATCAATAATTGTACCATTCTACTTGCTGCATCAGGAACTTTGCTGTCGACCCTGAATTTGTATCATATTACAAAGTTGAATTGCTCAAATAAAATACCTATTGTGCATGCATTTTGCTAATGTGCTTCTGATTCTTGAAGTGTTGGAGTGATTGATGATCTGAATATAGCACAAAGTCATTAGCAATAAGGTAGCTCTCCCATATCTTTAAAGAACGATAAGCTGCATACAACTCTTGTTCATATGTAGACCATTTATGTTTTGCCTCATTCAACTTTTCACTTAGGAAAGCAATAGGTCTTATTTCTTGTGAAGAATTGCCACAATACCAACACCACAAGCATCACATCTAACTCGTATACCTTCTCGAAATCTAAAAAAGTTAGAGTGGGTGCATGGGTAAGTTTATCCTTGATTAGTGTGAATGCCTCATATGCTGCTGTAGTCCAAAAAAAAGAACCTTTCTTCAAGAAATCGGTAATAGGTGCTACCAAACTACTAAAATTTCAGATGAAACGCCAGTAGAAAGTAGCTAAATTATGAAAACTTGTCACCTCTGTGGCACTTTTGGGCACAGGCCAATCTCATATTGCTCTTATTTTCTCTTCGTTCTCATGAATCCCTTGAGAACTAACTACGAACTCCAAGAATATAAAACTTGTAGTCATAAAATTGTACTTCTTCAAATTGATGTATAACTCATTGGCTTGTAAAATCGTCAACACTTCCCATAGATGTTTCATATGCTCAGTCTCGAACTGTAGATAACGATGTCAGTAAAGTAAACAACCACAAACTTCCCTAGGAATGGCTTGAGCACCTGATTCATCAATCTCATAAAGTACTAGGTGCATTGGATAGTCCAAAGGGCATAACCATCCACTCGAATAATCCCTCCGGAGTCTTGAAAGTTGTTTTACATTCATCTCCCGGCCTAATGCGGATTTGATGGTAATCACTCCTGAGATCAATCTTCAAAAACATGCACGAACCTCCCAATCTATCCATATATCATCAAGTCAAGGTATGAAAAATTTGTAGTGAATGGTGATTTTGTTGATTGCTTGGCTATCTACACACATGCGCTAGCTTTCATCCTTCTTTGGTGTTAAAAGAGTCAGTACCGCACATGACTCATACTCTCCCTAATGTGTCCCTTGTGTATCAACTCATCAACCTTTTCCTTGAGAACTTCACTCTTCTTAGGATTCATCAGTGTGGAAGATTAGGTAGACTAGCTCCCGGGACAAGATCAATGTGGTATTGAATATCTCTCATGGGTGGCAACCTTCTAGAAGCTCATCATGAACAACTTCATTAAACTCTTCCAACAATGATTTCATTTTCATGGAAATTCTAGCGGTTTGAGTAACTTCTTTTACGACTAAAGCAAATATCTGCTTAGTCTCCTTTGATTCCACCAAAAACTCGCCTCGATTGCATATGGATGTGAATTTTGCTCTTTTTCATTTATAAGTCATGGAGTAAGTGAAATCGGTCTGATGACTACTCTTTTGCCCTTCCAATTGAACATATAGATGCTCATCTTTTCTCTGTGGGTGGCATCAGCATCATGCTGCCATGGTCTCCCCAAAAGAATATGACATGTGTCCATATCAACATCACAAGTAATAGAATCTTGATAGAATTTGCTACTTGAAATAGGAATATGACATAGATCAGTTACCTTGATGAAGAGGCCCTTCTTGATCTAACCAATAGTATAAAGATGAAGATGTGACTCCATCTCTAGCCTCAAGTGTTCTACAAGTACTCTAGACACGATGTTCTCGCAGCTTCTGTTATCAATGATGAGGTTGCATACCTTGTTCTTAATCGAGCATCTTGAGTAAAAAATTTGATGTCACTGAGCAGTGTCAGGGCCTTCTGATTGCATAGCAATCTCTGAATAACACAAGCTACAGAGTCTCCTTGCTCTCCAACAAGGTTTGTTTCATCTAGATCCTCAATCTCGACCTCTTCCTCCCCATCATCTTTATAATCCGTCAAATTGACTTGCTTCCTTTTAGGGCATTCATTAGACATGTGTCTAAATTCTCCACACCTATAGCACTTGCGAACTCCGGGCTTGACATAGGGATTCTCCTCGCTCTTTGCAGTTGTGGCAGTTGTTATTGCTGGTGCGAATGCATTCGTGTTGGTTGTTGACAGGCCGACAGTTGAGCAACTGATGTGGAACTCGAATGAACTCCTGTGTCACTCGTTGACTTTTCAAATGGTGTTGAGCGCCTGAAAGGTGAAGCTCTACTTTGTAACCTCTCGGCTTTCAATGCTTTGTTATGGGCTTCATCAACGGAGAATACATTGTGAAGGGTCGCACATTCTTGAATAGGGTACTTTAGGCCACTAATTTTTTGTCGTTTGTTGTTCCTCCATCATAACTAAATCGCAGTGTAATGCTAGGTGATAGAACCCCTCTGTGTATGCTGTGACAGTCATTGTACTTAGCTGACAATACTCAAATTGATTGTAAAAATTTGTTGATATTCAGGTGGAAGGAATCTACCTTCAAGCAATTGTTTTATGCGTCACTATGTCACCATGAGTGGCTTGCCCTGACGTCTCCTTGTGAGTACAATTAATCCCACCATGCGACCGCTCCTCCCTTGAGCATATATGTCACAAACTTAACTTGTTTTTCATGGGAACATAAGCCATGTTAAAGAACTAATCCATTTCATAAATCCAATCCAAGAAGAATTCAATATCAAGATTCTCACTAAAAAAAGAAATATCAACCTTACTCATTAGGACTTTGGTAACCTTCTTTCCTATCATAATTAGGATAAGGAAATCTACCTCCCCTGTTAGGATTAAAAAATCTGCTTTCCCTGTTTAGATTAGGATTAGCGACCTCATTTGTCTCTCATAGGCCATCACTTATCTTCAAAATCATCGTATTAATAGATGGGATTATGCAATTCTTCCTCGTTGAAGAATTCATCAAATTGAGGATTTTGTAGAGATATTTTGGTGGCGGATGATGTGGTGGTGGTTGATAAGGAGGTGGTTGTAGTAGAGGTGTTTGGTTTGGTGGTGGTTTATGAGAGGGTGGTCGTGGCTGATTTGGTGATTGTTGTTGTGATGGATTTAAGGGTAGAGGGGTAAATGAAGATTACTTGATGAACAATCTCATTCGCTTTGGTACGTATCATCAACCAGATCTTGATCGTCGATCTTGAGGGACAATCTCTTGAGTTCTTGAACCACACTATCAAAGATTGATCTTCCCTTCAACAATGCATATCCTTGTGAAAACATCTTGCAATCTGTCGCCGTCTCCTACTATTGCCGGAAAGTAGTCGAAACTCTGATACCACTTGACACAAACAAGAAAGCGAAAACACCGACTAAATCTCATTTTAGTGCCAATGAACCCTAAAAGATACCTTCAGGTGGGAAAAGCACTCGAATCTACGAGCAAAGCACTCGAATTCACGAGCAATGAGTAACCAACTCGAATCCACGAGCAATTAAAGAGGAAATACTGAATTTAATTAATAATCAAAGTTGAATTCTAAAAACAAAGATACAATGGGCTTATATAGGCAAATAAAAAGGAATACTACTCTAATTAGAAAACTTAATTATATGAAAGAAAAAATAAAACCAATTGGAATTCAAATTAGGCTCAAAAATCAACTCCTGCTCAGAGTCGGATACAACTTACACGCACAGGACTGTCGACAGCCATAAGATCATGTCGACAGACTGTATAGCCACAACTCTCGGGAAAGCTTGTCGACAGACTGAGCCGCGCATGTCGACATGCCATGTTTTGACTGTCGACAACACAATCCGTCTCGCTTGTTTCTGCTCTGTTCTCCTACATCAAATTAAGCAAGATAATTTTTTTTGTCCCCCGAAGTTGACCCGTCAGTTAGGCTCTGGGTTTGCTCCCAGAGGTCACCGGTTTGAATCCCTTCGGGTCTGGACATTTGTGAAAGATGTGTGTTATGCTTGAGGGTAACCTCTAGCTTGTTCTAAAAAAAAGCAAGATAATATTTTTGTTATCAACAATTTGTCAATTGCAGATGATGGTGTACACTCACCTGTGAACAAAAAGTCTGACCAGGGCCATTTGCAGCATAAACTTAAAATTGTTGAGTGCGTGTGTGTGAGCGCGCACGCTTGCTTTGTGGTTCAAGGCAGTAAGAAAGCCTAACATACTGCAGACAGAGATCATTCTAGAGTGGCATGGAGGCATCCTTTTTATCAATTTATACTTTTAATTTTATTTTTGAACTCCACATGAGGCATCATCGGAAAGCTTCAATAGTGTTCTAATCAGCAGGCTGTTCGCTTTCTGTTTCTGTAATAACATCCATTGGTTGTTTAGCAAAATATGGAGACTTGGTTCAAAGGAAAGCAACCTAAGATTCCATGCATTCAAGCAAGTGGCAGATCAAAGGAGAACACAAACTGCTTGTCAAGAATCGGTTAAAAGGATGATGGACGGCAACAATATCATCACAAAAGTCTACCTTCAAACCTGTACAAAAGTTGAAAGAGGTAAAGGTCTCTCATTTAGTCAGAATCAAAGCAGCCTACTGATTTGATAGTGGATCAAGGCAAAGTTAGAGGGAGAACTGTTGGAATATCAAATAAAAATGTCTTTATGACATTAATTTTGAAAGAAGAAGAGACCATAAGAAATGAAGAGTCATCATCATCAATTTAGAGAAATGAAGAGTCATCATCATCAATTAGGAGAAATGAAGAGTCATCATCAATTGAGAGAAATAAAGAGTCATCATCTTCAATTAGGAGAAATGAAAAGTCATCATCATCAATTAGGAGTCATCATCAATTGAGAGAAATAAAAAGTGATCATCTTTAATTAGGAGAAATGAAGAATCATCATCATCAATTAGGAGTCATCATCAATTGAGAGAAATAAAGAGTCATCATCTTCAATTAGAAGGAATGAAGAGTCATCATCAATTTGGAGAAATGAAAAGTCACCATGAATTGGAGAAGTTAAAGAGTCATATATGCATTATTGTCATTTGCCTATAAAAGGCTAGTGTATCTCTTTGTTTTTTAATCAAGAAAGTAAGCAAGAAAGAAAGAAAAGTTGAATAAGATCTATTCTCCACTTAAAATTTTAGATTATAGTATATTAGTCCGTAGACTAGTATACAACAATTGGTATCAGAGCCAATTCAATTTTTTGTTTCATTTCCTCTTTTCCTCATGGCCTCCACCAACAATCTCATCAATCCACAAGTGCCCCAGTTATTAAAAGATAACTATGAGAGTTGGTCAATTCAGATGAAAGCTCTATTTGGTTCTCAAGAGTTGTGGGAGCTAATCTTTGATGGGTTTAAGGAACCCACACCGGAGGTAGAAGCCGCCTACACCGCCGAAGAGAAGAAGGCTCTTAAAGAGCAAAGAAAGAAGGATAGCAAGGCTCGTTTTCTACTCTATCAAAGGTTGGACGAGTCTACCTTCGAGAGAGTTGCCGAAGCAACGACGAGCAAGGAAGCATGGAAATCCTTGCTACCATCTACAAAGGAGTCGAGCAAGTGAAGCGAATTCACCTTCAAACTTTGAGGGGCGATCTTAAAGCCGCTCAAATGAAAGATGAAGAAAAAATCTCCGATTATTATTCACGATTACTTCTAATTGTGAATAAAATGAGGAGAAATGGAGGGAAGATGGAGGACATCCGAGTGATGGAGAAATTGCTACGATCCCTAACATCAAAGTTTGAGCACGTGGTAGCGGCAATTGAGGAGTCTAAGAATTTGAAGGAGATCTCAATAGAGGAGCTTTGGGATCCCTCCAAGTTCATGAGCAACGCATGCAAAAGAAGACTGGTTTCATAGTCTTGGAACAAGCATTAGAGTCAAAGCTAACTCTAAATGATCGTGGCTCACATAGTAGAGGTCGTGGTCGTGGTAGAGGTAGGGGACGTGGTCCCCAACAACGAACCACTCAAAATCAAATGGAGTTCCAAAGCTTCAGAGGTCGAGGACGAAGCAATCGGGGAAGATTTACATCTGGACGTGGAAGCAACAAGAACGTTCAATGCTACAACTGTCAAAAATTTGGACACTATGCCTCGGATTGCTGGCACAGAACTGAAGATCTTACCAATCTTGCCGAAGTAACAAATGACGTGGGTAATAACTCTACTCTTCTTCTTGCTCATGATGATTCAAGTGTTCAGAATGATGTTTGGTACCTTGACTCGGGTGCTAGCAACCACATGTGCGGGAAGAAAGAACTATTCATGGAACTCGCAGAAGGAGTTCATGAAAGTGTGAGCTTGGGAGATTCTTCAAAACTCTCCGTTGAAGGCAGAGGGAAAGATCAAAATCTATCAAAAGGATGGTAAGCCCAAGTATATTTTCGATGTTTATTATATTCCTAACATGAAAAGTAATATTCTCAGCATCGGTCAATTACTCGAAAAAGGATATAAGTATATATGGAGAACAACCACCTTTGGTTGAAAAATGCAAAAGGAAGTCTTATAGCTTGTATTAAGATGACAAGGAACCGCATGTTTCCCTTGCATCTAAACACAAAAGTTGAGAAGTGTTTTCAAGGACTCATGAAGAATGAGTTATGGAGGTGGCATCTTCGCTTCGGTCATCTAAATTTCAGCGGCCTGAAACTACTGTCTACAGCCGATATGGTACGAGGTTTACCAACAATCGATCCACCAAGTCATACTTGTGAAGTTTGCATAATTGGGAAGTAAACCCGACTTCCTTTTCCCAATGGAAAGTCGTGGAGAGTGGAGGCACCATTATAACCTGTTCATACTGACATCTGCGGACCGCTAGATCCCGTCTCTTTGGGAGATAATAGATATTTTATTACTTTCATTGATGATTTCAGTAGAAAGTTGTGGGTGTATATTCTTAAAGAAAAATCTGCTGCCTTTACTACCTTCAAGAATTTTAAAGCTCTTGTTGAAGAAGAGAGCGGCTATAAGCTAAAAACTCTCCGATCTGATCAAGGTGGTGAGTACACCTCAAATATGTTTCAAGAATATTGCAGGGAGTAAGGCATAAAGAGGCAGTTTACTACTGCCTATACACCACAGCAAAATGGCATCGCAGAAAGAAAGAACCGCACTATTCTTGACATGACAAGAACCATGCTTAAAGAAAAGGGACTGCCGAAGCAGTTTTGGGCGGAAGCTGTGGCATGTTCAACTTACTTGCTCAACCGGTGCCCGACGAAGCAAGTGAAGGGCAAGACGCCCCAAGAAGCATGGAGCGGCTATACGCCTAATGTCGCACACCTACGAATTTTTGGGTGTGTTGCATATGCTCAAGTACCTGAAGTCAAAAGGAAGAAGCTTGAAAATCATGGTGAAAAATGCATTTTCATCGGATATAGCGAGGAGTCGAAGGCATACAAGCTTTACAATCCATTAACTAAGAAACTAGTGGTTAGTAGAGATATTGTCTTTAATGAAGCTGAAGCATGGAGTTAGTGCAATGAAGAGACTGTCAAAGAGCAACCCATGGTGAATGAACCTGACGAGCCCCTACAAGAGGTTCCACCACAACCTACACCACCATCTCCTCAACATGCTACACCGTCTCCTGCAAGAGGTTCTCCATCTTCTGGGGAAGGTAGTAGTAGCGAATCCTCCGTGCAACGAGATCCAATCAAAATGAAAAGTCTTAGGGAGATCTATGAGCAGATAGAAGAAGATGGAGAAACTAATCTCTTTTGTTTATATGCCGATATGAGCCTCTCACTTTCCAAGAGGCTAAGGAAGAGATTGTTGGCGATCAGCAATGAAGGAGGAGATGCATGCCATCCAGAAGAACGTCACATGAGAGTTGACAACACTTCCACAAAATCACAAGGCGATAGGTGTCAAATGGGTGTACAAGATCAAACACACAGCAGATGGTGAGGTTGATCGGTACAAGGCGAGGCTTGTGACGAAAGGCTACAAACAAAAATACGGCATCGACTATAAAGAAGTCTTTGTACCAGTTGCTCGATTGGACACGGTGAGACTATTAATTTCACTTGCAGCTCATCACAGGTGGAAGATATATCATCTAGATGTCAAGTCATCATTTCTCAATGGTATTCTTGAAGAAGAGATGTATGTACAACAACCAGAAGGTTTTCTGGTAAAAGGGCAAGAAGACAAAGTATATCACCTAAAGAAAGCCTTGTACGGCTTAAAGCAGGCACCATGGGCATGGAATGGCCGAATTGATGGTTATCTTCATCAAAACGGCTTCACCAAATGTCCTTATGACCATGCCATCTACATGAAGAGGAACCATCAAGGTGAATTTCTAATAATTTGTCTTTATGTTGATGACTTGTTATATACAGGAAGTTGCGTCGAGATGCTTGCTGAATTCAAGGAAGCGATGTTCAATGAATTTGAGATGACGGACAATGGATTGATGTCCTATTTTCTTGGTATCGAAGTGAAGCAACAACAAGATGGGATATTTATATCTCAAAAGAAGTACATGAAGGAGATCTTGGAGAAATTTAAGATGAGTAACTGCAACCCAGTAAACACCCTAATAGCCACAGGAATGAAGCTATCAAGAGAAGGAATTGGAGATTTTGTAGACTCGACTTTTCTCAAAAGTCTAGTTGGTAGCCTGAGGTACTTAACAATCACAAGGCCTGATATTGTTTACGGAGTCGGACTTGTGAGTCGCTATATGGAGACACCGAAGGAGTCTCATTGGCTAGCTGCAAAGAGAATTCTAAGGTATATCAAAGGCACACTCAACCTTGGTCTATTTTATACTTATGGTGAAACTGCAGAGTTAGTAGGCTATTCAGATAGCGACTGGGGAGGTGACCAAGATGAGAGGAAAAGCACCACTGGTTACGTCTTCTATCTTGGGTCAACTGCATTTTCATGGATCTCAAAGAAGTAAGGAGTTGTGGCCTTATCTTCATGCGAAGCAGAGTATGTGGCAGCTTCATCTATTGTATGTGAAGCTATTTGGTTGCGGAACATTTTAAAGGAATTGGATCATCCACAAGAAGAAGCGACTGTAATATTTGTGGACAACAAATCAGCCATCCAACTTGCAAAGAACCCAGTACATCATAGGAGGAGCAAACATATAGATACACGGTTTCATTTTCTCAGAGGCCATGTAAAGCAGAAAACTGTAGAGCTGGAGTATTGTCATACCATGGAGCAAGTAGCAGATATTTTCACCAAGCCATTGCCTATTGAGCCTTTCAGAAGGCTAAAAGAAATGCTCGGTATGAAAATATTTTGATTTGAGGGGGTGTGTTGAAATATCAAATAAAAATGTCTTTATGACATTAATTTTGGAAGAAGAAGAGACCATAAGAAATGAAGAGTCATCATCATCAATTTAGAGAAATGAAGAGTCATCATCATCATTAGGAGAAATGAAGAGTCATCATCATCAATTAAGAAATGAAGTGTCATCATCAATTGAGAGAAATGAAGAGTTATCATCTTCAATTAGGAGAAATGAAGAGTCATCATCATCAATTAGGAGTCATCATCAATTGAGAAAATAAAGAGTTATCATCTTCAATTAGGAGAAATGAAGAGTCATCATCATCAATTAGGAGTCATCATCAATTGAGAGAAATAAAGAGTCATCATCTTCAATTAGAAGGAATGAAGAGTCATTATCAATTTGGAGAAATGAAAAGTCACCATGAATTAGAGAAGTTAAAGAGTCATATATACATTATTGTCATTTGCCTATAAAAGGCTAGTGTATCTCTTTATTTTTTAATCAAGAAAGCAAGAAAGAAAGAAAGAAAAGTTGAATAAGATCCATTCTCTACTTAAAATTTTAGATTATAGTATATTAGTCCGTAGACTAGTATACAACCAATGGTGGCCCATGTGCTTCCAGTTGATTGATCCAGCTTGTGCACAATGACTAAAGCAGTAACGAATATATATCAGTCAGTATGATCCAGTGAACTTGCATATAGGAAGGAAAAAGATTGCTCCAAGTCCTACAAAGATAGTTGTCATCTGAAGAAGAAAATGATTTCTGGACAAGGCAGTAGATAACAAGGAATAGTGATAATGACTTCACAACTTTAGAATGGAAATTGGGAAAAAAGAGAAGAAAAAGGAAAAACAGGAGCTTCGTGAAGGCAACTTTTTAGACAAAAAAAATGTGGCAAGAATTAGGGAAGATGGACATACTAGCATTGCTGTGGCTACTAGATGTGGCATAATAAAGGCAACACAAGGTTGAAGGGATGATACCCAATGGAGCAACTCCGCGTAACTTCTGCAATGAAACAACTGGAAACTTGGTTATTCTACAGGAATCCATGAAGTTATTTGATACCTATAAAATGAGAGGGAAAAAAATATATAATTAGAATGTGACGCTAAGAGAAGTTTTACACAAAGTTTGAGCAAGAAATAATTTACAGACAAATCTGACACTAAAATTTCAATCATGCAGTACCTAAAGAAAGAAACATCACAGGAAGGGACATTGAATTTCAAGCACGAGAAAATTTTATCAAAGATGACAACAATGCCCAATTATATATGATATATAATGATTGACGTGCATGTCCAATCGCTTTTCATCTCGGTTTCCATGACCTGGTTAAAGAGATTGCAATTGTGTCAAATAATCTCCACCTAAAGTATGACAGTAAAATAACGAACCAGTGAAAGTGATGTTAAAGTCAAAATCACACCTGTATTGGGTAGTGCAGCTACATGTTCAGATGAGATGTACTGTCTTGTTTACTCTTACTATTGTCAATGTAAATTTTTGCACTAAGATACCCCAGTTTCTACAGATCCTGTTATGCAGATCCATTATGGTCTCGCCCCGTACATATATTCCCAAAGATACACTAGAAGGTTGCTTTGCATGTATCTCCCTTTCCTCCTCACAAGCATAATCAAATTTCATTCAGATTGCTTTGGAGAAGTATAGTCCAATTAAATCCAAAAGGGATAAATCTTTGTTGTTTCAGTTAACTTTGTACTTTTGTAAGTTCCGTGACAACATCAATTAACTGCATCCGATAAAGAACAAGGGTCCTTTTGCATAAACCCTAGTGGGAGAACATTTCCATGAACCAATTTTTTTACAAGCTGCAACTGGAAACTTAAACTATGATAGATTCATAAAGTTGACAAGGGTAATGTAACCAAGAATTCAACCATGTCATACTCAGCTAGAAGTCTCCGCACGAAACCTCCGCCCATGCCCAGAATCAGAACCGGGGCAGCCTGCGTACAAGAGACAAGCGTTTCTGATCCTCTCACCGAGCCCGCTCTGAGCCCACCAGCCGATAAAGCAATTCACTCCGCTCAGGCTCCCCATCAACAAAGTCTTCAACACCATCAAAAATCAACTATGGGTCAAGCATTCGAGACCCATCTAGTACGATCTCTCACATCCCGGAGCAGAAGAGTACTACTCCTACCATGACGGTAGGTGGCACAAAACCATCCATTGTCATAGCCTCCAAAAGTATCTAGAAGAACTAATTCGCCAGGTCTTCCTCAAGGAATACATCCTTAAACCCGAAGCAGTCTCTAGATCTGGAAATCCGAGCACTCAGCCTCCTATCCAACCACAGCATACAATCACTCAATACAAAGCAATCGAGTGATCCGATCGTAACCTCCCTAAACAGGACAGTACAGTATCTATTGAAAAGGGAAACACCTAGAGGGGGGGGGGGTGAATAGGTGTTTGTGCTAATCTAAAACTAATTGCAAAACTAAGTGAGCTAAATGCGGAAGCTAATGCAAATATTGCAACACACTTAGTACAATCAACAAGTGTAGCCGAATTCCCCGTGAAGGGCTCTGGACTAACTCCTCTTGATTCCCCTTGAATGGGTTGAGGTGCTATGTGAAGCTCTTGTTGATTAGGTACAAGTGAGGCACACACAAACAACCAAGCATATAAGTAATATAGCAATATGAAATAATGCAAGGCAACACAAGCAATATATGATATGTATGATATGGCAATGAGAATAATGCTTTGCACAAATGTAAAGAGAGAGAGTTTAGAGACAAGTGGATCAAACGCAAACACAATGATATGTTTCGAGGTTCGAGCACCCTTGCTCTACATCCCCGCCTACACCACCGTGTAGGATTTCCAATCCACTATACCGTCCACCGAGGACTCCCACCGAGGGAACCTTCACCGAGAAGGATTTTTACAACAATGGAGTACCGAACTCCTCTCTCAAACAACCACCTCACAACCGAGAGGTAGGCCCGTAGCCAATACAACAACCAATCCACCTCACACTTGAGGGATACAAACCAACAACCAACTCCACCTCACCAAGAGGGAGTAAACACCAATCTCCACCTCACAATAGAGGGAGCAAACCAACAACCCAAATCACAACCTCAACCTCTACCAAAGAGGGAGCAACCAAGAAATCAAGGGTTTACAACAAGTGGTATCTTTCAACCGCAAACCTCTTTCCTTTTTCTTTTTCCACAAAACAAATGATCCTAATAGATTAGGATAGAAGATAGCTCAAGTGTGGAAAACTAGGTGTTTTTGGAAACAAGCAACAAAGAAAATACTTGGGAAAACTCTTGTAAAAGATAGAGAATGAAAACTAATACAAATATCCCAAATTCTTATTTTCTTTGATTTTCCAAAAACCCAAAACAATAAAGATGAAATCTTTTTAGCACAAAAACTATTTTGAAAACTTGTTTAAACACTAAAGAAACACTGAATTTTTTTTCTTGAAAACCTTAGCCAAAAACCCAAAGAGATGGGGTTTATATAGGCCCAATACAAAACTAGCCGTTAGAGCTGAGCTGGCAGCTCTGACAGGTAACGGTCGACCGGTCCGGTCGACCGCCAACGGTCAGAAATATGACCGTTGGGCAACAGCGGTCGACCGGCCCGGTCGACCGAAACAAACAGAGAGTAGAACTCTCTGCAGCGGTCGACCGCCCGGTCGACCCAAACAAACAGAGAGCAGAGCTCTCAGACCCGGTCGACCGGCGCGGTCGACCGTCCCAGTGCCTCAAAACGTGCACAGAATTGTGCACGTCGGTCGACCGGCCCGGTCGACCGACCTCTGTCTAGTCGACTATGTCAGTTGACTTAGTCGACTAATAGAAGCCTGGAACAGAAACTGAGTCTGAAAAACAGTGTAAAATATTTTATAAAAATCTTTTATCTTTTCTAAAAATCCCATAAAACTTGTTTTAACATATTGTATTGAAACACAAATTTGTGATAAAAATTTCAAGACATATATCAATCATATAAATTCATTTTTGTGTCTTGCCAATTTTATCAAAACCAACACTTGTATTTTATCAAACTTGATTTTTCAACATATGAATAGGGACATCAAAATAAGCTTGTATAGGAAGTTAAAATCATGTATGTATATCTAGAACATATCTAATATACATAAAAACTATTTAAGCTTGTTTTGATCTACTATTCATGAAAACCAAAATCCAAACATAAATCCTTTTGTGTGTTGTGCACTTGAGCATATTAACTATACTAAACTTTACAAATGGATCTAAAACACACTATCTAAATTAGGATACCTAAGTCTTCTTGACGATCTTCATCTTCAAGTAGACTTGCTCCAAAACTCCATCCATGGGCTAGGCAAAGTGTGATCTTGACACTTTGGCCCTGGAATCATTATGAAGAGCTTCTAAACACCTTGTTGAAGCTAATCACCAACTAATATCCTGGTTAATGATCTGAAACTTAAACAACACAAGATTATTAGTAAACATAACTACATGAGTTAATCATCATCAAAACTAGAGTGGAAGGCCTTTGGCCAACAATCTCCCCCTTTTTGATGATGACAAAACTCATGGAGTTATATATGCATGGATTAGAGTTAAGCTTCAAAGAAGCTCCCCTTAACTCATGCATAGACATAAATAGTAAGATATGAAAATGAAGCACATGAATATGTATGCAAGTATGGAGATAAAACATGCAACAAGCATAAATCAAAATCTTTTCTCCTATTTGCAATACAAAAACATATATGCATAAATAACAAGGAAGACAAATACTTCTCCCCCTTAAGCAATGAAAACATGCATATAAACTCAAATACTTCTCCCCCTTTTTGTCAATCATCAACAAAGGGTTCAAAGTAAAATCAAATCAAACAAATTTTTTTTTATCCCCCTTTTTGTCAAACAAAAAGATCAAGAAAGGGTTAAACAATAAACAACATGATATCAATAGATAAATATGTCAATGAAGCATCTTGATATCAATAGAAAATAACAAAGATCAATAGATGTTATATGCTATATACATTCATGAAGAGGAAGACGCTAAGTTAGCTTCCCTACACATATGCATTACATGAAAGAGGGATGTTAAGCCCTAATTCACATAACACACATTATGTAATGCATAAGAGGAGATGTGAAGCTCCCCCTACACACGTGTACCACATAACGAAGAGATGTTAAGCTCTTCAATATAAGATACACTCATCATGAATCTATATGCATATAGTCAATACAAATCAAAACTTTGGTATTTTTCTTAAAAATAAAATTTTAGATACCAATTTTAAGCAAAAACACATGAAATATCTTGATATCAATTGAAATTAAGCATAATAAATTTTGAATGTCTAAACAAAATTTTGATACCAATTGTAAATAATTTTCATATTAAACATATGATACCAATATGAAATTTTCAATCATAAAGTAAGGGAGTGGGAAACAAATACCAATTGAAGAATCACCAATTGAAAGACAAAATTAAATTTTCTCCCCCTTTATGAAATTCCAACTAAAATGATGCATGGGCTTGATACCAATTTAAAAGTAATCATTGAAACAAAATTTAAACTCAAGCACTAGCATAAACAATATTTTGTGAAAAATTTATATCTTAAGCACAAATAAAATGTGTATGAAATAGAATGAGTACCAATCACCAATAGGTGATACCAATTGAAAATATACATACACAATAAATATATGAGTATACAAAAAGATCAAAATGATACCAATTGAAAGAGTTCAATGATACCAATTGACATAGCAATAAGTTCAAGTGTATACATCATATTACAATACCTCCCAATTAAGGTTCAAGTTTTAAATGATTTTCATTTTAAAGCATACAAGACCATGATCTCCCATCCATCCGCCCATTGATGGTAAGGGTTTTCAAAAATAGATTTGAAAATATAGTTTTGTTTGAAAATCACTACCATAGTGAGGAATACCGTAACTAGTTAAATGAAAAATCTTTTAAACTAGTACGAAATCCTTCAAGCAAGGAATAAAAACAAATATATATCATGAAAATATGAAATTCACAAAATAGTCAACACTCATAATCAATTAAGCATAAATATGACTCATGAAAACAAACACATGAGTAAGCAATAAATGTGAGTGTACATATAAAGTGTGAATATCATAATCATGAAAATTTTTCATTAAGCTCAATTATTCCTTAATCATGAAAACACGAAAATCATCAAAACTTATTTAATCTTCATGGCATATGTATGTCTAATACAAACTAAAGTATACATACATATCCAAAACACAACGAGTCCACTATTTATATATGCATGAAGGCACGTGGCTCAAAAGGATAATCATGTATATCTAATAGTTTGGACAAGATAGACATATACATGAATTTAAACAATTAAACACAAAATCAAGAAAATCTAAATCTTCATCAAAACAAATTTCATTTCATGGTATATGTATGAATTGTCAACACAATAAGTATACATACATATTCCTAAACACAATTGAGTCCATATATATAGATTTGCATGAAAGGCAAATGACTCAAGGGGTATACATGTATATCTTAAAGTTTGGCAATAATACACATATACATGATGTGAAAAACTCATAAAATAAATCTAAAATGGGAATACAAGTTTAAAATGTATGAATCATCAAAACTAGACTATACTAGCACATTTAATGGGTTCAAATAAGCATTCAACTCAAACATATATAGATTTATTTGTGGCCCACTATATGTACAAGTATAAATCCTAATCTTAATGAAAACTAACATCTAAACAAGTAATCTTAACATGAAGCATCAAAACACATATAGAAATCATCATGATAAAACTAAAACATGATTACTATGTAAATTCACATGTATTAGATTCATGATGTACATTATAACTTAAACAAAGGTAAGAACACTAAGTATGGGTCCATATAAACATGGGTGTCTCAAAATGCTATACATGCATGTCAAGGATCTAATGAACATGGCATTATCATAATAATCAACAAATAATAAAACATGCTATAAACATCAAAGATATGAAATACAAATCATATATGATCAATATGTACATGCATGTGCATTAGATCTAGGTCATACAAATTAGTTTAACCAAGGTGAAAACACAAAATATAAGTCCATATAAAACATGGATGCTTCAACCAACTAATAAGTATAACACTAATCTAATTAACATGGCATATTCATGATGATCACTAAACATCAAATCATACTATGAAAGATAAACATGGAAAGCATGTAAACATAAGGAGTTAGAGATTCGATACCAAAACCAATGAGGGCACCGCTCTATTTCTCCAAAACAAAGGTGGTCCTCTCCACCAATTCTTCCCTTGAAAGTGATGCATCCAATTGATCTCCTTTAAGTCCGGAACGCATCCACTCCAATGTGTCATCACTCTCATGTCATGTGAGAGCCCACACCTACATCAAAATAATAGGAGGGGTGATCTTTGGTACCCATATCTTCTTGGGTCCATGGGGGTTAGTACCTTCTCTAACCCAAACAAACTTCTTTGCTAAATTCTCAACATGTAAACGATCATAGCAAAATTTAGCAAGATGGCCTTTTCGGCCACAATGTGTACATGTGTACACATGAGCATACAAGTGTTGATGGTGTCCGTGTGGAGCATGTGTATGCCGTGGAGGGTGTGCATGCATAAAAGATGGAACTTGTTTCTTTCGAACCAAGGTTTCCAAGCGTGTATGGTTCTTAGCACATTGGCTCATAGTGGAGCCCAAACAATCAACCTTCTTCTTTAACATACAAATATCATCATTAATCTTAGAAGAAGAGGTACATGCATTAGGTAGACTAGATGAAGAAGCTACACTAGCATGGCAAACATGTGCATCAATTTTATTTTGCAAAACTTCATTTTTCTTTAAACAAATTTCTAAATCCTTTGAAATAGAATCAATTTTTATTTTCAAAGAATTATTTTCTTTTACAACAAAATCAACTTTAGAAGACAAGTTTTCATTTTTCTTCAAAATAACATGGCAATCATTTTTAGATTTTAAAAATTCATTTTCTTTTAGTGCAAGTTCCAATTGAGATCTCAATAAATCTCTTTCATTATAGACCTCAACCTTCTCTTGCAAAACACAATCAAGTCTAGAATGCAAACTTTTATTTTCTTTTTCAATTTCTAGACTTTTCTTTTTCAAAATCTTATATTTTTCTATTAACTTTTCACATACAATAGAAAGTTCTTCATTCAAAGTATGGGCATCATAATTATCACATGAAGAACTAGAGCAATCATCACTATCATCTAAGTGGGGTTCCGAATGTACCTCAAGGGAGTCATTCCCTTGGACCATGAAGCATTGTGAATCGGATTCTCCACTAGTTTCCTCTTCTTGAATTTGTACTTGAAGCTCGGAGGTGGTGGTGGTTGTTGTCAATTTGTTCCACACTGCAAAGGCGGAATCAATGTTAGAAACACACATAAGATAATCTTTTGATAAAGTGCTTCTAATGGCCTCTAGGGCTTGTGCATTGGCCCCTATATGATTGCGATCACTAAGGAAGGATTCTTTGGTAATAGCAAGATAAACTTTATGACCTAGGGTTTGTAATAAACGGTCATCCTAATCTTCCAAACATGAATGTTGGAAGGGTCAAACATAGGAGGGGTCATGAAGGCCATGGTAAACTATATGTGTGTGCAAACAAGCAAATGCAAACAAGATTAGCCTAAAATGAGGATCTTTTACTCTAGGTTGTTAGACCCAAAAATCAGAGTACCAAGCTCTGATACCAATTGAAAAGGGAAACACCTAGAGGGGGGGTGAATAGGTGTTTGTGCTAATCTAAAACTAATTGCAAAACTAAGTGAGCTAAATGCGGAAGCTAATGCAAATATTGCAACACACTTAGTACAATCAACAAGTGTAGCTGAATTTCCCGTGAAGGGCTCTGGACTAACTCCTCTTGATTCCCCTTAAATGGGTTGAGGTGCTATGTGAAGCTCTTGTTGATTAGGTACAAGTGAGGCACACACAAACAACCAAGCATATAAGTAATATAGCAATATGAAACAATGCAAGGCAACACAAGCAATATATGATATGTATGATATGGCAATGAGAATAATGCTTTGCACAAATGTAAAGAGAGAGAGTTTAGAGACAAGTGGATCAAACGCAAACACAATGATATGTTTCGAGGTTCGAGCACCCTTGCTCTACATCCCCGCCTACACCATCGTGTAGGATTCCCAATCCACTATACCGTCCACCGAGGACTCCCACCGAGGGAACCTTCACCGAGAAGGATTTTTACAACAATGGAGTACCGAACTCCTCTCTCAAACAACCACCTCACAACCGAGGGGTAGGCCCGTAGCCAATACAACAACCAATCCACCTCACACTTGAGGGATACAAACCAACAACCAACTCCACCTCACCAAGAGGGAGTAAACACCAATCTCCACCTCACAATAGAGGGAGCAAACCAACAACCCAATCACAACCTCAACCTCTACCAAAGAGGGAGAAACCAAGAAATCAAGGGTTTACAACAAGTGGTATCTTTCAACCACAAACCTCTTTCCTTTTTCCTTTTCCACAAACAAATGATCCTAATAGATTAGGATAGAAGATAGCTCAAGTGTGAAAAACTAGGTGTTTTTGGAAACAAGCAACAAAGAAAATACTTGGGAAAACTCTTGTAAAAGATAGAGAATGAAAACCAATACAAATATCCCAAATTCCTATTTTCTTTGATTTTCCAAAAACCCAAAACAATAAAGATGAAATCTTTTTAGCACAAAAACTATTTTGAAAACTTGTTTAAACACTAGAGAAACACTGAAATTTTTTTCTTGAAAACCTTAGCCAAAAACCCAAAGAGATGGGGTTTATATAGGCCCAATACAAAACTAGCCGTTAGAGCTGAGCTGGCAGCTCTGACAGGCAACGGTCGACCGGTCCGGTCGACCGCCAACGGTCAGAAATATGACCGTTGGGCAACAGCGGTCGACCGGCCCAATCGACCGAAACAAACAGAGAGCAGAACTCTCTGCAGCGGTCGACCGCCCGGTCGACCCAAACAAACAGAGGGCAGAGCTCTCAGACCCTGTCGACCGGCGCGGTCGACCGTCCCAGTGCCTCAAAACGTGCACAGAATTGTGCACGTCGGTCGACCGGCCCGGTCGACCGACCTCTGTCTAGTCGACTATGTCAGTTGACTTAGTTGACTAATAGAAGCCTGGAACAGAAACTGAGTCTGAAAAACAGTGTAAAATATTTTATAAAAATCTTTTATCTTTTCTAAAAATCCCATAAAACTTGTTTTAACATATTGTATTGAAACACAAATTTGTGATAAAAATTTCAAGACATATATCAATCATATAAATTCATTTTTGTGTCTTGCCAATTTTATCAAAACCAACACTTGTATTTTATCAAACTTGATTTTTCAATGTTGGACACGGAAAGGAGGAGGTGTAAAATTTCCTTGAATCAGATGAAAAATTACAACAGACTAATCTTCCGGTTACAAGGGAGGGAGGATGTTGAAGCTTGAATCCCCCCTTTGTTTAGTGCTGGGTTCTTCGTGTGGCGGTGGAGAGTGAATCTTGTTCTCCGTTGACCAGATGACCGTCTGGACCGTCAAGGATCTTCTCCTTGGCAGGTAGAAGGAGTAACTCAGCCCCGTCTACCAAAACTCTAAAAGAGAAGGTAGGCGAAGAGCAACTTGTACGCAGCAAGTTAGCTTGAAGAGTTGAGCTCTCTCTTCCTTTGTATGTGTCGCACCTGTTGATATCTCTTGGCCTCTCTATGTCTATTAATGCCCTTCGATTTTTTTTTTCTGATCGCCAAGGGTCCGACCCCTTTTTCATAGTGACGGGGCTATTTATAGAGGTCTTAGGGGGTGAACGTGCCCCCTAAAAATACTCCACGATGAGAGCCAACTTCCCCGCTACATGGGCGGTAACCAACCCACGTGCCTGCTAAAGACACGCCACGATGGGAGCTGGTCTCCCTTACGTGTGGGCAGTGATTGGTCCCTTAACCAAGGCGGTTATAACTGAGACGCGGGTTTCAGGTCGACGCGCCTTGATGCCGAGACGCGGGTGTCAGACCGACGCGCCTTGATGCTGAGGCGCGGGTGTCAGGCCGACGCGCCTTGATGCTGAGACGCGGGTGTCGAGCTAACGCGCCTTGATGCTGAGACGCGGGTGTCGAGCCAACGCGCCTTGATGCTGAGACGCGGGTGATAGTCCCTCGCGTCTAGAGCTTGAAACTTTGCTTTTCAATGGCTTGTCCTCCAGTAACTTTTGGACAGCCTACAGAACCCCCTCCAAAGTTTTCGATATTCCGCAGTTAACTGGGACGGATTTCGAAATACTTTGGACTCTAGCTGAATTCACCTTCATGGCTGGACTGTTGATGCTCCGGGTTCGATCTTATCTGGAGTTGGTCTTCGTGAGTGTACTGTTTGAACTCTTTGAAGCCACCAGAGTTGATCATGTTGAGTGTCTAGATGCACAGTCTAAACCTCCCCGATTGCTTTTAGTCTGTCACGAGTGTGCTTTAAGCCAGGAGTGGTTAGTCGTCTGCTTGCGTCAGTGTACTGTTGAACTGATTTTGCAGAAGCAGGAGGCCGAACGCAGGTTCTTTTCGAAAAAGCCGAGATGGTACTGCTTTAAAGACGCGATTTCTGTAGGTGCATCCTTTGGCAACGGAAACGCGCCTGATCTTCTATGAGGCAGACGCGATGCTCCGCTGAAGACGCGAACTTCGGAGAGACGCATCTCTTGAGTATAGACGCGATTGTCTGGGCGCATTTATGGCGATGCTGACGGGGCATATCCATCGAAGAGACATGGCCGTCGGGTGCGAGTCCGTGTCACGTCATGATTGCGCTGCCAGTTGGCCTGGGGAACCGACGGGATTTCACCTTTTGGCGCGCGGATTTCCTGGCTCATTAAATGATCCGTGCCACGTGTCGAGCGACGATTCGCTGCAGAGTCGTGGTGCATGATCTTCTCTGTGCGTTAAAGTGATTTCGTTCCACGCGTCGAACAGAGATTCGCCGCAGAATTCATCGGGCCATACGCTGCGTATCTTCGCGAATCCTTGTGCCTATAAAAGGCCACAGTTGGGAAGATTCCTTTTCTTCTCCGAACGCACTCGCTGATAAAATTAAGAAAGAGAATTTCTCCTTCTGTTCATCTATTTAGCAATGCATCTAAGACCAAGCCGACTGCTTCTTCTTCAAAGGCGACCGTCGCCGAGGCCCGGAGGGGCAGCTCCTCCTCTGCGCAGGATGTTGTTCTCCAAGGTCTCCAAGGTAAATGCCTTTTAGGCGTGAATTTCACCATTAAAGGAAGTTGAAAGAACCCTTAAGAACCCTTAACACACAAATTTAAATCGTGTTTGATTCCCAGACGTAGTCTTTGGGTTGATAACCGAGGTGCGGGTTTGATGACCCGGTGCCATTAGGTCCTGCCTTTTGGACCCTTCACTTAGAATATTTCTAATTGTGAAGGGTTTAAACGCGGACTTTGATCCTTGCGTTCTGCAACATCAGGTGCTGGTTCTTACGATCTGGCGCCTAAGTCCAAGTACTTGAATCTCGTAAGTCTTGGTTTGCAAAACGCGGATCTTGCAGGTCTGGACGCGGATTTGATAATTCCTGCGTCCAGTATCTCCTCTGCGTTTGGACGTGGATGCGCAGGTCTGGACGCGGATTTGATAATTCCTGCGTCCAGTGTCTCTTCTGCGTTTGGACGTGGATGCGCAAGTTGTAGGGGGCCGGAAAATTTGGTGGTCGGAGAAAGTGGTTTTAGCTGTAAAAGATTTCCTTGATTCAAGCGAAACGATTACAACCAAAAGAACTACTCTTCCCTCTTTTCCAGTTACAAGGGAGGGAGGATGTCTGAATCTTCCCTTTGTTTAAAGCTGGGTTCTTCGTGTGGCGATGGAGAGTGAATCTTGTTCTCCGTTGACCAGATGACCGTCCTGGACCGTCGGGGGTCTTCTCTTCGGTCGGTAGAAAGAGTAACTCAGCTCCGTCTACCAAAACTCTCAAAGAGGAGGTAGGCGAAGAGCGGCTAGTACTCAGTAAGCTCGCTGAAGAGTCGTGCTTCTCTCTTGATGATCCTCCTGCCTGGATTCGATCGATTTTGATGATGCCTTATCTCAAAGCTCTCTCTCTTCAAAACTCCAATCTTCTGCCCAAGCTTCGATCTTCTCAAAGTTCTCTCCCTTCTCCAAAAACTCCGATCCTCTCTTCATAGCAAACAAGGCTATTTATAGGGATCTCAGGGGTGAAGGTGCCTCCTGAAAACGCTCCCGAATGAGGGGCCACTACCCGCTACATGCGCGGTGACTGGCCCCGCAATCAGGGCAGTTGCAACTGAGACGCGGGCGTTGGGCCAAACGCGCCTTGAGACGCGGGCTTCGGGCCTTCACGTCTGGATGCTGAGGCGCGGGCGTCGGGCCGATGCGCCTTGATGCTGAGACGCGGGCTTCGGGCCGACGCGTCTTGATGCTGAGACGCGGGCTTCGGGCCGACGCGTCTGAACGTTGAGACGCGGGTGTAGAGCCAACGCGTCTTAATGCTGAGACGCGAGCATCGATTTCTCGCGTCTAGAGCTTGAGACTCTGCTTCCTTAATGGCTGGTCTGTTAGTCATTTTTAGACAGCCTACAGAACCCCCTCCAAAGTTTTCTGATATTCCGCAGTTGAATGGGACGGATTTCGGAATACTTTGGATCTTAGCCGTGTTCGCGTTTATGACTGGACTGTTGATGCTTCGGGTTTGATCTTATCTGGAATTGGTCTTCGTGAGTGTACTGTTGAACTCTTTGAAGCCGTCAGAGTTGATCGTGTTGAGTGTCTAGATACACAGTCTAGACCTCCCCGATTGCTTTTAGTCTGTCACGGGTGCGCTTTTGGCCGGGAGTGGTTGGTTGTCTGTTTGCGTCAGTGTACTGTTGAACCGACTTTGCAGAAGCAGGAGACTGGACGCAGGTTCCTTTTTGAAAAAGCAGAGACTGCTTTAAAGACGCGACTTCTTAGCGAGACGCGATGTTTGGCCTGTTTGAGGGGACGCGGACTTTGGAGAGACGCATCTCTTGAAATGCAGACGCGATTTTCTGGGTGCATTTATGATGATGCTGACGGGGCATGTCCACCGAAGAGCCGCGTACTTTGGGGCGCGCGCCTGTGCCATGTCATGATTACGCCGCCAGCTGGCCTGGGGAAACGGCGAGATTTCGCCTTTTGGCGCGCGGATCCCCCGGTTCATTAAATGAACTGCTCCACGTGTCAACTTCTGACTTGCGGCGGGGTCGCGACGCATGATCTTCCCTGTTCAAACAATGATTTGGCTCCACGCGTCAGGCAGCGATTCGCTGCAGCGTTTATTGGGCCAAACGCTGCGTATCTTCGCGAATCTCTGTGCCTATAAAAGGCAACAGTTAGAGAGATGTATCTTCTTCTCCGAACGAACGCATTCTCTGAAAAAAAGAACTTCCTTCTCTCTCCAACTATTCATCTCCTCGCTCGGATTTCTTGATCTTCAATGGCTCCCAAGACAAAACCGACTGCATCGACCTCAAGGGCGACCGTCGCCGAGGCTGAGAGAGATGCTTCCTCTGCGCAGGAGGGTGTTTTCCGAGGTAAAAATGTACCTTCGGTGTGGGTTCCGCCATTAAAACATGTTCATAGAACCCTAAGGACCTTTAACACAAGATCGTGTTTGATTCTCGGACGCTGTCCTTGAGATGATAACCGGGCGCGGGCCTGATGATCCGACGCTGGTGAACTCTGCACTCTGGGTCCTTCACTTAGAATATTTCTAATTGTGAAGGTCTCTGGACGCGATTTGTAGAACGCGGATTTGATCCATGCGTTCTGTGCCGCGTTTTGTGCCATCAGGCGCTGGCGTCCGAGTCCAAGCACTTTGAAATTTCACAAGTCTTGGTTTGCAGAACGCGGATTTGATCCTTGCGTTCTGTGTCTTCAACCGCCGATTTTGTAGAATCTGGCGTTTGAGTCCAAGTACTTCGAATTTTCATAAGTCTTGGTTTGTAGAACGCAGCTTTGCAGGTCTGGACGCGGATTCGAAAAATTCCTGCGTCCAGTATCTCTTCTGCGTTTTGAATTATGAACACTTAGCGTCTTCCCTTATTTTTGGCAAAGTATCTGACCAAGTGTCTTTTTCTTTTGCAGTCCCGCATGTTTCAGGTTCACTTGCCAAGATGCACCATTTTGGCCGCGTGGGTGGTGCCGACCGGGGCTTGACCTTTGTGCAAAGAATGAGTGTCCCCGTGACTGCTGACCAGTTGCTGGATCGCAGGCTCTCTAATGTTAACAGGAGAACCTTCCGGCACTTATGACCGATGCCGCGCTCAAAACGGATGACGGTGTCAGGTTGGAGAAGCCTGCCTTCTTCTTTGGGGATCATATCTATGATGATGGCCGTCGTGTGTCTGAGGGGACCTATAAATGGCTCCGTGAGATAAAGGGCGGAAGATTCTTTCTTCCAGACATGGAGAGGATGTTCCCGATGTCCTACTTTCAACACATGTCTGTTCCCCGAAAGATGGAATGGGACATTTCCCAGTATATCCCTGAGATCGCCCTTGGTGACTTTGGCCTCCAAAAGGTAGACCGCCATGATAGTCATGACGGGTCAGTTGTCGGACTGTTCCCTGCGTCGTCCAAGCCTGAAATCCCAATTGGAGAGATCCCGGAGCTTGCTACCACCTTCCTCAATTCCTTCATAGAAGCAGGGGGTGACTATCCTGTCGACTTCCGTGCGTATGGATGGGTCCATTCTCCAGAGAATTACTGGTGGGGTAGGATGGTGGGTTTTGTCCTTACCAATCTTGAGGGGCCGCTGAAGCGTGTGGGGCTGTACCCAGCAGTCAGGGCCGTGCAGTGGGGCGTCCCGATGAGTTCCCATAACTTCTTTGGGATTCTGGAGCGCTACAATCCTCGGACGGGGACATTCTTTACTCCGGTTGGAGAGATGGGCCTTGCCCTACACGAATTGTATGAGGTCTCCGGGTTGTCGTCAGGGGATATTCCTTACGAGGAATTTGTCCCAACCACCAGGGAGCTGCGCCTTTTGGAAAAGAATCTCCTCAAGTGTATGAGACCTACTGGGAGGTAATGTGCCATTTCTACATCTGCGGTCAGACAACTGCCTGGAGGTCAGGAGGCGTCAAGCAACTATCCTGGGCTGATTATCTGTTTAATAATGTCAGCAATAAAGATCTCCCAGTAATCCGACTAGCTCCTAGTTCTGGTGGGGAAGTTGAAGACAGGATCGACGCAGCTTCTGACAAGTTCTACACCACGGAGTCGAATGAGGACGGCTTCGACCCTGACTTGGTCTTTGAGAGCTTTCACCATCAAGCCCGGACCCCTATTTCTGATCAGGCGCTGTTGGCAGGCTTCCTGATGTTGTGGCTGAAGAGGTGTGTGGTGCCCACGCTACCACATGAAGTTATTGTGGCAGATGTGGTGTACCCGGCGGTACTCTTGGCTCATGGCCACCCCATAGCCCTTCTTCCCGCCGTGGTGGCTGGTATTCAAAGCGGGCTGCGGGTGTTGACCAAGAGCTTCTGCGGACCCCCAAAGACTGCTAATTCTCGTGGGGAGCCGTATACCGACTCAGAGGGGAACCCGACGGTGAGGCACCCCAACCCGCGAATTGAGCTGCCTTACACGTACCTCATGGCTTGGTACGTGATGCATTGCCCATCTCTAATGACGGCGGCGCGTGGGAGCGTAGATCATATCCCATTTGTGCAGCGGCTGGAACGTTCAGAGTGGCATGACACCTACCTGTATTACATTAGGAAGCGTCTTTCCTGTGCCGCCAATTACCAGCTCAACAGCTGCTTTCCAGAGGTTCAAGGTGCAGCCCCCGGGGAGCTGTTCACGGATGTCGCTGGGCGGGATGACTTCTCGCAATTGCCTGCTGGAGCCTTCTGGTGGTTGATCAATATACGACCAGGATATGTGCTGTTTCGCCAAGGAACTTCCTGCACTATCGAGCCGTATATGCCAAGTCGTTTTGCCCGACAATTTGGCTATGATCAGCTTTACATTGGGAATCCCAATGCTCAACTTGCCTTTGACAGGAATCTGTTCGAAGGCGCTCGGGCTTGGTATTACAGTGTGGCTGGAGGGACGGGAGCAACGTTCCATCTACCCGACGAGGCGCCTAAGTGCCGTATGAGCTTCAGCTTCTGTATTTGGTACTCCCAAGCCGGCCAGACGCCAGATCTTATTCCGGAGTCTTCATGTCTTGAGAGTATCAATGCCAGTCTCGAGGAGAGGTCTGAATCCAGTAAACGTACTAAACTCCTCGACCAGTACCTGAAAGCTCAGAGGGAGGTCGAGAAACGATCGAGGAGGGAGCCCCCAGTAGTGAGGGCGGCACCGCGACCGGCAAGGGCAAAGCCGCAAGCGACGAGGGCGGAGCCACCAGCAATGAGAGTGGAGCCGCGACCGGCAAGGAGGTCGAAGCAATTGGCGAGGAAGCGTCGTCGACGCTCTGCTTCTGTAGTTGAGCCTGCCCCAAAGAAGGCTCGGAGGGACTTAACGGCTGAAGTCTCTCAATCCAGAGCTATCTCTGCTGGAGTTGAGGTTCCTCCTGAAGGTGTCCCTGTTAGAGTTGAGGAACCGCTGGAAGATGAAGATTTTCCAAGCTTGGTCCGTGCTCCTAGGTCACGCAGCGAGACCGTGGAGGAAGGGGAGCTTGTTGAGCGCCCCCTTATTGCTGGTGATGCTGAGTCACCGGAGATTGACATAATGGGCGAAGAGGATGTCGAGATTCCAGGAATCTCAACTCAGCCCGAATTTCCTCCTGCTCATGAAGGGAGAGACGAGGTACAGCAGCCGGGGTCTCCTAGCGTCTTTATTTCCAATCCTCGGGCAGTTGACCCTAGTCCTACCACTGGGGTGATTGGGGGTAAGGCTCCTGTTGCGGAGCTTCCTCGTGTGGCGCTATCGTCTTCTTCGTCATCGGGAGAAAGTGACTTTGAAGATAAAGTCGACTATGGCGATGAACCCGCTCTTCCTGATCAGGGCGGATTCTTTGACGTCTCGGAGGAGGAACAACATGAGGGTGAGCCCTCGATGGCGCCATCGTCACTGGCGACAATTGCTCCCACTGACGGTATTCTTTTCTCCTTCTGTTTAATTCTCTTTTTTCATGTTGAAGAGGATGTTCTAACATTCTTCTTTTGTACTGCAGGGTCAGCTGGAGGTACCGGGGCTCAGCCCGAGGGAGTTGAGGCTTCGGTTGCCGAGACAACCTCTGTGGGGGCAGCTGTTGAAGTTGGGGAGCCTTCCCCTTTGCCAGGAGGGGAAACAACCATTGAGGCTGAGGAGGCTCTCACTCCGCCGGTGGAGAAGGCTACTGCTGAAGCTGGGGAGACTCCCATTCTACAGGACTCGACGCCTCTGGACCTCGAACCTAGTAAGGCAGCTCTGACTGAGGGGGCTCAGGTGGGGAGTCTGACGATCGGCACCCTTCCAGAAGGCCACACAGCTCAATCCTCGGTGGAAGTTTCTGAAGAGGTTGTGCTTACAACTCCTTCCTTGGTCGTGGAGGCTCCTGCAGAGGCGGCGCTCCAGGAAGCGCCAGTGGGTAGTCTTGCTCTTGCCACATCGACGGCTGGCACGGCTCTTGTGCGAGAAGACCCGCCCTATATCCCTTATCCCGTGACAGAAAAAGGGTCGGGAAGCTTCTTAGGTGGTGAAGGCATGGGGGAGCTGGCACGTCAGATGGTGCAACAATTCTTCACCTCGATGGGATCCTGTATTGATCTCATCTTCCGTGGACACAGCACCTTCCAGTTCGCCCAGAGGCTTCTTGAAAATATGACCGTGAGCGTCGAATTGGCGGGAGGCCCTTCACTTGCCAGGGCATGCCTGCAGGTGGTAGAGCAACTTGGAGATAACCTGCGGGAGCTGGAATCTTTGGAAGATGCTGGTTCTTCCGGTGAGGCCCAGGCCATCCTGACTAGGCTCCTAGCTGCTCAGGAACGGGAGCGACAGGAGGCGGAGGCGCAGATCACTGCCGAGGTCCGTGACCTTGAATATTCCAAGGCTGAATTTCAAAAATTAGCCGGAGATTCGAGGGAATCTGAGCTCAGTGTGCAGAGCACGGAGCAGGTCATCCTCAGAACTCGGGACATTATCGCCAAGGCGGAAGCTGTTCTTGCGCTAAATGAGGAGAAACTTGTTTCCCTCAAAAAGGAGCTTGAGGAGCAACGGGCTGCTACGGCGCGTGCTGAAGAGAGTCTATCCCTGCAATCTTCCAGGGTGGAATCTCTGCGGATGCAGCTGGCTGCCAGAAGTTTCTTATCTGAGACGGAGCTGCGGGACCGGGCTATCATGGAGGCTGAGAGGACGCGCCAGCATGAGATTCACCGCCTTAGGGAACAAATCCGTTCCTTGGCGAGCCAGGACATTTAGCCTTCTTTTCTTCTTCTTTTTTTTTGTAAAGAAAAGGGACACTCTATTTATTAAGAGTGTTTGTATCCACTTCTATCATTTTTTGATATAATAGAAGTTTTCTTTAAAGCTTTTGTCCCAATTTCTTTGTCCTGTTGTGGATGAGTCTAACTCTTGATCACTAGTTGTGATTACTGAACTTAGGTAGGGCTAAGTTCTTTTAATGAGACGCGGTCTTGGCGAGACGCGGCATTAATCCCATAGGGTGAGACGCGGTCATCAGTCTACCGGAACTTAGATTTCACTAAGTCCTTTTACTGAGACGCAGCGTCAATCATAAAGTGAGACGCGGTCATCATTTCATAAGAACTTAGATTCTGCGGCGTCAATCACAAATCGGAACGCGGTCTTCTTGATGAGATGCGGCGTCAATCAAAAGATGAGACGCGGCATTGATCCGTAAAGTAAGACGCGGCTGTCAGTCCCTGAGACGCAGCGTCAATCACAAGGTGAGACGCAGCTCTGAATAACGCAAAATCTGTCTTGCGCGGATCGGGCAGACGCAAGAGATGCAGCCTTGTCTGCTGAAGGGACGCGGCTTTCCCACCTGCGTCTAATGTGATCTGACTCAAGATTTTAGGAGATCTTTGCTCGTCAGGTCTCCTCTGTCGATTGGGATTCCGAGTCATCCGTTGATTCCCAAAGCAGGTATCCACGCGTCAACTCCTCATTGGACTCAGGAGTTACTGCCCTTAAAGGCAAAACCGACGCGGGCGGTTGAAAATCGGTGCTTGCGACGGTTTCCAAAGCGGCGTTCCACGCGTCAATCCTCCACTGGGCTTTGACAATCGTGCGTGATGGTTCCCAAAGCGTCGTTCCACGCGTCAATCCTCCACTGGGCTTTGACAATCGTGCGTGACGGTTCCAATTAACGCCCCATTAATGGCAGTTATTAGGGCCTGCCTATAAATAGGGTGCGCTCCCCTTCTATAATCCAAGCTTGGATTATTTCTCTTTGGTGGATTGCTCTGAGAAGTCCCACCTTCTTCAGAAAAGAGTTTCTTGATAGGGACTCCGTCTGCATGGACGAAGGTAATTCCGAGGATGAAGATGACCCAGAGCTCTCACGCTTCGGTTTGGTCTCTTCAAGAAGAACCCCCTCTCAGATCATCTTGGACGCCTGCGTTTGGGTGCAGAGAGGCCAACTCTGGCCAGAGGTCTCTGCTGGTATGTCCCCCGATGATGTGTATAGCCTGAACTTCGGCATGATGATCTGAATGAAGTCCCGGTGCATTCCTCCTCTGGAATTTGTGCCAGTGACTTCTCTGAATGCAGGCGCTTGACGCTGGCTTTGCCCATTGCGTTTTACTGCCTTGGCGCGTTTCAGACCTGAATCTTGCAACTCCTGTTCACCCAACATAGAGATGGCAATTTTTGGCGTTCTGAAATTCTCTGCGTCTGGTGCATTAGGCGCGGGTACAAACTGAGGCCGCGTTTGAATCTTATGCGTGGCGCAGTTTGACTTGCGTCTGTTTGACTGTGCGGGTCATTCCCGCGTCTGAAGTCTTGAATGGCTGCCGCGTTCTGTTACTCAGTTTCCTTATAGAAAATGTACTGAGTTCCAGATTTTCTGACTCTCTTGCTTATTCTTTGCAGGTAGGCTTGCTTGTCCTTTTTCAGGTTTGCTGGGCCCCAGAAAGAATATACCGGCTGGCGAACTTGCTCCACGTTCGTTTGTGAGAGATTAAATTATGGTCCTCGTCGTTTGTGAGAGATTAAATTATATCTCTGACGAGGACCCAACCCTCGCCAAGGTCTCTTCAGATCTGGTGCAAGAGATGGATAGGCCGAGTATCGGCGAGGGTGGTCCGGCGGTTACGGTGGCGGAGAAGATCCTCTTCCTCTCCCAACTCCAGAAGTGACATCGAGGACATTCCGTTGGATGGCCTGCTGGGGAAAGGGATGGTGATGAATGCAGGACTCTCTGCTGCCGCTGGACCGAGTGGAGGGTGGCATCCTTTGTGATGACTCCAAAACTTCGGCTCTCACCCCAAGAGTGACTCCATGTTTGTTGGATGATCTGCTAGGGAAAGAGACGCGCCTGAACGAAGGGATGCAGGACCTTCTGTTGCCACCGGACCTCAAGAACACCATTGCTCTCGGCTTGGTCAGCTAGGGCGCTTTCGAAGTTGGCGTCATGCATCAAGGTGCAACCGGTTCCAATTGTGCACCTGGGATCAGATGCAGTTTCAAGGAGTGAGTACGGCCTCAGAGAGAGAGAGGGACTTCTTTGTACTCCTTAATTGTAACACTCAATCTTATTGTATAAGAGAGCGTTTTGTATCACTTTCATGTGTTTGGATATGAATAAAAGTGACACTTTTCTTTTGCCTCTTTCTGTTGTCTTGAACATTTTGTTTTAGAAGCAAAAGAATGATTTTGGTGGACCCGCCACTTTATAAAAGAAAGTGACAGGTGGAGTGCGTACCCCCGGAGAAGTGAACTTTTATCAAGGATTTGGGATTAACTTGATTTAAGATCAGCTGGGGATTTTGATAGAAGCATTGTTTATCGGTGTAATGTTAACCAACAATGCCTCCCAAATGAATTTGATACTCGGTTGGGAGAATATCAAATGAAACTAGACTCGTGGGGAATCTAGTAAGATTTTTACCGCTAGAGGTGTGATATTAACTTAACGGTTTAGAAGTAGTCTTGTCAGAAGTGTAATATTAACTTGACAAGGACGTGAGTTAGAGGTGTGATATTAACCTAACTCATCAGCATCTCAGTTTTTATTTGGGAAAACTGAGGGTGTCACTGTCATAGGTGTGATGTTTAACTTAACAGTGATAGAAATGCTAGAGGCATTAGTCGTCTCGGCTTAAAGAAGTCAAGGAAAGGTCATAGCCATAGGTGTATTATTGAACTTAGCAATGACTCGGATGCTAGAAGTGTAGTGTTAACTTGGCATCGTTCATCTCGGCTTGGACAAGGAAGTCGAGGAAAGGTCATAGCCATAGGTGTATTGTTGAACTTAGCAATGACTCGGATGCTGGAAGTGTAGTGTTAACTTGGCATCGTCCATTTCAGCTTCGATATGGAAGTCTGAAGAAAGGTGACTGTCAGAGGTGTGATATTAACTTGACAGGCACTCGAAGTACCGCTTAGAGGTGTAATGTTAACTTTAAACAGTAGTTTTGTCAGAGGTGTGATATTAACTTGACAAGAATTTGCTTGCGATAGGAGCAATTTGAGGACCTGTCATTCTATTGATGAGAATTGACAAGTGGAATTTGAGGTGCCAGAGGTATAGTGTTAACTTGGCAAATTTGAGAGTTTGTTACTCTATGCAGAGTTAACAAGCCAGGTTTGTACTCGACAAAGAGTATTCATTACCAGAGTATAGTGTTAACATGGTAATGATTGCATTTTGTGGTCCTACCATTCTATGGATGAGAATTGGTAAGGGATTTTTGGAGGGAAGAGTGGAATCAAATCCACTTAGGATTTTTAGCAAACCCTCAGCTATCAACGGGTTTGTCATGCCTTTACCAACTACCGTTTGAGTTGGGCTAGCCATGCTATTCCCCTCAGCATGATGAGTTGTCGAAGACTTGTGTTGGACTTAAAAGCCAACATTTTCTTCTATCCTTAGCCGTCGGAGGCGTCGGATCAAATGGGAACGTGTCCCTTAGGATTTGTAGCAAATCCTCAGCTGTCAACGGGTTTGTCATGCCTTTACCAACTACCGTTTGAGTTGGGCTAGCCATGCTATTCCCCTCAGCATGATGATTGTCGAAGACTTATGTTGGACTTAAAAGCCAACATTTTCCCCTATCCTTAGCCGTCAAGGGCGTCGGATGTTTGATCAGAGGTGTATTTTTAACTTGATCGGTGGAAGAATGCCATCTAGGGATAGTATTTCTTCAGGAATTTGCCATTGATTGGCATCATGAGTGTATCGCCATTTGAGGTTATGAGGCGATACGATCCATTTGAGTAGACTGACTCTACCACAAATGGTCCTTCCCATTTGGGTTGGAATTTTCCTTTCGTCTTGTGTGTCATGACCATGGGTCTTCGGACGGCTAAGACGAGGTCGCCTTTCCTGAAAGTTCGCGATTTGACTTTCTTGTTGAAGGCTCTGGTGATACGAGCTTGGTAAAGCTCGATTTGTTGTTGGGCCTGCAGACGCTTGTCGTCCAAGGCTTCCAATTCTTAGAGTCGCTGTCGATGCTTCTCCTCTGTTGTCATTTCCGCTGTCAAGGCGACGCGAAGAGATGGAATTTGGATTTCCAGTGGAAGGACGGCTTCGCATCCGTACACCAAGGAAAATGGCGTGGTTTTAGTTGGGGTTCGCACAGTCGTGCGATAGGCCCATAAGCATTCGCCCAACTTATCGTCCCAGTCTCGTTGACTTTTCGAGACGAATTTCTTGAGAAGCTTGCCAATAGTCTTATTGAAAGCTTCTGCGAGGCCGTTAACGGGCGGATAGTATGCCGTTGATGACACACTCTGGATTCTGAACTTGGCGCAGAATCTCTGAAAAGCCTGGCTGATGAACTGGGGTCCATTGTCATGGACAATCCGCCGAGGCACACCGAAGCGGTAAATAACGTGATGTTTCACGAACTTGATCACGTTAGAAGATTTCACCTCTTTCAAAGGGATAGCTTCGGCCCACTTTGAGAAGTAATCGGTTATCGCTAGGATGAACCGATGTCCCTTTGATGATGTGGGCTGATAGGACCAACCACGTCCATCCCCCACATTTCGAACGGCCAGGTAGAGGTCGTAGAGTGGAGGTATCCTGGTGCTTGATGGATGAAATCGCCATGTATTTGACAGGCGTGACATCTTTTGGCATAGGCAACAGCATCGGCAACCATCTTGGGCCAGTAGTAACCCAATCTTTGGAGTCGGTTTGCCAGCTTCGGGCCAGGTTGATGAGCTCCACACGTACCATCGTGGGCTTCTTTCAACACTTCGTGGGCTTCTTTTGATGAGAGGCACCGGAGCAGGATCCCATCATGCGATCTACGATACAATGTTCGCGAAATCGCATTGTAGTAGAATTTGGAGGCTTTCCTTCGGATGGCAGCCGCCTCCCTGGTGTCTTCGGGCAAGATGCCGTATAAGACAAAATCAATGTAGGGGAATCGCCAGTCTTTAAGCTCTGGATCGGTCGACACTTCAAGTGTTTCCTTACCGCGACGATCTCCCGTTGACCTCTGGTAGTCTCCGAGGGGACTTTTTGGGCAGTATAGGTCGTGGCTATAGACGAATACCTTCTCCATTGCTCCAGCTGGAAGAGCTAAGGAGGCAGCAAGGGATGCAAGTGCATCTGCATGCGCATTTTGCTTGCGCGGTACATGGTCGATGTAGAAGTTTGAAAACCTCTCGCCATGTGGATTGTCGCGTTGTAGTAGGGTACTAGATCTTCATGCCTGACCTCATACTCTCCGCGAACTTGGCTGATGATGAGTTTAGAATCACCGTATGTCTCGAGATTTTTAACGCCAATCTCATCGGCGAATTGCATCCCAATCAAAAGAGCGTTGTATTCCTCCACATTGTTGGAACAGGGCTCGGTTAACGAGATAGCTCGGGGAATCACGTAATTTTGTGGGGAGACGAGTACCACTCCTACCCCCGCTACTGTGTGTCCCTTCGAGCTTGCCCTTGATGCACCGTCGAAGAAAAGTTGCCATACTTGACTTTCGAACGACGTCTGAGCTAGGCAGACTTCGGCGACCTCATCTGGGAGATCCTCGTAGAGTTTTGGCTGCCCTGGGATCTGGGTGTTCAGCTAGGAAGTCCGCCACCGCTTGTCCTTTAATGGCTTTTTGTGGCAGAAAATGCATCTCATATTGTGATAGCAATATGGCCCATTTTGCCAGCCGGCCATTTAGTGAAGAAGGCTTTGTCATAAGTAACCTCAGGGGGTTGACTTTGGATATGACATTTATGGTTTGGCCCACCAGATAGTGTCGCATTTTCTGAATGGCGAACACCAGTGCCAAACATTCCTTCTCGATCGGGTTATACCGATGTTCGGCTCCGATCATCGTTCTACTTAGGTAGTAGATTGCTTGTTCTCGCCCCTGGTCATCATTCTGAGCTAGTAGAGCTCCCAAAGAATGATCCATTGATCGGACGTATACCAGGAAAGGCTTTCCGGATACCGGAGCTGCCAGGACTGGTGGTTGGGTGAGGTAGTGCTTGATCTCCTCAAATGCTTGCTGGCAAGCGTCGTCCCAAATGAACGAAACGCCCTTCTTCATCAGCTTAGCGAAGGGTTGGCATCTCCCGGAGAGATTTGAAATGAATCTGCGGATGTATGCCAATCGTCCTTGTAATCCTCTGAGCTCCTTGAGGCTTCTGGGGGGTTGCATCTCTTGATAGCACGGACTTTCTCCGGATCCAAATGGATTCCTGTGGAGTCACAACAAACCCTAGGAATTTGCCACTGGCTACCCCCAGGAAGGACTTGGTGGGGTTCATCTTCAATTGATGAGCCCGCATGATGTCGAAGACCACCCTCAGGTCTGCTATGTGATCACCTTTAGTGCGACTTTTCACCGCGATGTCGTCGACATAACATTCCACCGTTTTGCGTATCTGCCGATGGAAAATGGCATTCATGGCCCTTTGGTAGGTTGCCCCCGCATTTTTCAGACCGAAGGGCATGACGGTGTAGCAATATACCCCTAGAGGTGTCCTGAAGGAGGTGTGCTTTTCGTCATCGGGATACATCTTGATTTGATTATATCCTGAGAACCCGTCCATAAAGGACATTCGCTCGAATCCACAAGTATTGTCAATCATGACATCTGTGATTGGCAATGGGAATTCGTCTTTGGGGCAGGCCTCGTTTAGATCACGGAAGTCGATGCAGATCCGGATCTTCCCGTTCTTCTTGACGACGGGGACGATGTTGGCTACCCAGTCGGGATGCTGTTCCTCCCTGATAAAGCCGGAGTCAATAAGCTTCCTGACTTCTGATTGGATTGCCTCCATTATCTCTGGACGGAACCGTCGCTGCTGTTGTTTAACAGGCTTCATGTCCGGATTGATGTTGAGGCGATGCATAGCCACTTGAGGATCAAGTCCAGGCATGTCCTCATAATTCCAGGCGAAGACATCTATATACTCTTGTACAAGAGATATTAAATCCTTCTTCTCTGGAGGCGACAGGCCGTCACTTATGAAGATGGGTTTAGGATTGTCTTCATCTCCTAGGTTGACTTGAACAACCTTGTCTTCTGTGGGTGGCTCACGCTGTTCAAAGCGGATGTCCCAAAGAGCATTCAAATGTTTGATCCAAGGATCTGTATCGGATTGGATCATTTCTTCATCTTCATCCTCCAGATGGCTTGTCGAAACCATGTTTACTGAAAGCCCTTTGAAGATGTTGCCGACACTGACATCTGATTCCCATGACGACGTGTCTGATGAGCAGTCATGGCTTGACAGTCTCTCCGAATCAGAGGCTGATGGCACTGGAGTTGATATATAGCCCAACCCCCGGCGCGTCCGATGATAGTAATCAGGGGTTTTCCCTTTCGGTACAAAGGATCGAAGCAGTGTTCTTCTTCCTTTTCTGAAGTTCAACCCAGGCCTGTTGGTTAGATCATACCCCATGCGCTTCATCATCTTGAGCGTTCTCGGTTCATAATGATCGAACTGAGGGGATTCATCCTCACCTTCCGATTCTTCGTGGGGCATTGGTTCAGACGCGATTCGCCCAAAAATATTGGTCTTTGGCCTTTTCGTCTGGCTGGAACCATGAATACAGACTCTTGCGCGTCACCATTATCTTGGTATGTCCCGAAGGATGATTTCACCGGTACATGCAAAGATGTCAAAGCATCTATTGCCGACCAGAGGTCATCGTCCACGTCGGTAGTGGTATCCGACGGTATTGAATCGGAAACATACACAGGAAAATACGCAAAGTCTAAATCGTCATTAATGTACCAACCACCCGCATCGTCGGTGGTATCAACATCGAGCTTATTAGTGCTCTTTACAATGGGCTCCAACTCCCACAGGCACTCTTCTTTCTCCGGCTCAATGTCAGCTTCATTACCAGAGTCTGGCTCCTCTGGTTGTGGGGTTTCATTAGTCTCCTCCGGATCCTGATATAAGAGGGAGTCCGTGAAATAATTTTCAACCCCTTTAAACGGATGCCTTTCGGCAATCAACGTTCGGACCTGTCCACTCTCGTCAATGTATTTCATGACTTGGTGGAGAGTAGAGGGAACGATGGAATTGCGGTGAATCCATGGTCGTCCCAGCAACAGGTTGTAGGAAGTGTCCGCGTCAATGACGTAACACGTCACTTCTGACTTGAGGCTCCCGATCTGGCATTTGAGCTTGATCTTCCCCATTGGGCGGGAGCTGTTGGCATTGAACCCGTAAATAGTCGTCTGGGTAGGGCTCAGACGATGGGTAGGAATGCCTAGAAATTGCATGACCCGGCGAGGTATGATACTCAGCGCGGACCCTGGGTCTACCTGGATGCGGTTCACCTCGGATGACCCAATATACCCTGTGAAGTATAGGGGTCGGTCATGCTTCCCTTTAACCTGCATGTCATCTGTTGTGAAGGTGATGCAGGGAGCATTTGGGGAGGCGTGGAGGCAATCCTCTACATCTTCCTCCCTTGGCACACGAGTCATGAAGACCTCAGCATTGGCCAAAGCTTCTTGTAGAGCCTCTCTGGTTGACTTTGATAGCCTCAGGAGCTCATACAAGGTAATGCGTGCCGGGATGTTGGCTAATTGAGCCAAGACATCAAAACTGTAAGGTGTCGAGGATCCTTCCGTTACACCTTTCGCAAGAACTCGAGAAAACCGAGTTTCTTTCTGCTTCTCCCCAGGCTGTTTAGAGGAGGGCTTGGCTGGTTCCACGGCTGGTTGCGGAGGAGCCGCTGCTGTCTCGCCGTACTGCTTCAAGTATGCCTGTCCTGAACGGGTCCCCGCCGTAGGTTGGCTGGGCTCTGCGGCCAGGACTATTGTTTCCTCTTCTGAGTCAGTCAGCGAGGGAACATCAGTGTCCGCTTCTCGAGAGGAGGCGCATATCACATGGCAAGATGAGCCTTCCCTTTGCCTTTGGACTTCCTGTTGGTCACAGTCGTCCATTGTTGCTCGTCGACGAGGTCAGGGTGGACCCACATGATTTCCCCTCGAGGTGTAGGGACGGGTACCAAGCCTTTCTCTTGCTGCTGATGAGGGTCTGTGTTGACCACCCTCAGTTCTCCTTTCGGGACAGAGATCACCCCCACGGGTGTCGGGGGTCGTGTCCCAAACTGGAGAATCGACGTCATGTTGGCCGTCATCTTCTTCTGCTCCGGTCGGAGTTTTAATACCTCCGCGTCAATCAGAGCTTGAAGGATGTCCTTAAAGACGTAGCAGCTTTTGGTAGGATGACCGAGCATCCTGTGGTATAAGCAGTAGGTGGGATTGTCGGTCTTGCCGACTTCCTCCGGGCGCCTAATTTCAGGGAGCTTCAGTCGATTGCTCTTGTTGAGTAGCTTGAAGAGCGAATCGACGTGTTCCTCCTTGAAGGAATACTGCTTGTTGGGGCGCGGCTGGCTTGAAGAGCCACTTGCCCTGCCTGTTTGAGGTTTGGTGGGAGATTTGGTCTCCGTCGCCAAATTATCCTTCCGCTTCGTCTGGAGAGAGGTGTCTGGTGCACGCCTTGTCGACCTCTCTGGCCTGGGCTTGCCTTCTTCCGCTCTGACGCGGGCGACAATCTCCTCAGCCTGTTCACCTTGCTGGACTATTGTTTCCAGGTGCGGCTTTCAGCAACTCCTATTTGAGCAAGGAGTGAGGTTTGGAGATTATGGCGACATGTTTCCACCAGGGTGGCCTGGGTCATGCCGCTTGGACATCGGAGTGTCATGTTCCGAAATCTTTCTACGAAAGACTTGACGGACTCTCCCTTTCGCTGTTTTGTAGCTAAAAGGGTAGGCATTGTGACTTCGGAGTCGTCTTCGAAGAGCGTGTCAAGAACAGCTTCTCTAGATCCCCCCAGTTCTTGATAGAACCCTCCGGGAGCTTCATAAACCACTCAAAGCCAACCCTTTCAGGGTGCCGATGAACAGTCGCGCCAAGATGGCGTCATTATCTACCACGTTCCCGGTCTGGGATTTGAAGTAGTAGATGTGCTGGTTGGGTGACCCCTTCCCGTCGAATGCTTGGAGAGTTGGAGCCTTGAACTTAGGAGGGTACGGGACTAAGTCCCACTCGGCCGGATAGGGCCGGACTACTCCAGCTTCTTGGAGGCCTTTACGGTTGGTAAGGGCTCGAGGCGCTGCTCCAGTTGACTCATTCTTTTAGCATGAGCCTTTCCCGGGGTCTGGTCGCTTCTTGCCTGCGACGAGGGCTTGGACACATCCGAGGTAGATCGTCGTGTCTCGTCAGAAGATTCGGAGGGTGGGCTTCCTCCCTTTCTCCCTTTCCCCTTCGGTCGTCTAGGAGGAGATCTCGCTCTTTCTTCAAGCAATTTCTCAAGCATATGCTTGAGGGAGTCAATGGATCTCTGTTGAGAGGCGATTATATCCATCTGGTGCTTCTGCGTCTGCTCTAAACGCCTGGTCGTCTCCTCAGGAGTGTCGGCCATGTAGGCGGAAGCCTCCTTCTCGACGGAAGAGTTTGAAGCCTGCGACTCCACTATAGCGGAGTGAGAACCACCCATTCTAATGCCGCGGGCTAAGGCATTATAGTCAATTGGGGGAATGGCCCCTGTCCGGGTGCGAGTGTGTTGATACACCCCCTCCGGTTCAGAGTCAGATTCCTCTGAGTTGACCATTAGTTGTTTTCCCTTGCTTCTGCTAGTCATGTTTGCAGTAAGCTCCGGGTATTCAACATCTGAGAAGGTTCTCCTCCTGTGGGAGCGTCTTCTCTTGGCTGATGGGGGAATCAGGGTCAGCTGTCTAATTAGAGACGGCTGGTGCACGCCTGACTCGCAATGGCATCCAGAGAGCATCTGGATGAGCTGTTGACAGCAGCATGGAGAAGTGGTCTGATTGGCACTCCTTTTCCTTGTCAAATAATCCCTCAAATCTGTGGGAGGGGGATTAAAGAGACTGGTCTCGCAACGTGGACGACGGGAGACAGTCATGTGCTGTTCAGCCTGGACACCGGTTTCAGAAACGCGGCCGTTACGTCGCGGCTGCGTCACGCGCGTCTGGCGTCTCTGTTGATATGAGACGCGACTTTCGCGTTGCTGTCTGCTGCGTTGGAGCAGAGAGACTTGGGAGAGAGTGGGCTGCTGGGCCCCACGCCTATGGGCGCGTGCTTCCTGCGTTTGACAAGACGCAGAAGCTTCGCTTTGGCGTGTGGCAAGTTGGTCTCCAGAAGGCCCAACTTGGGGAGTCTCGCGTTTGGGTCGCCAAACGCGGATCTCTCGCACTGGACGAGGTGCGGGCAAGGCATCGGATCGTACGCTGCGTTCAACCCCAGTCAGAAAACCAACGGTTCCGACCGAGTGTTGACGCGCGCGTCTTCTCTGTCGACGCTCGGCATTCCGATTGCGCCGTGGAGGAAGAGAGAAGCCAACAACTTCCTGGTTTGTAGAACCAGGGGTGTTTGCCACGCGGGTCTCCTGAGAGACGCTGACGCGGGCGTTCTGTGCGACACGGTCGATCGCACCAGTAGATGTGCCGGGGACCACGCGGGCCTTCAAGAGGCGTTGGCGCGTGTGCTCTGCGCGACGCGGTTGATCGCAGTAGAGGTGTCTGAGGTTACGCGGGCCTTCGGGGAGGCGTTGGCGCGTGAACCAAACTTGGCACGGTGGGCAGCAAGATCACCCGACAGAGCCTCAGATTGGGCTTCAGGGGGCTGTCCACTTGAGACCCTGCGGCAGACGCGGGTCTTTGGGCTCTTGAAGCCAGAAGAGAGGAACTCTTCATACTTCGCCTGGTCGAACTCGACGACGAGGGATTCGACCATTTTCCCCTTACGGAGAATGTCATCTTGCACCACGGTGCGCTCGTCAGTAACGAAGGTATTCCCCAGCGGAGTCGCCATCTCTTGTAGGGGGCCGGAAAATTTGGTGGTCGGAGAAAGTGGTTTTAGCTGTAAAAGATTTCCTTGATTCAAGCGAAACGATTACAACCAAAAGAACTACTCTTCCCTCTTTTCCAGTTACAAGGGAGGGAGGATGTCTGAATCTTCCCTTTGTTTAAAGCTGGGTTCTTCGTGTGGCGATGGAGAGTGAATCTTGTTTCTCCGTTGACCAGATGACCGTCCTGGACCGTCGGGGTCTTCTCTTCGGTCGGTAGAAAGAGTAACTCAGCTCCGTCTACCAAAACTCTCAAAGAGGAGGTAGGCGAAGAGCGGCTAGTACTCAGTAAGCTCGCTGAAGAGTCGTGCTTCTCTCTTGATGATCCTCCTGCCTGGATTCGATCGATTTTTGATGATGCCTTATCTCAAAGCTCTCTCTCTTCAAAACTCCAATCTTCTGCCCAAGCTTCGATCTTCTCAAAGTTCTCTCCCTTCTCCAAAAACTCCGATCCTCTCTTCATAGCAAACAAGGCTATTTATAGGGATCTCAGGGGTGAAGGTGCCTCCTGAAAACGCTCCCGAATGAGGGGCCACTACCCGCTACATGCGCGGTGACTGGCCCCGCAATCAGGGCAGTTGCAACTGAGACGCGGGCGTTGGGCCAAACGCGCCTTGAGACGCGGGCTTCGAGCCTTCACGTCTGGATGCTGAGGCGCGGGCGTCGGGCCGATGCGCCTTGATGCTGAGACGCGGGCTTCGGGCCGACGCGTCTTGATGCTGAGACGCGGGCTTCGGGCCGACGCGTCTGAACGTTGAGACGCGGGTGTAGAGCCAACGCGTCTTAATGCTGAGACGCGAGCATCGATTTCTCGCGTCTAGAGCTTGAGACTCTGCTTCCTTAATGGCTGGTCTGTTAGTCATTTTAGACACCTACACAAGTCTGGACGCGGATTTGATAAATCGTGCGTCCAGTGTCTCTTCTGCGCGTCTGGGTTATGAACACTTAGCATTTTTTCCTTACTTTTGATAAAGTATCTAACTAAGTGTTCTTTTCTTTTGCAGCGCCACACCTTACTACTTCACTCGCCAAGACGCGCCACTTTGGACATGTAGGTGGTGCTGACCGAGACTTGACCTTTGTGCTACAAAGGACTGTTCCTGTGACTGCTGACAAGTCGCAGGCTCGTGAGGAGAGGCTCTCGAATGTTGACATGAGGACTCTTCGGGTGCTTATGACCGATGCAGCATTCACAACGGATGCTGGCATCAAGCTGGAGAAGCCTGCCTTCTTCTTCGGAGATCGTATCCACGATGGCGGCTATCGCATGTATGACGGAACTTACAAATGGCTCCGTCAAATAAGGGTGGAAGATTCTTTCTTTCAAACATGGAGAGGATGTTCCCGCTGTCCTATTTCCAGCACATGTCCATCCCTCGGAAGATGGAATGGGACCTCTCTCGATATGTCCCTGAGATTACTCTCGGTGATTTGGCTCCCATAAAGTACACCGTCATGATAGCCATGACAGGTCGATTATCGGCCTTTTCCCTGGGTCGCGCAAGTCTGAGGTTCCGGCTGGGGAGATATCACACTTGGCACTACCTTCCTCAACGCATTCATGGAAGCGGAGGGTGATTATCCGGTTGGGTTCCGTGCGCCCGGTGGGTCCATTCCAGGAGAACTATTGGTGGGGCAGGATGGTCGGCTTTGTCCTTACCGAGCTCGGGATCTGCTAAAGCGTTTGGGACTGTACTCGGCAGTCAGAGCCGTGCAGTGGGGGATCCCTCAAAGCTCTCAGAACTTCTTCGGGATTCTAGAGCGTTATAATTCTTTGACGGGGACGTTCTTCACTCCGGTCGGGAGATGGCCTCGCTCTGCACGAGCTGCATGAAGTCTCAGATTGGCAACAGGGGACATTCCCTATGAGGAATATGTCCCGACCACTGTGGAGCTTCACCTTTTGAAGGAGGAGTATCCCCTAATATATGAGACCTACTGGGAAGTGCTATGTCACTTCCACATTTGCGGCCAGATAACCAAATGGCGGTCGCAGGGAGTCAAGCAACTGTCTTGGGCCAGTTACTTGTTCAACACGTCAACACCAAAGACCATCTGATAACCCGATTGACTCCCAGCTCCGATAGGGAGATTGAAGACAGGATCGACAAGGCTTCTGACAGCTTCTACACCACGGAGTCGAACGAGGACGGTTTCGACCCTGACTTGGTTTTTGAAAGCTTTCACCATCAAGCCCGGACCCCTATCTCCGATCGGGCGCTGTTGGCGGGCTTTCTGATGCTGTGGCTGAAGCGTTGTGTGGTGCCCACGCTGCCACATGAAGTTATTGTTGCTGACGTGGTGTACCCGGCAGTGCTCCTGGCTCATGGCAACCCCATAACCCTTCTCTCGGCCGTGGCGGCTGGTATTCAGAGCGGGCTGCGGGCGCTAGCTAAGAATTTCTACGAGCCACCGAAAACTGCAGACTCCGAGGGAAAGCTGTATGTTGACTCAGAGGGAATCCGACGGTGAAGCGTCCCAACCCTCGGGTCGAGCTGCCTTACACGTACCTCATGGCTTGGTACGTGATGCATTGCCCTTCCTTGATGACGGCGGTGCGTTGGAGGGAGAGTTCTGTCCCTTTTGTACAACGGTTGGAGAGTTCAAACTGGCGTGATCCTTATATATATTACGTTCGGAAGTGCCTTTCAGACCCTGCGAACTACCAGCTCAATCGTTGCCTCCCCCAGATCCCTGGTGCATCTTTCGGGGATCTACTTATTGATTCCGCAGGCCCAGATGATTTCACGAGGTTATCCACGGGAGCCTTCTGGTGGTTGCTCAATATTCGGCCCGGATATGTGCTTTTCCGGCAAGGGACGTCATGCACCATTGAGCCGTACATGCCGAATCGCTTCGCTCGACAATTCGGCTATGATCAGCTCTATGTCGGGAACCCCAATGCTCGACTCGCCTTCGAAGGAACCTGTTCGAGGGTGCTCGGGCCTGGTACTACAGTGTGGCTGGAGGGACGGGAGCAACTTTCTGTCTACCTGTCGAGGGGCCCAAGTGCCATATGAGCCTCAGCTTCTGCACTTGGTACTTTCAAGCCATCCAGACACCAAACTTTTTTCCGGCGTCTTCATGCATCGAGAGTATCAATGCAAGTCTCGAGGCAAGGACAGAGTCCGATAAACCGTCGAAACTCGTAGAACAGTACCTGAAGGCCCAGAAGGAGGTCGGTAGAAGAACGAGAAGGGAGCCACGGAGCCACGACCACCAAGGGCGGAGCCGCAAGCGACTAAGGCGGAGCCGCGAGCAACAAGGACAGAGCCGCAAGCAACTAAGTCTCGACAGGCGGTGAGCAAGCGTCGTCAGGGCTCTACTTCCACTGTTGGGCCTGCCCGTAAGAAGGTGCGGAGAGACTTGGCGCCAGCAGTTTCTCTACCAGCGGCCATCCCTTCTGGTGTCAGGGAATTGAGGGAGAAGAATATAGCTGAAGAAGAAACTCCTCTAGTCCGTGTTCCCAGGTCGCTTAGCAGAAGCCACGGGTCTGCGGAGGAAGGGGAGCTTGTTGATCGATCCACCGCCACTGACGAGGACGAACAGCTAGAGGTCGACATCATGAGCGGAGGAAATGTCGATATTCTGGGGATTTTAGCTCATCCCGAGCCTTCTTCTACTCATGAAAGAAGAGATGAGGCACAGCATCGGGGTCTCCTTGTGTCTTCATCTCCAGTTCTCGGGCAATTGATCCCAGTCCTACCACTGGGGTAATTGGAGGCAAGGCTCCAGTTGCAGAGCTTCCTCGCGTTGAGCTGTCTTCTTCCTCGTACTCAGGGGAAAGCGAGTTTGAAGACAAGGTCGACTACGGTGATGAACCCACCCTTCCTGATCCGAGTAAGTTTTCCCATATCTCGGAGGAAGAAATGTACGGGGGGAACCGTTGACGGCGCCATCACCGTTGGCGACAGTTGCTCCCACTGCAGGTACTTTCACCCGATTTCCTCTTGGTTTTGAAGAAGGTGTCTTAACATTCTTCTTTTACGCTGCAGGGTTGGCTGAGGATGCCGAGACTATAACCTCCTCGCATATCGAGGAGATGGTAAAGAGGTGACCCAGCTCGAAGGATTTGAGGCTTCGGTTGGCGAGACAACTTTGGAAGGGGCGATTGCGGAAACTAGGGAGCCCTCCGCTTCGCCGGAAAAGGAGGTACCCACTGGGGCTGGGAAGCTCTCACTCTGCAGGATTCACCCAAGGGTTCGCTATCTCTGAACCTCCCAGGTGGTAAGGAAGTTCTGATATTTTGAATGTTTCGCTTTTCACCTTTGTGGCTAATGTTGCGGTCATTCGCAGAGAGAACTAAGGGGCTCAGGTGGAGAGTCCAATGATTGATATCCCTCCAGAGGGCCACACGGCTCAGGTCTCGGCTGAAGTTTCTGAGGAGGAGGTTCCTGCAAAGATAGCACCTCTGGAAACACCCGAGGCTACTTCTGCTCTAGCCGTATCGGTGGTCAGCACAACTCTTGTGCGAGAAGATCCGCCTTATTCCGTGACAAAAAAGGGTCGGGAAGCTTCCCAGGTGGTGACGATATGGGGGAACTGGCATGCCAGATGGTGCAACAATTCTTTGCTTCAATGGGATCATGTATTGATCTCATCTTACGTGGAAGCAGCTCCTTCAATTTTGCCCAGACGCTTCTCAAAAATCTGGCCGAGAACGTCGAATTAACCGGAGGCCCCTCACTTGCCCAGGCGTGTCTGCGGGTGGTGGAGCAACTGGGAGACGACCTGCACGAGCTGAAGTCTTTGAAAATGCCAGCTCTTCTAGTGAGGCCCAGGCCACCCTAACCCGGCTCTTAGCTGTTCAAGAACAAGAGCGACAGGAGGCAGAGGCACAAATAGATGCAGAGATCCGCAGCCTCGAATATTCCCAGGCTGAATGTCAGAAACTAACTGACAATTCAAGGGAATCCGAAATTGTCATGCAGAGCACGGAACACGTCATCATCAGTGCTCGGGACACCATTGCCAAGGCAGAAGCTGTGCTTGCGATCAATGAGAAGAAGCTTGTTACCATCAAAGAGGAGCTTGCGGAGCAACAGTCGGCTAAGGCGCGAGCTGAAGAGAGTCTGTCTCTACATTCTTCCAGGGTGGAATCTCTGCGAGCGCAGCTGGCTGCAAAACCCTTCCTATCTGAAGAGGAGCTGCGGGTCCAAGCCCTGATGGAGGCTGAGAAGGCACGTCAGATCAAGATGCATCATCTCAGGGAGCAAATCCGTTCCTTGGCGAACCAGGACATTTAGCCTTCTTTTCTTTTTTTTTTTTGTAAAGAAAAGAACACTCTATTTATCAGAGTGTTTGTATCCACTTTTGATATAAAAAGACATTTTTTTTTGTTCCATCTTCTTTGCTTAGCTGTGGATGAATCCAACTTCTTGATCACTGGCTGTGAATACTGAACTTAGGTAAGACTAAGTTCTTTCAATGAAACGCAGCATCGACTCGCGGCCTCTGTTTACAGGGAGACGCGGGTATCAGTTCAGAAGAATTGGGGCAGAACCAAGTTCTTTTGATGAGACGCAGCGTCAATCCATAGGGAGACGCGGCCATGAGTTCAGAAGGACTTGGGCAGAACCTAGTTCTTTTGATGAGACGCAGCGTCAATCCATAGGGAGACGCGGCCATGAGTTCAGAAGGACTTGGGCAGAACCAAGTTCTTTTGATGAGACGCAGCGTCAATCCATAGGGAGACGCGGCCATGAGTTCAGAAGGACTTGGGCAGAACCAAGTTCTTTTGATGAGACGCAGCGTCAATCAATAGGGAGACGCGGCCATGAGTTCAGAAGGACTTGGGCAGAACCAAGTTCTTTTGATGAAACGCAGCGTCAATCCATAAGGAGACGCGGTCATGAGTTCAGAAGACGCGGCATCCGTCTGTAGGAGAGACGCGAATCCGCTTCGCTAGGAAAGACGCGGATCAAGCAGACGCGAGGGACGCAGCCTTGTGCATTTTCCACTAATCCCAAAATGGACTAAGTGTTCTCCTTTAAAAAGGACCCCATTTACTGAGGGGACGCGACTTTGTATCACGCGGACATTCCTCTAGGACGCGGGTGATCGTCATCCAATCTGGGGAGGGGACGCGAATTTTGGATACGGTTCTTCAGTCTGCGTCTTGGTGTAACCTCCCAGGCATTACATACAGCCTGTCATAAAGATTTGATGTGATCTTTAAATCTCTATTGATGATCGGGAATGCAGATTTTCCGCTGTTTCCCGAAGCGGTTATCCACGCGTCGGCTTCTTATTGGTCTCGGGCGTTAATGCCCTTTAATGAGAAACCGATGCGGGTGGTTGGAGATTGGCGCCTGCGACAGTTTTCGAAGCGGCGTTACACGCGTCAGTCCCTTATTGGACCTTGACAATCGTGCGGTCATTAAGGCCGGCGGTGCAGTTATCGGGGGCTGCCTATAAATAGGGCGCACCCTCTCCCTTCAACCCAATCTTTGGACTGTTTTCTTTTTTAGAGCGAGCGCTCTGGGAACCTTCATCCTCTTCAGAGTATTGTCTCCATGGGTGAGGATGGCTCTGTGGATGAAGATGACCCAGGGCTTGTATGCTCCTGTTTGGTCTCTTCGGGGCAGAGTGTCTCTCTGATCATCTTGCACGTCCGCGTCTGGACGCGGAGAGCCCGACTCTTGGTAGAAGCCTCTGTTGGTACGCCGTCCCGATTAGCCATGATATTTTAATCTACCACGGCCTGTACCTTGGCATCATCATTATTTGGACCCCCTCACGAAGTCTGTGTTGGTGCATTCCTTCTGGAATTTGTGCCACAGATTTGAACTTCTCTGGACGCGAGTGCAGGGGTCTTTGGCACTTGGCGCTGGCTTTGTTCACAAAGCTTGCGTTTCAAGGCCACTGTCTTGGCGCGTTTTATGGCTACTGCTTTGGACGAATTTCAAAAAGGTTTCAGACCCGAGCCTTGTAACTCTTGTTCACTCAACAAGGAGATGGCAACTTTCGGCGCCTGTGCCTTTTCAGCGTCTGTGCTTTTGACTTAGGCGCAGAATGAGACCGCGTTTTGATTCGCGTTTGTCTCTGCTGACGCAGCAGTTTGGCTCACTGCGTGGGTCATTCCCGCGTCTGCTTGGCTGACTGCGTGGATCATTCCCGCGTCTGCAGTCTGCATTTGCGACTTAGTTTTTCTCTGTTGAAACATACTAAGTTGCAGATTGTTCTGATTCCTTTGTTTCATTTCTTGCAGGTAGGCTTGCTGGTTTGCTGGGCCCCTGGAAGGATGCTTTGGCCGGCGAACTTGTTCGATGTTCACCTATAAGAGAGTATATTATGGTCCTCGTCACCTATAAGAGAGTATGTTACATCTCTGACGAGGACCCAACCCTCGCCAAGGTCTCTTCAGATCTGCTTCGCCATTCATGCCTGCTGGCAAGAGATGGTCAGGCTATGCATGACGGCGATGAGGGCTCCGGCGGTTGTGGTGGCGGACAAGATCCTCTTTCTCTCCCACCCCAGAAGTGACATCAAGGACAGTCTATGTCCGTTGGATGGCCTGCTAGGAAAGAGACGCGCCTGAACGAAGGGTTGCAGGACCTTCTGTTGCCACCAGACCTCAAGAACATCATTGCTCTTAGCTTAGTCAGTTAGGGCGCTTTCGATGTTTACATCATGCATTGTGGTGTAACCAGCTTCTATTGTAGCCACAAAACATCGCGCACTTGGAATCAGACGCGGCTTATAAGGAGTGAGTGCAACCTCTAAGAGAGAGAGAGGGACTTCTTTGTACTCCTTAATTGTAACACTCAATCTTATTGTATAAGAGAGCGTTTTTACTGTAACACTCTATCTTATTGTATAAGAGAGCGTTTTGTATCACTTTCATATATTTGGAAATAAATAGAAGTGACACTTTTCTTTTTGCCTCTTTCATTGTCTTGAAATTTTTTTTTGTCTTAGACCCATAGAAGCAAAGAATCTCTGACTTTGTTAAAATTATGATGATAATCTCAACAAGTCAAACTTTGGAGGGAAAGATCCTATTTCAGGAACTCTCACAGTACTGTCAGAGGTGATATTAACTTGACAGAGATGAAATAATTTTTGGTGGGCCTGCCACTTTATAAGAGAAAGCGACAAGTAGAATTGGTACCCCCAGGGAGGGTGAACTCTGATCAGAGGTTTAGAATTAACTTAATCGAGTTCAGCTGGGGATTTGATGAAAACACTGTTAATTGGTGTAATATTAACCTAACAGTGTTTTAGGTGGACCTGTTATTCTATTGAAGAGAATAACAAGTGAGATTAGACTCGTGGAGAGTCTAGGAAGGTTTGTTACCATCAGAGGTGTGATATTAACTTGACGGGTTGAAAGTGGTCTTGTCGGAAGTGTAATGTTAACTTGACAAGGATGCGAGTCAGAGGTGTGATATAACTTGACTCAGAAGTATTTCAGTTTTGTTTAGGAAAAACTGAGAATGTCACTGCCATAGGTGTGATGTTTAACTTAACAGTGAGGTAATGCTAGAGGTGTAATGTTGAACTTAGCATTGGTCATCTCGACTTGGACAAGGAAGTCGAGGAAAGGTCATGGCCATAGGTGTATTGTTGAACTTAGCGATGACTCAGATGCTAGAGGTGTAGTGTTAACTTGGCATCATTAATTTCAGCTTCGATGTGGAAGACTGAAGAAAAGCGACTGTCAGAGGTGTAATATTAAACCTGGCAGAAACTTGAAGTACTGCTTAGAGGTATAATGTTAACTTAAACAGTAGTTTTGTCAGAGGTGTGATATTAACTTGACAAGAATTGGCTTGAGCCGAAAACAGTTTGAGGACCTGTCATTCTATGGATGAGAATTGACAAGTGAGATTTGAAGTGCCAGAGGTGTAGTGTTAACTTGGCAAAATGTAGAGTTGACAAGCAAGATTTGTACTCTACAAGGGGTATCTCATTACCAGAGGTATGGTGTTAACTTGGCAACGATTGTTTTTTTTTTTTTGTGGTCCTACCATTCTGTGGATGAGAATTGGTAAGGGATTTTGGAGGAAAGAGTGGAATCAAGTCCACTTAGGGTTTTAGCAAACCCCCAGCTATCAACGGATTTGAGGTGCCTTTACCAACTACCGTTTGAGTTGGGCTAGCCATGCTATTCCCCTCAGCATGATGAGTTGTCGAAGACTTATGTTGGGCTTAAAAGCCAACATTTTCCTCTATCCTTAGCCGTCGGAGGCGTCGGATCAAATGGGAACGTGTCCCTTAGGATTTTTAGCAAATCCTCAGCTGTCAACGGGTTTGAGGTGCCTTTACCAACTACCGTTTGAGTTAGGCTAGCCATGCTATTCTCCTCAGCATGATGAGTTGTCGAAGACTTATGTTGGACTTAAAGCCAACATTTCCCTCTATCCTTAGCCATCGGGAGCGTCGGATATTAATGAAGAAGCTCTTCTTGTTTTGATCAGAGGTGTATTTTTAACTTGATCAGCGGAAGAATACCATCTAAGGATAGTATTTCTTCAGGAATCTGCCATTGATTGGCATCATAAGTGTATCGCCATTCGAGGTTATGAGGCGATATGACCCATTTGAGTAGACTGACTCTACCACAAATGGTCCTTCCCATTTGGGTTGGAATTTTCATTTTGTTTTGTGCGTCATCACCATGGGTCTTCTGACGGCTAAGACAAGATCGCCTTTCTTGAAAGTTTGTACTTTAACTTTCTTGTTGAAGGCTCTGGTGATTCGAGCTTGGTAGAGCTCGATTTGCTGTTGGGCTTGCAGACGCTTGTCGTCTAAGGCCTCCAGTTCCTGGAGTCGCTGTCGATGCTTCTCCTCTGTCGTCATCTCTGCTGTCAAGGCGACGCGTAGAGATGGAATTTGGATTTCCAGGGAAGCACGGCTTCACATCCGTATACCAAGAAAAACGGCGTGGCCTTTGTCGGGGTTCGTACTGTTGTGCGATAGGCCCATAAGCATTCGCCTAGCTTGTCGTCCCAGTCGCGTTGACTCTTCGAGACGAACTTTTTGAGAAGCTTGCCAATGGTCTTGTTGAAAGCTTCTGCGAGGCCATTAGCGGCAGGATAGTATGCTGTTGAAGACACACTCTGGATTCTGAACTTAGTGCAGAATCTCTGGAATGCCTGGCTGATGAACTGGGGTCCATTGTCATGGACAATCCGCCGAGGTACACCGAAACGGTAAATAACGTGATGTTTTACGAACTTGATCACGTTGGACGACTTCACCTCCTTCAAAGGAATGGCTTCGGCCCATTTGGAGAAGTAATCGGTTATTGCTAGAATGAACCGATGTCCCTTTGATGATGGTGGGCTGATAGGACCAACCACATCCATCCCCCACATCTCAAATGGCCATGTAGAGGTCGTAGAGTGGAGGTACCCTGGTGCTTGATGGATAAAATCTCCATGTATTTGGCAAGCGTGACATCTTTTGGCATAGGCGACGGGGTCGGCAACCATCTTGGGCCAATAGTAACCCAATCTTTGGAGTCGATGTGTCAGTTTTGGGCCAGGTTGATGGGCTCCGCACGTACCGTCGTGGGCCTCTTTCAATACCTCCCGGGCCCTTTTGGTGAGAGGCACCGGAGTAAGATCCCGTCATGCGACCGACGATACAATGTTCGTGTAATCGCATTATAGTAAAACTTAGGGGCTTTCCTTCGAATGGCAGCCGCTTCTTTTGCGTCCTCAGCCAGGATGCCGTACAAGACATAGTCGATGTAGGGGAATCGCCAGTCTTTAAGCTCTGGACCGGCCGACAATTCTAGCACTTCTTTGCCTCGACAATCTCCCTTTGACTCCTGATAGTCCTCGAGAGTATTTTTTGGGCAATGCAAGTCGTGGCTGTAGACGAATATTTTCTCCATTGCTCCAGCTGGAAGAGCTAGGGAGGCTGCAAGGGAAGCGAGTGCATCGGCGTGCGCATTTTGCCTGCCCGGTACATGGTCGATGTAGAAGTTAGCAAACCCCTCGGCCAGGCGGATAGTTGCGTTGTAATAGGGTACTAAGTCTTCATGTCTGACTTCGTACTCCCCGCGAATTTGGCTGACGATGAGTTTAGAGTCACCGTATGCCTCGAGATTTTTAACGCCAATCTCATCGGCGAGCTGCATCCCGATCAATAGAGCATTGTACTCCGCCACATTGTTGGAACAAGGCTCCGTTAGCGAGACAGCTCGGGGGATCACATAATTTTGTGGGGAGACAAGTACTACTCCTACCCCCGCCACTACGTGTCCCTTGGGGTTTGTCCTTGATGCACCGTCGAAGAAAAGTTGCCACACTTGACTTTCGAACGATGTCTGAGTCAGGTAGACTTCGGCCACTTCGTCTGGGAGATCCTCGTAGACTTTGGCTGCCCTCGGATCTGGGTGTTCAGCCAGGAAGTCTGCCACCGCCTGTCCCTTAATGGCTTTCTGCGGCAGAAAGTGCATATCATACTGGGATAGCAACATGGCCCATTTTGCCAGCCGGCCATTTAGTGAAGAAGGCTTTGTCATAAGTAACCTCAGGGGGTTGACTTTTGATATGACATTTATAGTCTGGCCTACCAGATAGTGTCGCATTTTCTGAATGGCGAACACTAGTGCCAAACATTCCTTCTCGATCGGGTTGTACCGATGTTCGGCTCCGATCATTGTTCTACTCAGATAGTAGATTGCCTGTTCTCGTCCTTCTTCATCATTCTGAGCTAGTAGAGCTCCCAAAGAATGGTCCATTGCCCGAACGTACACCAGAAACGGCTTTCCGGCTACTGGAGCTGCAAGGACTGGTGGTTGGGTGAGGTATTGTTTGATTTCCTCAAACGCTTGTTGGCAAGCATCGTCCCAAATGAACGAGACACCCTTCTTCATCAACTTAGCGAAGGGCTGGCATCTTCCAGAGAGGTTTGAGATGAACCTGCGGATGTACGCCAATCGACCCTGTAAACCCCTGAGTTCCTTGAGGTTTCTCGAGGGTTGCATTTCTTGGATAGCGTGGACTTTCTCCGGATCCAAATGGATTCCTGTGGAAGTCACAACAAATCCTAGGAATTTGCCACTGGCTACCCCCAGGAAGGACTTGGTGGGGTTCATCTTCAATTGATGAGCCCGCATGATGTCGAAGACCACCTTCAGATCAGCTATGTGATCTCCTTTAATGCGACTTTTCACCGCAATGTCATCGACATAACATTCCACCGTTTTGCGCATTTGCTGATGGAAAATGGCATTCATGGCCCTTTGGTAGGTTGCCCCCGCATTCTTCAGTCCAAAAGGCATGACAGTATAGCAATATACCCCTAGAGGAGTCCTGAAGGAGGTATGCTTTTCATCATCAGGATACATTTTGATTTGATTGTATCCTGAGAATCCGTCCATGAAGGACATTCGTTCGAATCCACAAGTATTGTCAATCATAACATTTGGGATTGGCAATGGGAATTCGTCTTTGGGGCAGGCCTCGTTTAGATCGAGGAAGTCGATGCAGATCCTGATCTTCCCGTTCTTCTTGGAAACGGGGACGATGTTGGCTACCCAGTCGGGATGTTGTTCTTCCCTGATGAAGCCAGAATCAATAAGTTTTCTGACTTCTGATTGAATTGTCTCCATTATTTCTGGGCGAAACCGTCGCTGTTGTTGTTTGACAGGCTTTACGTCCGGATTGATGTTGAGGCGGTGCATGGCCACTTGAGGATCAAGTCCTGGCATGTCCTCATAATTCCAGGCGAAGACGTCTATATACTCTTGTACAAGAGATATTAGATCCTTCTTCTCTGAAGGTGACAGGCCGTCACTTATGAAGATGGGCTTAGGGTTAGCCTCATCTCCTAGGTTGATCTGAACAACCTTGTCTTCTGTGGGTGGCTCACGCTGTTCAAAGCGGGTAACCCAAAGAGCATTTAAATGTTTGATCCAAGGATCTGTATCAGATTGGATCATTTCTTCATTTCCATCTTCCAGGTGGCTTGTCGAAACCATGTTCACTGAAAGTTCCTTGAAGACGTTGCCGACACTGACATCTGACTCCCAAGATGATGTGTCTGAAGAGTAATCGTTGTTCGACGATTCTTGAGAATCGGAGGCTGATGGGACCGGAGTTGATACATAGCCCAACCCCCGGCGCGTCCGATGATAATAATCGAGGGCCTTCCCTTTCGGCACAAAGGATCGAAGTAGCGTTCTTCTTCCTTTGCCGAAGTTCAACCCGGGTCTGTTGGTTAGATCATACCCCATGCACTTCATCATTTTGAGCGCTTTTGGTTCATAATGACTGAGCTGAGGGGATTCCTCCTCACTTTCCGATTCTTCGCGGGGCGTTGGTTCAGTCGTCATTCGCCCAAAAAGGATTGGTTTTTGGCCTTTTCGTCTTGTCGGAACCATGAATATAGATTCCTGCGCATCACCATTATCCTGGTATGTCCCGAAAGATGATTTTACTGGTACATGCAATGATGTCAAAGCATCCATTGCCGACCAGATGTCATCGTCTACGTCGGTACTAGTATCCGACGGTATTGAATCGGATGCACACGCAGAAAAATACTCAAAGTCTAAATTTTCATTAATATACCAACCGCCTGCATCGTCGGTGGTATTATCAACATCGAGCTTATTAGTACTTTTTACAAGTGGTTCCAACTTCCACAGGCACTCTTCTTGCTCGGGCTCAGTGTCAGCCTCATTACCAGAGTCTGGCACCTCCAATTGCGGGGTTTCATCCACCGGATCCTGATATAGGAGGGAGTCCGTGAAATAATTTTCGACCCCCTTAACCGGATACCTTTCGGCAACCAACGTTTGCACCTTCCCACTCGCGTCAATGTATTTCATGACTTGGTGAAGAGTGGAGGGAACGATGGAGTTGCGGTGGATCCATGGTCGTCCCAGCAGCAGATTGTAGGATGTGTCGGCATCGATGACGTAGCACGTCACCTCTGACTTGAGGCTCCCAATCTGGCACTTGAGCTTGATCTTCCCCATCGGACGGGTGCCGTTGGCATTGAACCCGTAGATGGTCGTCTGTGTAGGGCTCAGACGGTGGGTAGGGATGCCGAGGTGTTGCATGACTCGGCGGGGCATGATGCTCAATGCGGACCCTGGATCTACCTGAATGCGGTTCACCTCAGATGATCCGATATAACCTGTGAAGTACAGGGGTCGATCATGCTTCCCTTTAACCTGCATATCATCTGCCGTGAAGGTAATACAGGGAGCATTCTGGGAGGTGTGGAGACAATTCTCTACATCTTCCTTCTTTGGCACCTGGGTCATAAAGACCTCAGCATTTTCCAGAGCTTCTTGTAGAGCCTCCCTGGTCGACTTTGATAGTCTTAGAAGCTCATACAGGGTGATCCGTGCCGGGATGTTGGCCAATTGAGCCAAGACATCAAAGCGGTAAGGCGTTGTGGATCCTTCCGCTATACCCTTTTGAAGAGCTCGAGAGAATCGAGTCTCTTTTTGTTTCTCCACTGGTGGCTTCGTGGAGGGCCTAGTTGGCTCTGCAGCCGGTTGTGGAGGGTTTGCCGCCACTTCGCCGTACTGCTTTAAGTAGGGCTGTCCTGAACGAGTCCCCGTCATTGGTTGGTTGGGCTCTGCGGCCAAGACCATTGTTTCCTCTTCTGAATCAGTCAGTGAGGGAACATCATCCTCTGCTTCTCAGGAGGAAGCACATACCACATGGCAGGACGAAGCTTTTGCCTTGCCTTTGGACTTCCTGTTGGTTATAGTAGTCCACTGCTGGCTGTCCACTAGGTCAGGGTGGACCCACATGATTTCCCCTTGAGGCGTAGGGACGGGTACCAAGCCCTTCTCCTGCTGCTGGTGAGGGTCTGTGTTGACCACTCTTAGTTCTCCTCTTGGGATTGGGACCACCCCTGCAGGTGCTGGAGGTTGTTTTCCAACTGGAGAACCGACGTCATGTTGGCTGTCACCTCCTTCTGTTCTGGTCGGAGTTTCAACACCTCCGCGTCAATCAGAGCCTGAAGGATGTCCTTGAAGATGTAACAGCTTCTGGTAGGGTGTCCCAACATCTTGTGGTACAAGCAGTAGTTGGGGTTGTCGGTCTTGCCGACTTCCTGAGGGCGCCTGGCCTCAGGGAGCTTCAGTCGGTTGCTCTTGTTGAGTAGCTTGAAGAGCGAATCGACATGTTCCTCCTTGAAGGAATACTTCTTGTTGGCGCGGAGTTGGCTTGAAGAGCCACTCGCCTTGGCTGGTTGAGGTTTGGTGGGAGATTTGGTCTCCGTCACCAAATTATCCTTCCGCTTTGTCTGGAGGGAGGTGTCTGGCGCTCGCCTAGTTGACCTCTCCGGCCGCGGCTTGCCTTCTTCTGCCCTGACGCGGGCAACAATCTCCTCAGCCTGTTCACCTTGTTGGACTAATTGTTTCCAGGTGCGGCTTTCAGCAACTCCTATTTGAGCAAGGAGTGAGGTTTGGAGGTTGTGGCGGCATGTTTCCACCAGGGTGGCCTGGGTCATACCGCTTGGACACTGGAGTGCCACGTTCCGAAATCTTTCCACGAAAGATTTGACGGACTCTCCCTTTCGCTGTCTCGTAGCTAACAGGGTGGGCATTGTGACCTCGGAGTCATCTTCGAAGAAGCGTGTTAAGAACAGCTTCTCCAAGTCGCCCCAGTTCTTGATAGAACCTTCCGGGAGTTTCATGAACCACTCAAAGGCCAACCCTTTCAGGGTGCCGATGAACAGTCGCGTCAGGATGGCGTCATTATCTACTACATTCCCGGTTTGAAATTTGAAGTAGTAGATGTGCTGATTAGGGGACCCCTTCCCATCAAAGGCTTGGAGGGTTGGAGCCTTGAACTTAGGAGGGTATGGGACTAAATCCCACTCAGCTGGATAGGGCCGGACCACTCCAGCTTCTTGGAGGTCTTTGCGACTGGCAAGGGCATTGAGGCGTTCCTCCAATTGACTCATCCTTTTAGCATGAGCCTTCCCTGGGTCTCGGTCGCCTTTTGACGAGGGTTTGGACGAGCCAGAAGTAGATCGAGGCTTCTCTTCAGAAGGTTCGGAAGATGAGCTTCCTCCCTTTCTCTCTCTGTCCCTCGACCTCCTAGGAGGAGATCTCCTCCTGTCTTCGAGCAGCTGTGCAAGCGCCAGCTTGATAGCATCGATAGATTCCTGTTGAGACACAATCATCTCCATTTGTCTCTTTTGGATCTGTTCCAGACGTCTAGCTGTCTCATCCGGAGTGCCTGTCATGTAGGCAGAGGTCTCCTTCTCAACAGAGGAGTTTGAAGCCCCTGATTCCACTACGGCGGAGTGGGAATCGTTCACTTTAATGCCATGGGCTAAGGCATTATAGTCAACCGGGGGAATGGCCCCAGTCCGGGTACGAGTGTGTTGATACACCCCTTCCGGTTCAGAGTCAGACTCATCTGGCTGACTGCAAGCCCTTTTCCCTTGCTTCTGCTTGTCATGTTCGCAGTAAGCTCCGGTATTCAACGTCAGAGAAGGTTCTCCTTCTATGGGAGCGCCTTCTTTTGGCTGACGGGGGGATCGAGGTCAGCTGTCTAACTAAAGACTGCTGGTGCACACTCGACCCGCAACGGCACTCCGAGAGCATGGAGATGAGCCGTTGGCAGCAACATGACGAAGTGGCCTGATTGGCACTTCTTTTCTTTGTTAAATAATCCCTCAAATCCATGAAAGAGGGATCAAAGAGACTAGCCTCACAACGTCGAAGACGGGAGGCATCTATGTGCTGTGCAGAATGGACGCAGACTTCAGGGACGCAGCTCTCGCGTCGCGGCTGTCTGATGCGCGCCTGGCGTCTCTGTTGAGATGAGACGCGGGTCTCGCACTGATGCCTGGTGCGTCCGGGCAGAGACGGGTGAGAGAGGATGGGCTGCTGGGCCCCACGCCTATGGGCTCGTGCCTCTTGCGCTTGACGAGGCGTAGAGGTCTCACCTTGGCGTTTGATGAGTTGGTCCTTGGAGGACCTAACTGGAGGAATCTTGCGTTTGGGACGCCAAACGCGGACTTCACGTATTGGACGCGGCGTGGGCAAGGCGCGCGATTGTACGTCGCGTCCAGCCTCAGTTGAACAACCGACGGTTCCAACTTGCAGCTGACGCGCACGTCTCCTCTGTCGACGCTCAGCATTTCGGTTGCGTCGCGGAGGAGGAGAGAAACCGACAACATCCTGATGCTGAACATCAGGGGTTTTAACCACGCGGGTCCTCTGAGGGACACTGACGCGGGTCTTTTGTGCGACGCAGTTGGTCGCAGCAGCAGTCGCGCGTGAGACCACGCTGGCCTTCTGAGAGGCGTTGACGCGGGTCTTCTGTGCACAAGGGACCGTAGCAGTGGCGCCCAAGAGAGCCTCAGTTCGAGCTTCGGAGTTATTCCCCGCCGAGACCCTGCGACAGACGCGGGTCTTTGGGCTCTTGGAGCCAGAAGAGAGGAACTCTTCGTACTTCGCCTGGTCGAACTCGACAACGAGCGATTCGACCATCTTTCCCTTATGGTGGACGTCATCTTGCGCCACTACCTGTTCATCAGTAACGAAGGTAGTCCCCAGCGGAGTCGCCATCTCTTGTTGGACACGGAAAAGGAGGAGGTGTAAAATTTCCTTGAATCAGATGAAAAATTACAACAGACTAATCTTCCGGTTACAAGGGAGGGAGGATGTTGAAGCTTGAATCTCCCCTTTGTTTAGTGCTGGGTTCTTCGTGTTGCGGTGGAGAGTGAATCTTGTTCTCCGTTGACCAGATGACCGTCTGGACCGTCAAGGGATCTTCTCCTTGGCAGGTAGAAGGAGTAACTCAGCCCCGTCTACCAAAACTCTAAAAGAGAAGGTAGGCGAAGAGCAACTTGTACGCAGCAAGTTAGCTTGAAGAGTTGAGCTCTCTCTCCCTCTGTATGTGTCGCGCCTGTTGATATCTCTTGGCCTCTCTATGTCTATTGATGCCCTTCGATTTTTTTTCTGATCGCCAAGGGTCCGACCCCTTTTTCATAGTGACGGGGCTATTTATAGAGGTCTTAGGGGGTGAACGTGCCCCCTAAAAATACTCCACGATGAGAGCCAACTTCCCCGCTACATGGGCGGTAACCAACCCACGTGCCTGCTAAAGACACGCCACGATGGGAGCTGGTCTCTCTTACGTGTGGGCAGTGATTGGTCCCTTAACCAAGGCGGTTATAACTGAGACGCGGGTTTCAGGTCGACGCGCCTTGATGCCGAGACGCGGGTGTCAGACCGACGCGCCTTGATGCTGAGGCGCGGGTGTCAGGCCGACGCGCCTTGATGCTGAGACGCGGGTGTCGAGCCAACGCGCCTTGATGCTTAGACGCGGGTGTCGAGCCAACGCGCCTTGATGCTGAGACGCGGGTGATAGTCCCTCGCGTCTAGAGCTTGAAACTTTGCTTTTCAATGGCTTGTCCTCCAGTAACTTTTGGACAGCCTACATTCAACATATGAATAGGGACATCAAAATAAGCTTGTATAGGAAGTTAAAACCATGTATGTATATCTAGAACATATCTAATATACATAAAAACTATTTAAGCTTGTTTTGATCTACTATTCATGAAAACCAAAATCCAAAACATAAATCCTTTTGTGTGTTGTGCACTTGAGCATATCAACTATACTAAACTTTACAAATGGATCTAAAACACACTATCTAAACTAGGATACCTAAGTCTTCTTGACGATCTTCATCTTCAAGTAGACTTGCTCCAAAACTCTATCCATGGGCTAGGCAAAGTGTGATCTTGACGCTTTGGCCCTGGAATCATCATGAAGAGCTTCTAAACACCTTGTTGAAGCTAATCACCAACTAATATCTTGGTTAATGATCTGAAACTTAAACAACACAAGATTATTAGTAAACATAACTACATGAATTAATCATCATCAAAACTAGAGTGGGAGGCCTTTGGGCCAACATCTATGACCTCTCCTGTACTTTCATTTCCATTTATCAAATAAAATTATTTTCTCCTTCTAATCATTTACAGCCTACTCCGCTACTGGGGCTTCTCACCCACTCAGAGTGCAATGCTTGTACACTCCATTGTGGGTTCTATCCCCGCCCGGAGACTGCAACGCAAGAAACAGTCTACGAGCTTCCCTTACCCTACAGGTGATTATACTCCTGATAGTTTTCCTCTATCAGACGCGAAATACAAGTGTCGGCCTAAAGGCTCTCCTTATCCGAACCTATAGGTGGATCCATAGGCGAATGTACTCCAGGGAGTTCCCCTTTACCGAGCGTGAAACACAAATGCCAGCTACAGGTGTTTCTTCATCCTATAGGCTAATGTACCCCTGGTAATTTTTCTCTATTAGGCGCAAAACAAATGCCAGCCTACGGGCGGATGAACCCTCCAAGTCAGATCGTCACTCTGACATGAGTTCCACCCCTGCTCGGAGTAGAGGCATCCAATCTGTCGATGGGTCGCACCCCATTTCAGGTCCTTACCAAGTTCTTATGCTGCATGGGGCAAAACCCGCACCCGGAAGCAACCGTGAACCCAACTTTGCTGCTAGGATTCCCCCTACTCGGAGGCTCAATTCTGCTATTGGGATTCCCCCACTCAGAAGTCTGAATCGTCACTCTATTATAGGCTCCATCCCGCTTGGGGGTAGACGCACCGAATTTGTCACTGGGTCGCATCCCCACTTTAGGCCTATTTTTGCAGGTAAACATTTCGGAGAGCCTATAATTGCACGAAACACATGGTATATACATGTGGATTTTCTTATTTTGATTATCCCTTCGATGTATTAGTTTCGTGTCGTGCGAGGCTGGAGAAATCAAGCGTTCCGGGAAGGTACGATCACCCAGGTATTATTCAAACACAACCTTTGTGCATGCTTGTATGTATGACTTATCTTAGGATAACACAGATTATGTATATTTAACCTACAACTGCATGGGACATATGATATATACATGAGAGTTTTTTTTTTAGATTATCCTCTTGACATACTAGTTTCGTGTCATTATATGCTGAACATACATAATTTGGTTAGCCTAATTTGTTTAAATTCTGTCGAGTTTATATGAGCTTTTATTATCTTATGCTGCATGTAAAGTTTAATTTGAGTTATTCCATTGCATGGTTGTGTGCGCATCATCCTTCCTCTCCTCATCCAACAGGCGTTTGTACCCTGGTAGTTCTATCGAGCAAAACACAACTATCAGCCTACAAGCTCCCTCCGTTGTGGGTCCATCCCTCACTCGGAGCACTTACTCTGCTGCAGAGATTGCCCCCTCTCATAGTCCTAAGTTCACTGCTCCACTGATGGGTCAAACTCCTACTCGAAAGCAATCGTGAATCCAACTTCGCTGCTGGGATTACCTCAACCCGGAACCAAAAGTTCTCATGCATCGATGGGATTCCCCCCACTCGGGAACAACACTGCAGTCTTACCAAACCACTCTCAAGACAGATCAGTCACACTGTTGATAGAGATCAGCACTCTGAAGAGGCATAATCATATCAATTCTAAAAAATTCAACAGTAAAGAAAGCCTGATGATCCTGATTTGATCCCTCCATCCTGCTGCTTCGTTCAGCCACACCTCTGAACTCTGAGAGTATGTCCTCCGGAGTATATCCGTCAGAGGGCACGACCTCATTGCTCGCATCACTGCCCAGAAGACCCCGAAAGAAGCACCAAGAGGTTCCTCCATAAAAATAAGAGATCCTCCAGATGAAAGATCTCATCTCCGCCTAGAACACGCCTTCAAAAAAGCCAGACCAGAACCGCCCTCCTCCGCACATCTCAGGGAACGTCAAAAAGCCAGACCAGAACCGCCCTCCTATCACAGAGGTAATTGTAGGATCTAAAATATTATGTCAACACAATACTAAAATAAAGATAATTAGCATTAAATAAAATAACTTGTAAGAAAGGAAATAAAAACGACATGCTCGTCGATAACAGCTCAAAGATGCTGTAGAAGCAATCTGTTCTGCAAACTCAGAACGCAAGGTTCGTACCTGCATTTCTCTCAAGCAACGCAAGATCGCATTTTCGTCCCAAAATGTGAGTCCCGTGTTCTTCAACAACACGAGATCTGCGCCAAACGCGAGACCCGCATTTTAAGGGCTCTAAAACGCAAGGCCCACACTCTGTCTGTCTCAGAACGTGAGGCCTGCATTTCAACAAAACGCGACGGCTGCGTTTCAACTCAACGCGAGGTACACTCTTCAACAAGAAAACGCGAGACCCGCGTTCAGCCAAAAAAGCCCCACCTCAAGGGTTAAGAGGCTAGTTCCTCAGACGTCCCTTCAATGGACATGAGGGACAACCTGACAAAAAAGAGGAGCGTCCATCAGATTGCCCCTCAATGCCACTGCGAGCAACTAATCTCGGCAGTGCTCTTTGATTGTCATTGCATCTTTCAGACAAATAAATTTTCAGTGTTTAGCCAGTTGTCAACGGCTTCAGAGTCAGCCAAAAGATGACGATCCCAGAAGAAGAAATCATTCTCCGACGTCGAGTACCCAGAAGTGACTGCAAATATGGTGGGGCCAAGTTCTACACCAAGTAAGTCCAAAGGAAAGCAACTGACTGTTAGCTCAGAGGAGTCAAATGCTGATTGATCTCCAAGTTTGAAAGATGTCCTTATCGAACCTGAAGGGGTCTACCGGCACACTCGGACCCGCACGAGAATGATCACCCCAGTCGGCTATAGCCTGTTGGTTAGGGGAATCGAGGTGAATTATGAGCACTCTGCAATCATCGAATCCCAATCTTCGAATTCTAGTTCAGGAACAACCGCCCTTCTTACATGGCGGGAACTCCCAAAGAGATGGCAAGAGGTTCGAAGAGCAGGCCCGAATCCAACTGGAGCAGTTTGATATGAGTCAAGCCCAGTAAGAATCTATCGACACTATTAAGCAGATGCTATCACAACTGCTTAAGAACAAAAGGAAACCGAAGGCCAAGACTCCTTCCAAGAAGTCCAAGGGCAAATGGAAGGAAGAGGAGAGCTCATCCTCTGCAAACACTGAGAATAAGGAGCATTCTGACTCTGAGCCGCCCAAGTCTTCATCTGAAGAGGAGGATAACTCAGAGCACGGGAGCACTTATTCTAAAAGGATGAGCAAATTGGAGTAACGCCTTGAGGCCCTCGCTAACCGAGATGGACTCCAAGAAGTGGGGATAGTCCAACCCTACCCAACATAGTGGGATACGACTCCCTACCCTCCCAAATTCAAGGCAATGACCCTTCACACTTTCGATGGTAAAGGGTCATTGAACCAACACATATACTACTTTAAATCTCAAACTGAGAATGTAGTATCAAATAATGCCATTTTGGCTCGTTTATTCATTGGCACCCTTAAGGGGGGCCTTGGAATGGTTCATGAAACTTCCTGTCAGCTCAATTAAAATATGGGCCGACCTCGAGAAGTACTCTGGCTCATTTTTTAGGACAATTCAAAGATCTCGGTGTCGACTCTCCTTGCAACCAAGCAGAGGAAAGGAGAGTTTATCAAAATATTAATCGAGAGATTTCAAAGCATGGCGCTCCGTTATCCTAGCAGCATGACCTAGTCCATACACTGGTGGAGACGTGCTGTCATAATCTGTAAACTTCCCTACTCGCTCAAATGGGGGTGACAGAATGTCGCACATAAAAGCAGTTGATGCTGCAAGGCGAACAGGCAGAAGAGGTCGTCGCTCGAGTCAAGGCTGAGGAAAAAGACAGCAAGCCAAGACCTAACAAATTAATGCGACACGCACTAAAGTCATCTTCTTAGACAAGAAAAAGGGATTTTCTGGCGACAGAAGTTAAATCACCTCTAAAGACATAGTCAGTCAAGAAAGGTATGGTTTCCAGTCAACCACGTGGAAATAAATCGTACTCCTTCAAAGATGAGCACGTGGTCTCTTTATTCAAGTTACTCCAAAAGAGTAACGACTCAAGCTTCTGGAGATCAGTCACCCCGAAGAGGTGGGGAAGACAGAATATCCCTACTACTGTTTATATCACAAGATGCTGATACATCCTACCAAGAACTGCTACATCTTTAAAGATGTCAGGCGCTGATCGATGCAGAGGTGTTAAAGCTTCCTCCAGAACAGAAGAAGGTGATCACCAACATGAAGCTACGTCACCGATTAAATTTGGATGAAATCTTTCACTAGCACCAACCGAAATGGTTCTCATCTTAAAAGGGGAACTTAAGTGATCAATACTGATCCCCACAACTAGAGGGAGAAAGGTCTTCTCTCCATCCCTACTCCTCAAGGAGAGACAATGTGGGTCCATCCTAACATTATCAAAAGCCAGCAGTGGACAACTGTCACAAGAAAGAAGTTCATAGGTAAGGCTAAAGCATCTTTCAACAATGTGGTGAGCATCTCTACGATAGAAACTGAGAAAGATGTCGCCTTCCTTACTAGTTCGGGAGACGAGGAGTCCGCCCTTGTTGCTGACACGGGCATACCTCCCGCATCAAAGACTCGATCTGGCAAGCAGTACCTGAAACATTATGGTGAGCCAGTGGCAAAATCCCTACAGCTAGCTGAGGAGGTAATCGAGCAGTCCACGAGGCCATCCGTGAAAAATCAGAAAGAGCTTAGATATGTCAAAGCTCTTCTGAAAAGCGATGCGAGACCATCAACTTCCTTCCATTTTACTGTCTTGGCTCGGCTAGCCAACATTCCTGCTTAAATTACTCTCTATGAGATCCTGAAACTTTCTAAGTCTACAAGAGACGCTCTAAGAGAAGCATTAGAAGATGCAGAGATTTTCGTAACCCATATTCCTGTTATATGTCACGAGGAAGACGACAGTCATTGTCACCATGCCTCAAAGCAGCTTCCCTGCATCACCTTCACCCTAGAAGACATACAAGTCAAAAGGAAGCATGAGAGACCCTTGTACTACACAAGGTATATTGGATCATCTGAAGTGAGCCGCATTCAGGTTGATCTAGGATTCGTGCTGTGCATTATGCCCCGCAGGGTTGTACAACATTTGGGGATCCCCACCTATTGGTTGAGCGCCACTCTGACAACCATCTATGGCTTCAACGCCAATGGTACGCGCCTGATGAGAAAAATCAAGCTCAGGTGTCAGATTGGGAACCTGAAATCAGATGTGACATGTTATGTCATTGACGCAGGCACCTCATACAATCTGCTACTGGGACGACCATGGATTCATCGCAACGCCATTGTCCCATCCACTCTACATCAAGTAATGAAATATATTATGGAAAAGTAAGAACGTTGATTGTTGAATGGCATCCGTTCAAAGGAGCTGAGAATTATTTTACTGATTCCCTCCTTTATCAGGATTCTCTTAATGCTGATGAGAATCTACACCCAGAAGAACTCGACTCTGGCAACGAGTAGTTATGAGCCAGAAGAAGACGAATGTCTCTTGGATATAAACTCTCTTGTAACGAGCATTAACAAGCTCGATTCTGATACCACCGCTAATGTTGAAGGCGAACGATTCATCAATTAAGATTTAAATTTGACTTACTTTTTTGCATTTGCTTTGGATTTTGTGCCGTCAGATACTAGCACTAACGTGGACAGTGATCCTTGTCTGCAATAAATGCCCTAACATTATTGCGTGCACCAATGAAGTCATCTCTCCTGATACGCGAAAAAGTAGGAGATGCACATAATGCCTTCTTTGATGTACCAGCCAAGCGAAGGGGTCAAAAATCAATTCTATTCGGGCGGATCGAGATGGAGCCTGTAGCTTGTGAAAGCTCAGGAGGTAATTCTGAGTCTCCATAATGCTTCCATTATGGACAGAAATCACGTCACAGGATGGAAAAAATGGGGTATGATTTCACCAACGAATCAGGTCTTAATTTCAGTAAAGGAAAATGAACACTACTTCGTTCTTTTGTGCCGAAAGGCAAAGACCGCAATTATTACCACAAGACTCGAAGGGGACTTAGTTATGTATCTACGCTAGTCTCGTGAGATCCTGATTTTAAAAAGAGATCTACCATGATAGCTCAGCAATGTCATCGTGGGACTTAGATGTTAGCGTCGCAATATCTTCAAAAGTCTCTCAGTGAACATGGTATCAACCAGCCACGTTAAAGATGACGGAGAAGATACTTTCAAATCTAAAGAATTAATCCAGTCGGATACTGATCCATGGATTAAACACTTAAATGTTCTTTGGGATACACGCTTTGAACAACGCGAATCACCCACTGAAGATAAAGCGACTCAGATAAATCTTGGAGATAAAGCTAATCCCAAGCTCATCTTCATAAGTGAGAGCTTGTCACCTGCACTATAGGACAAGCTGAGAATAGTCGTGTACTTCTTGACTTGGGGGCAAGTATCAACTTGCTCCCCTTCTCAGTTTATCAACAACTCGAGTTGGGCGATCTTAGTCCAACTCGAGTCACAATATAACTGGCTGACCGTTCAGTGAAAGTTCCCAAAAGGAAAATTAATGATGTCCTTATGCGGGTTGGGGAGTTTATCTACTATGTTAATTTCATAGTTCTTAAGATACAACCTGTGTCTAATCGTAGGGCTCAAACTCCTGTTATCCTAGGAGGCCAATTCCTTGCTTCTGCCAATGCTATTATCAACTGTAGGAATGGGTCCACGAGGTTTACCTTTGGGGACATGACTAGAGAAGTCAATATCTTCAACCTAGGAAAGAAAACCCGTAATGTTGATGATCAAACATTTGAAATCAACCTTATTGAGAACTTGACAAGTGAATATAGAGAAGAATTAGAATTAAAAACTGATTGTGACCTTGAGTTAGAGTCTGAAGACTTTAACCTTGATCAGATTGTCGAGTCTGCAGTGAATTGGGCTTCGACCCTATTTCACCAAATGTGAAGCCAATAAACTTGACTCCTCCTTCCAGTGGGCCTTCCCCTTCCTTAGGTTGAAAGCCTTACCTGCACATTTCAAGTGCGTCTATCTAGGTGAATATGAGACCTTTTCTGTCATAATTACCTCCTATTTAAATGACGGGTAAGAAGAGAATCTTAAAACAATTCTTAGCAAACATAGGAAAGCCATTGGTTGGACTATGACCGATATAAAGGGATTGAATCTAGCCATAGTTCAACATCGCATTCATCTCAATGAAGAAGGGACACCGAAAAAAGACCCGCAACGTAGGTTAAACCCTATAATGTAAGAGGTTGTTCATGCTGAAAGTGTGAAATTATTAAACAATGAGATAATCTATCCCATTTCTATTAGCCAATGGGTCAGTCCTGTCTAAGCAGTTCTGAAGAAATCCGGTTTCACCGTAGTGGAAACCGAAAATAAAGAGTTAGTCTAAACTCAACTTCTCATGAAAATTCGAGTTTGCATCGACTATAGGAAGCTTAATGCAAGAACATGTAAGGACCATTTTCCGCTTTCTTTCATTGATCAAATGCTTGAATGTTTGGCTGGCTACGATATTACTATTTTTTGAACGGTTATTCGGGGTATAATCAGATTCCTATTGCTCTAGAAGACCAAGAAAAGACTACTTTCACATGTTCATTTAGGACATTTGCTTATCGTCGAATACTTTCGGCCTGTGCAATGCCCCAGTAATGTTTCAACGTTGCATGTTTAGTCTTTTCTCTGATATGATAGAATAATTCTTAAAAATCTTCATGGATGATTTCTCCATCTATGGAGATTCATTCACTCAATGTCTTCACCATCTAGAACTTGTCCTCCAACATTGTGCTAAGAAAAATCTGACACTTAACTGAGAGAAATGCCACTTCATGGTAAGACATAGAATTATCTTGGGTCATGAAATCTCTAAGAAAGGAATTGAAGTGGATAAAGCCAAGATTGAGGTTATAACTAAGCTTCCCATGCCTAAATGCGTGAAGGATATTCAATCCTTCTTAGGACACGCCGATTTCTACCGTAGATTTATCAAGAACTTTAGCAAGATTGCTAGACCCTTGACTAATCTTTTAGCTAAGGATGTGTCCTTCACTTTTGATAATGAATGTATAAATTCTTGGGAGAAGTTTAAGAAAAAGCTTATTCTGCACCAATTATATCTGCACCAGATTGGTCTAAGCCATTCGAAATTATGTCCGGCGCTTCTGATTTTGCCATAGGTGCTGTCCTAGAATAGCGCATTTGATAACAAGCAGCACGTGATTTACTACTCTAGTAGGACTCTTAACGATGCTCAGATGAACTACACTACAACTGATAAGAAATTCTTGGCAATAGTGTTTGTTTTAAAGAAATTTTGTCCCTACCTACTAGGGTCCAAAACTATAATTTTCACTGATCATTCTGCGCTAAGATACCTTATGATGAAGAAGAATGCCAAGGCCTGACTCAATTCTTTGGATTCTCCTTCTTCATGAATTTGATTTCAAGATTCGAGATAAGAAAGGCGTAGAAAATATCAGTGGTGACCATCTCTCGCGTGTTCCAAACTCTCCATGCAATGAATTGCCCATAAATGATGACTTTCCTCATGAAAAACTTTTAGCTGTTTTTAGGGAATCTTGGTTTACTGATATAGTAAATTACTTAGTCACAAACTAAACTCCTTCTTATTGGTCTAAAAATGATGTATACCAGTTCTTATCTCAAGACCGATATTTATTTTGGGAGGAACCGTATCTTTTTAAGTACTTCTGACCAAATCATTAGGAGATGCATTCCCGATAAAGAAATTAAGAGTGTTTTGTCCTTCTGTCACAAGCTTGCATACGGTGGACACTTTGGTCCCCGCAAGACTGCTGAAAAGGTGCTACAAAGTGGGGTCTATTGGCCCATTTTGTTCAAAGATGCTTATGAATTTTGCAAGACGTGCCCTAGATGCCAAATGGTAAAAAGGATCTCGAAATGAGATATGATGCCCCTTAACCCAATTCTAAAATAGAACTCTTTGATGTTTGGGGTATCAACTTTATGGGTTCATTTCCTAATTCATTTGGAAACCAATACATATTGGTTGTTGTGAACTATATGTCTAAGTAGGTCGAAGCCATTCCAAGTAAAACTAATGATAACAAAGTTGTCATAAAGTTTTTGAAAGAGAATATTTTCTCGCGCTTCGGAGCCCTTCGTGCTATCATCAGTGCTAATGGTACTCACTTTTATAATAGATCCTTTGAAGCTCTTATGTGAAAGTATGATATAACTCACAAGTTATCGGCACCTTATCATCCTTAAACCAGTGGGCAGGTGGAGGTCTCCAATAGATAAATCAAGCTTATTTTGGAGAAGATTGTGAATCAAAACCAAAAAGATTGGTCCACTAAACTTATAAATGCCCTATAGGCCAACATGACCGCTTTCAAGACGATTTTAAGAATGTCTCCTTATAGGTTAGTCTTTGAGAAGGCTTGCCACCTACTTGTTGAGTTAGAGCACCGGGCCTTATGGGCAATAAAGCAGCTAAATTTTGATTTGAATAAACCCGGTGACCTTCGAAAATTATAAATTTCTGAATTAGAGGAGTTGAGAAATGAGGCATATGAAAATGCAAAGATCACAAAAGAGAGAGTTAAAATTTTTCATGATAAACATATCATAAGGAAAACATTTATCCCTGGATAAAAAATCTTACTTTATAATTCTAAGCTTCATCTTTTTTCAGGAAAGCTAAAATAAAGATGGACTGAGCCATTCGTTGTTAAATCCGTGTTTTCACACGGTGCTATAGAGATCAGTGACACCAAGAATGGGAATGACTTTAAGGTAAATGGTCAACGTCTTAAACATTTCTTGGAATTGGTGCCGGTAAATAAAATGGCTATGGGTCTTTTCGACCTAGTGTATCGATAACTTTACCTCTTTTACATTTCATTTCATGCATCTATATATTTTTTTCATACATTGGGGACAATGCATGCGATAAGTGTGGGGAGGGTTCTAACATGATTAACACAACTTAAAAAAAATCTTTATATATATATATATATATATATATATATATATATATATATATATATATATATATACAAACTTTTTTAAAAGGAACAATATTTTGAGTTATTTTTTTGTAAGAAATTAAGTTAATTTTAAAGAATAAGAGAATCATACTTAGGATTTTCTTATACTTGTTCAAAATAAGATGACCTGTTTAATTTCTAGGGTTAGGAAGAAAATTTGAAAAAATAATTTAGTTTTGATCTTACCTTGATAAAATATGCACACTTTATATAATTACACATTTAGGGCTCAAAAACAAAGATTCTTATGCCTTATATATAAAAAAGGAGAAAAAAGGGGGGTGTGTGTGTGTGTGTGTGGTATATATATATATATATATATATATATATATATATATATATATATATATATATATATATATATATATATATTATATATATATATATATATATATATATATCCTCTGATTAAGCTGGGTACTTGTGCCTCACAAAACATAAATATTCATGCCTAAAAGGGGCACATTTTATAAATAAACATCCTTAGTTTTGTGGCCTTATTTGCTCAAGTGCTTAAGTCCTTGGGATATTTTCTCACTCGGTGCCCTAAGACTGTCCGGTTTGGATGTCACCGACTAAAAGCTCGTTACATGGATAGATCAGAAAGCCTAATAGAACTAAGGAATAATACCACAAAAATATAAATAAATAAGGTATGAGAGTTAAAGTTAATGAACCCTTAGTCAAAATTTCACGGTCACAAAGGTGCATATGACTTAGGGTAAATTAATAGACTAGATGAGAAATACAATTTGACTCCTTATTTTGATTGATAACAAATTTTTGTATAGAGATTAAGTGTAACGCCCCGATCCCAAGGATACGGAGACGTTATGGCGACGTACATACGCGAGGTGAAAACACACTCACGTGTGCGTTAAGCCTCAGTACAGGACATAGCCTCCATATAGACAAGAGTTCCAGCAAGAAATAAGTACAAGAATACCTGCAGAAAGAGGTCAGCGATCATAACAGATATGAAAAATGGGGACAAATAAGATAACGGAAATAAAGCACCAAGATACCTAGGAATGGTCATGATGAGGAATCTCTGATGTGACTCCAAGACATTTTCTGATACTACGGTAACTCGGATCTCCAACCTGAGCACGCAAACCCAGGATCGTCAGAAAGTGACCTAGTGAGTGGTAAAATGAAGGAGGCAGTAATAGATACAATAGTAATACACACACGATAATAATATATAATACATGATGGTGTACTAGTGATACTAGATAATAAACATATAATAAGTAACAGAAAGACATAAACGGTGTCCGGAGGCTGTAGACATATATACAATATGTCAGCTTTTAATACCATCACTGAGCCGGTTATCAGCAGGTCATGTCTAGAGTCGTATCCAGTCTATATCATAACTAATGTTGTTTAGTGGTGATGTAATGAACATGCTAGTGGTGACGTGATAGAGGTGAACACGCAGATGTGTGTATGCCATATACCCATAATACGGTGTCGTGCATATACAGTAATGATGTCTGCAAGGAATACAGGAAATGAAATAGATGCAAGGCAGAGTATACATGTACATGAGAAAAAGAGGATGCCACCACAGAAAGTATAACATGTACCAGGTAAAGTAATAAAGACTACATGTAACATGATAACGGATAAATTATCAGGAACAGTAACAAGATAGCATACATGGATCAGGCAAGTCATGTCATTTATACAATAGTAGCAATCAGTACCACCTGATATTTTAATCAATCTCTTCCAGTGTCCCATACCACTGGCAGTTCATACTGGAGCCCGCACTCCAGTCGAACCCATCCGGACATGGCCTACGGGTACCATTATCCAAACGAGAGAGTGATCAAATAACAAGTGCTCCCGACATCACTATTGTGTATACTGTTTTATTATGTTAATTGGAAACCCATGGTTGAGGAGTTCTTATCGGGTAGGCGTATCCCGTGCATACCCGGGATCACGACCTTAAACAAACCCCTGGCTGCTAAGACCAGGGCCCTCCGCTAAGAGGGGAGCATGAAACAAGTAACGAGAGCTCATGGAGCAATTGGTAGGTAGCACTACCGTCCCCTGCAGTGGGAGAACAATATGGATCCAGTACATCGCCCGATAAGATCTAATCAACCGTCAAGTCTCCCGCATACCCAAGTTAGCTTTATGATCTGATATGTCAAGTATACACTGTAACAAGAACACATACAGTACATGATACGGGTAACATGATAACTGGACCAGAGCTCTGTTGATAGCATAGAACAATAGAACGGGAAACGAGAACAATATAACGGGAACAATATCACAATCGATGTGGGATTCCACATATCGCATATCAACAGCTCTCATGTCCAGTAACGGGAATATCCATATCAGTAACAGGAAATCATCATGTAACGAGAATACATGCATATCCATGTAGCAATCATATAAACCATGATCTATGTAACAGGACTAAATCCATGATCCATGTAACAGGAATAAAGACATGATCATGTAACAAGCATACAAAGACAATCAATGCATGTATACCGGTGCGTCTATAGAACAGTGATGTAAGAACATGAAGGAACTGTGCACAGGATGGTATCCAGTGTACTAGCGTATCAGTATTGCAATAGTTCACAAACATGCAGTAATAGTGTCATGAATCTCGGTATCTATGTAATGGGGAAACAACGTCAATTAACGAAATAGAGTGTAACAGATATTTATGTGCAATACAGTGTTTTGTGTATCGGTGGGTCTGTAAGGGTGACAGTGTAATAGTGACAATATCTGCTATCATGGAGTACGCGTGTATCAGGGCACATGTAACAGTACGACGTAACCATGTTTGATGTCCATGAAGTGACAGATGTGCTAGAGGTAAGAAAAACATATGGACTAATAATCGAACCATTTTAGTATGATCATCTATCCCGTATATCTTATAATAATAATAAGCTATATGAAATCATGAAGCAGATGATAGGATTATGTGATTGGTTATGTTTATTACACTATCATGCATAACCAAATATGCCTTCTCTATAATTAAGTTCTTTAGTAACTTGCTAGGGCTTTACCCATAATCATGATTTATTTATCTAAACAATCACTCAATTTATTAAACATGAATAAAGATCATTTATTAAAAGAAAACACTCACAAACTAGCCATGGGAAGGTAGCTCTCTTCCCAACGATGGCAACGGATCCAGAATCGTCCCAATCGGAGTCCGGATGCTCCCGATATCGCCCGCATACTAAATCATAACAAATAGAGTTAAATATGTAAATAAAAATATTAAATGCAAATATTGAATTGTACAAGGGGGTTTTCTGTAAAATTACTTGTAATGGGTTTTGGAGCGGGTTCGGGCTGTTAACGGGTCGGGTTTGGATCCATCACCCAAACCCGCTTAACTTATTGGTAAACGGGTTAACGAGTTTGGGGGTATTGGGTTTCCCACTTATTGGGTATTGGGTTTGGTAGGGGCAGCAGCAGCAGCTCTTGCTGCTACTGCAAGAGGAAGCCGGCCAGCAAGGCCCGCCGGCGGTGGCTGTGATCGCCGGCGACGGTTAGAGATCGCCGGCGACGGTCAGAGATAGGGAAAGAGAGGGGGAGAAAAGGGTTGACAGGGGAAAAAGAAAAGAAAAGGAAAGAAAAGAGAAGAGGGGAAGAAGAAGAAAGAGAGGAGGAGAAGGTGGTCGGAGGGGTGGCGCCGGCGGTGGTGTCGGCCCGGCGGCGGCTTGCGGCGGCGGCCGGCGGCCAGGCCGCTGCAACAGTTCGGGTCTCCCCTGCTGGGGCGCACAGATAGGGGGAGATCCTAATTAGAGAGAGAGAGAGAGAGAGAGAGAGAGAGAGAGTGAAGAGAGAGAGATTCTTGAATTAGAGAGGGAGAGAGAGATTTTAAATAGGGGAGAGAGAAGAGGCGGTGGGGAGATGGGTGAGTCGGTGGGGGAATTCCCTGGAAGAAACCAGAGGAGAGAAGAGAAAAGAAAAGAAAAGAAAAAGAAAAGAGTTTTAAAATAATAATTTAATAATATTTTAATATGGTCATAAATTGACTAGCTCCGAATGATACCCAAAAATTATAAAAATAGAGAATATTATCCTGAGACTTAAGATGAAGACGGTTTGCAGAAACTCAATCCGGTTTACAAATTAAAAATCCTGGAGTGTCTCGCCAATACGGGCGACACCGGTTTGGCCGGATTTTCAATAAAATCAGAAAAATCCCCAAAAATACCCGAACATAGATAACACGATTCTAAGATGCATGGTGAAAGCGGATTCTTAAAATATGACTCTGTTTATGAAAGAAAAATCGTAGAGCCGATTATCGGTATCGGTTGACACCGACTACGAAGATTTTCCAAAATAATCCAGAAAATTTCCAGAAAATCCTGAAAAATCTCAAATATAAGAAAATGATTTTTGAAACTAAAATCAACTCAATCGGACTACCACGGAGGTCAAATCAATTTTTGTACGTCATATCGCGTACCGATACTGTGATACGTACACCGGGGATCAGGAGGTTACATTAAGTTTAGAAATGAAAAATTCAGTTTTTCTGTAACTTATAGATTACTTGAACTCTTACAATTATACTTCAAATATTTTCTTTTTTTCTAAAATACTTTTCAAAAATACTAACACTTTGTTTCTATTTCTTTTCGGATTTTGTGGGTATAATCCACTAAAAACCCTCACGAGACAAAACTCGTCCTCTAGGGGTAACCTAGAGGTTTAATGGCTTGTTGCACATGCTCAATGCAATCGCGTGACCTACAAAAGTGGTCTAATAAATTTTTAGGTTTAGTTTTTATTTTTTGCTCGAGAATGAGCAAAAGATAGGTGTGGTGGTGTGATCACACAAGTGTGTTGCATGTTTTCATATCATATGTGTCACACTGCTGCATTTTTAATTAAATAAAACTCTACTGTTAATGTATTTTCATGTTTAATGGCGTGTAGGGTAATTAAGGAAGAAAACAAAGAGATTGACAGATTTATTTGATTAAATCTATAAGTTCAAAAGAAAGGGATCGATTTAAATCCAGAAGTTCTAAAGGCCATCTTATCTGGAGACTGGGTATATCAGATGAGATACTATCATTCAAATTCAACGAAAAAATGGATTGAAAAAAGATTCAATCGGTTTCACTGAGGATAAAGAGATAGATCGTCAAATCTAAAACTGAAATTTAAAATCCAAAAGGATAAATGGATAGAGAAAAGATCAACGGATGAGATGAAGTAATTTAGACTTGGATTCAGACTGGATATATTTTAGTATTTGAATCATAACTTTCGCTACCGAAACTTAAATCTGATGATTCAAGATGATCCAGAAGAAGACTTAAAGGCCATAACTTTTATTGATCACTGTTTCTAATCCTATCATTTGATAAGTTATATTCATCAATCAACACAGAATTGAATATCTACATCAAATCAAGTTTGAAAATAATGAGAGGATTCAAATTCAGAAATAGCCAGCTCCCTCTATCTTTCGACTCGTTTTCTTATCCATTTCTATCCTATAAATACCCCACACATCAGAGGCAGAGGAACAGAAAACTAGTTTAAGTTTTTCTCTTTATTTTTAAGATTTAGGATCATTGTTAGATAGTTAATGAGAAGTTGCATCTCAGTTTTTAATTTATAGTTCAGTCCAGAGACAAGTGAGAGAGAGAGAGAGGAAAAGAGTGATTGTAATTTAAAGTTGAAGTGACATCAATAAAGAATCAAGACTTCTCTTCTTCTCCAATTCTTGGGTATGTTTCATTCCATTTACTTGTCTTGTTTTACATCAATTATGAGTAGCTAAATTTGTTTTTCTAGGTTCACTATCATCTCTCTTCGATCCCTCTTGTTTTGAATGATTTTTGTGTAAAGAACCCAACAGAATCATATGAGTGCCTTAAACTAAGTCATGCTTCTTTGCAAGTGTTTTTGAAGGCACATGAGGATGGGTTTGAATTTTTAAAACTTATATTTTTGAAACATCACTTGAACTTGTTTTTATTTCATACTTGAAAGACAATTTGATGATTTAATATTCAGTTCAAGATGCATTCTTAAAAAAAGAGTTAACTTTTTCAAACAATCTTATTTGCCTTACTTAAGCCTTTCAAAATTCAAGATTAAGTTTTTACCTATGATCAAGTTGAGGCACTGAGATTTTCAAGAGAAGAATATATCATTGAGTAGTAAGATAGTGAGCTCGGATCTTTTTTTTCATATATTAAAACAAACAACCAATCACTCTTCAAGCCTTTAAAAGATTATTTTTTATAAAACCTTTTTCAAGTTTTAAGTTTTCTTTTAACCGTCTTTTTACTCTTCACTCTCTTATCAACTAAAAATAAAACACTAACACCAATCTTTGCTTTTGAAACAATACATCAAGATGCTTTCATCGCATTCCTCCTCATGGATACGACTCGTTAGCCCAAAACTACATGGTAATTCTCATTGCTTTTCTTGCAATCAATGGGGTTGCATCACGCCCCTTGGTATTGATCCCCTACTTATTCTTAGGGACTGAGGGCTCAAACTTCTTAGACGACTTCTCAACTTGCTCGACAAGCTCCTTTCATGTATGGGTCTTGACAACTCCCATATGAACTTTTATTCTGTCAAAGAAGTTATGTTGACATGTCTGGAGTAACATGGGCAACAACATGCCTGCAGGACATATGAGAGAAAGGTTGTGGAACCTCTCAATGTATTCCCGCATAGATTCTCTTCCTTTCTGGACTATTGAGAGGAGCTTGTCCATATTCACCTCGGTATTGTCTCCATAGAATCGAGAGAGGAACCAGGTTTCTAAATTGATCCAAGAATTAATGGAGCCACTGGGTAGGCTCCTAAACTAGTCAAAGGCTACCCCCTTAAGGGTGCCAATGAATAGTCACGCCATGATGGCATCATTATTTATTATGTTATCGATTTGAAACCGGAAGTAATAGATATGTTGGTAGGGCAAGCCCTTGCCATCGTACGTGAGCAACGTAGGTGGCTTGAACTTCGGTGCGTACGGAACTGAAATCCACTTCAGACGATAAGAATGTGTCATCTCCACCTTTTTCAGTTCATCTCTCTAGGTTAGGGATGCAATCTGAGCCTGGATATTTTTAATAACCTCGGCATCAATTGAGGAGCTTTCTTTTGACTTTTCAGTCTTAGGACGTTCATCATCGTGATGTCCCTCTTCATTATGATTACTACCGGTGTCATTGGTATTCCGGTTGATCAAGAGCTGAGCTAGCATCTGTTGGATGTTATCCAAGACTTCTTGTTGAGCTCTGGAAGTCTACTCTTGTGCCTCCATTCACCAATGGAGATCATCATCATTATTATCGGCCATGTTAGCTGATACATGTCCTGTCCACACTGAGCTGATAGTAGGCGTATCCGCTGGCTTCCTCATCATCAGACCATTGGAAAAGGTTCCTCAATGACGTAAGTCATACAACTCTAGTTGATGAAGAAGGTTATCCATAATCGTAAGGTATTACTACCCTAGAATGAGTACCGTGGAAGGCACCCTCTTGGTTCACCAGAGCCTGACTCAAGCCGGAGTTATAATCAGAGTCCGGGGAGCTGGATGGAGGAGTGAAGGTTTCTCTTCTCCATCTTTGGGATTGAAAAAGATCCCTCCCTCTGCTTATCATGTTGACAGAGGCGGTAAGATGGGTCACCTTTGGTGCTTTCTTATGGGGGTCAGCAGTCTGGGCGGATATTCGGTCGAATACTGATTGATGACTTGGAGTAGCAGCTGTGTGAACTTTTCCCAAGCAGTAATGGACAGAGCGTACCGTCACGAGTTGACACCCTGCTTGTCCATACTGAGACGACGAGATGTGAGCAGGTTCCTCGAAACAAAGCTTTCGCTTGGTGCTCAGATAATCGCTTAAGTCTGTGTTAATTGGACCCAGCCAATCCATCACAGAGACCCCAGGAGATTGAAAGTTAACCCTGTTGGGCTAGGAAGCTTTAGGCCTACCTTTAAAGGCTTTCCTCTTGGCTACAGGAGAAGCTAAAACAGCTTCACCTAGAGGAGTAGCTTCGCAAGGTGAAGTTACTACTTTAGTTCTGCCATTAGAGGGGAACTTAGCTCTGTTATGCAGAGTTTTTCCCGCAAGCGAGGTTAGAAGGGCCTCGCTGTTAGAACTCAATAGTGCTTTACCTCTAGCCTCATGATAGAGTTTTTTAGCAGTTGGTGCTGAAAGTGACATTGGATCGGTGATGCTGTTAGCACGCACGGGTGCCCTGGTCCCAGCCTCGCGTGCGGCAGGCTTAACACTATCTATCAGTGTTGTTGAAGCAAACGGGGCTGCGGTAGCCTCGCTGTAAGCACATGGCGCTTTGGCTTTAGCTTCGCAGGATAGGCGAAGCTGAGAAGCAGAGGGAGTCTGGCAATCCAAGACTGTCTTAGTTTCATACGAAGCTGACTCAAGAGGGATGACTATGGATTTTGCAATCCACATAGTTTTGACGAAGGCTGTTTAGGCTCGCATGGAACCTTTATAGTCTCATATGCAATGTTGATACGTTGGCGCAGGGCTAATTTATTCCCAGTTGGAACTATGATAGGCTCGCGCGGAGCCTGTTTAGGCACACGCAGAGTCTATTTAGCCTCGCATGAGGCAGTGTTAGGTTCACATAGAACCTTAGTAGTCTCAACAGAGACTTGCTTCCCAAAAGTAACCAAGGGTACCCTGGCTACGCTGACCTTCCTGTGCTTGTGCACATGTAGGGGACTTTTGCTATCCCCAGAGAGAAGTTGTTCGAACTTCTCTTGATAAAAGTGAATAACCATTGTTTTATCAATAGACGCGAGGGTCTGATCGTCGCATTGTGACACGTGATTCTCAGCAGTGGAGAAAAATTTTCCCAGCGGAGTCACCATCTTATTTTCCATTGAAAATTCAATAGGGAAAAACTTACAAACAGAATCGAGGAGAAGATTACAAGTAATTAAAAGGAAAAATTACAAGTTGAACTCTCCTATGAGATTTCTGGGAAAGTGTGCCGGTGAGAGTCTGATCAGCGCGCAACTATTTTGTTCTGTTGATAATGTGATCGATCGATCTTCGAATGCTATTGCCTGCGAGTTCCTTCTCGCCTGGTTCCGAAGATTCCTTGAAAGGGAGGAGGCCTCAGGGTATTAACACCCTGAGCTTAGAAAAATAATTCTCTGAAACTTCTAAAAAATAAGAAAAAGTTAGCCTTACTATTTCTCTCGATGCCTTCAGCTTGATGCCTTTAACGCCTATAAATGCCTCTGTGTCTCATGCCTGATGCCTTTTTTTACTTGTGCCTCGAGTTCATTTTCAGATAAGTATTTATAGACTCTTGAGGGGTGTAACTGCCCCTAGAATTTAGTCATGACTTAGTTAGCCTCGCTCTAGAGGCTATTCTGAGCTTCACGCAAGGCTATAACACTCATGTGAAGCTAAAAACGAGTCGCATGTGAGGCTAGGAAGGCTCGCGCGAGCTTAAGATTGGCCTATTGACCCGGCCTCTTCCACTGAACGTGAGGCGAAGTGGGTGGGCGTAACCGCCCACTTAAAGTGGCATTAACCCCACTAACGTTGTGGGGTTACCCATTAAATACTAGGCCAAACAATTGACTTGGCCAACCCTCTTATAGGGATGCGGGAAGCCTCGTGCGAGGCTGGATTTAGCCTCGCATGAGGCTAGTATAGCTCCGCATGCGGGGCTGAAAGCTCTTAACAGAGCTGTGCTAAGTTTCAGGTGAAACTAGAAATTAGCCTTTTGCGTGGCTATGCAGAGCTTCAATCGAAGCTATTAAGCGGAGCTATGAAGGGCTTCAAGGCGAAGTTAGACAAATTTAGCCTCTCAAGCGAGACTAGCACCTTGGCCTTATGTGAGGCTAAGAATTGAGCTGACGTAGCCTCAAAAAGAAGTATTTTGCTTGCTGTCTGCTTCGCTGGATCAGCAAGGCTTAAGTTTCTACTTTGTCCCTAGGGATATATTGAACTGATCGTCCTTGTCCGCGACTTGTTTTTTATAGTTGTCGATAAGATAGACATCGTTCTGACCAGTTGAAGAGCTGTATGGGAGTTAGTCTTTTTAGAGTGTCAACAGGATACGATTTAAGCTTTTCGATATCTTTTTAAATATTAAATTGGTTAAGTGGTTCTTCGTTGTTTTTAAAAGAAAAAGAAAGAAATCTATGTTAAGTTAGAAATAAAATTGAACAGGGGAAGATAGAATTTTGTGTGAAAAGAAGATGATTTTAGAAAACGAGAGTTTTGAAATTAAATTTTCTAAAAAAATCTAAGCTTAATAATCATCCAACATACTACTAACTTACTAACCTTTGAGGAATATTCCTTCACTTTGAATTTAGAGACCACCTTGGAGTTGCACAAGTCATCAAGCAAGACATATAAGATAGTAAAAACTCCTACTTGCTTCAAGATGTAACATTAGATTATGAAGGCAATTCAAGTATAGAATAAAAAAAATAATCAGAATTTAACATTAAACTATTAAGGCCATCCAAGTATAGAATAAGAAAAACAATTGACTAACACTTAATTGAAATTTAACATTAAACTACCAAAGTAATCCAAGCATAATATAAGAAAAATAGTTGACTAGTGTTTACCCTATAATAAATTAATATCTATGCTCATATGCCTTCAAGAACACTTGTATAATCACAAAGCTTAGATTCAATCGGGTTTCAAGTAAAGAATTAGAATTAGTGGTGTTTAGAGATTAGCAAAGTAATGAAGGAGATTTAGTTATTCATAATTAAAGTAAAGTACATGAAATATAAGATTGTTTAATTAAAAGAAAAGCAAGTAAAAAAGAAAAGATTGAGAAGAAAAACTGAAAAATCTTATATTGAATTTGTCACATTCAGTATAAAAGTTCTTTCCTTCTTACAAAATAACTCTTGATCTAAACCTAGAAAACTAAACTTGAAATTTGGAAGAAAAAGCAACGAAAGAAAAATCCTAATTATTGATCTCTAATTGAAGATGATATTTATGAGAGATTTCAGCTCTTTAAATAGGCATCGGAACTAATTACAGTAAGATACGCATCAGGACTTTTAATTCAACTCCAATTTAATGTGAAAATTCAATTCTAAATTGGTCTGCAGCTACCTGGCGTGTTGATTACTGAATATGACTAACCATGCGGTTGAATTAGAAATAATGGTCAACACAAAAATTGTACCCCTTTAAGTCTTCTTTCTGTAAAATTTTGAATCATCAGATATAAAATTCTGTAGCGAAAGTTATTATCAAAATACTAAAAGGTGTTCAGTCTGAATCTGAATTGATTTAGAAGTCTGAATTTAATTAGAAATGCTTTAAAATTTGAATTTAATTGGGTTCTTTGGGCTTTTGGGGGTTTTTTTCCTTCTCTTATCTAAAAAGTATCTGCACACTCATAATAAAAAAGAAGGTTAAATAGCAGAGTTTAATTAAAGATAAATATAAAAATATGATAATAAATATGCAAAATTGATATGTAATCAGGTAGTACGGTTATAGGGCAAGTGGCGACTTCTATCAATTCAGATGATGATTATACCCGATTATGGCACATGAAGCTCAGACATACAAGAGAAAAGTTTTTGTAAGATTTAGCAAATCAAGGTTCTTTGAAAGTTGCCAAGACCTGCAAGTTGGAATTTTTGTGAACATTGCGTCATTGAAAAGTAGACCAAGATGAAATTTGGCACCGTGACTAATTGTTCCGAGGAGATTCTTGACTATATTCATACAGATGTTTGGGGACTTACCAAGACATCATCTATTGGAGGTTCCACTACTTTGTTGTTTTATAGATGATTACTATAGGCGATGTTGGGTATATATCATGAATCACGACGGAAAAGTCTTAGAGTTATTTGTGAAGTGAAAAAAGAATATGAGAAGAATAAGAGAAGGAAGATGAAAATACTATGATCAGACAATGGTAAAGAGTACACTAGGATCGTTTCCTTCAGTTATGCCAAGACGAGGGCATAGAAAGGCACTTCATAGTAAGAGAAATACCGCAATAAAATGGGGTGACCGAAAGGATGAACAGAACCTTACTGAATAAGATTCATTGCATGTTATTCAACACCAATATATCAAAATCTTTTTAGGTGAGTCATTGACGTTTGCTTGTCATCTCGTTAACAGGTTTCTTTCATCTGCAATAGAAGGTAAAACTCCTTTGAAAGTTTAGTCAGAAAAAGTTGCTCAGCATTATGACTCACTTTGATTGTTTGGTCGTCCTACTTATTATCATAACAAGGAAGACAAGTTGGGTCCAAGAGCAAGGAAAAGAGTGTTCGTTGGATTCAAGAAAGGCGTAAAAGGCCAAAAATTTTGAGATGCAAAGGACAAGAGTTCATCTTGAGCTAGGATGTCACGTTTGACGAGGCTTCAATGGTGAAACCTATGGACTCTCAGTAGGTAGATAGTGAGAAGTGAAATCACCTAGAGGGGGGTGAATAGGTGATAATACTAATAAATGCACAAATTTAAAATGTTATGATGCAACAATCACCCGAAATAAGACTAGAAGCCGAATACCCCGTGAAGGGCTCTGAACTCCTTCCTCGTGATTCCTCTAGATAAGAGTTTGAGGTGCGCAATGCAATCTTGTTGTATGAGTATTGATCGACAATATAGCAATGAATATTAGCAATGAATATAAAGCAAGTAAATGACACAAATAAACCAATCACAAACACAAAAATTTGTTTCGAGGTTCGAGCACCCAGCTCTACGTCTCCGCCTTCACCCAGAAGGATTTTCAACCACTATAACTTTCACAAAGAATTACAACCACAAGGGAGTACCCAACTCCTCAATCACACTCCTCTAGTCCAGAGGTAGTGGAGCCACAAATACAAGAATATCTTAGTGATCAAAAGATCACAAACCCTCTTTTGAAAAACTTTTTCCCTTACAAAAACCCTAGAGAATAATATGTAGGATTGAAGCTCAAGTTTTGTAAGTGAAAAAGAAAATGAAATTGAAGATGTTGGCCCAAAGGCCATTAGCCCTATATCTTGTTGGATATTTTGATGATAACAAACCATATCTAGTTATGTATTTAACAATTTTGTTTAAAAGTATTTCAGGTTAAACAGGTTGATTTGACGGCTCCACTATCAAGACTCACAAGTTTGGACGCCGCTTAAAGATGTGCATTCCCAAGCTAAGCACATTAAGAAGCTTCGGGATCAAGACATGAAGAAAAGACCAAGTCAAGATCATGACAATGAAAAAGTCCAAGATTTGTATTTTTATTTTTTCTTTTAGAATCTTTGTCAAAACCTAGATGTTAGAAGTAGAATTATGGGATTGTCACTTACACACACACTTTAGTTTGATATATGGCTTCAAAAACAATTTCAAATTCTATTTCCAACTTAGTTTTATAGCTAACATGTTTTTCGGAAATTTGTTTTAGAAACTCTAAGTTTTTGGAAAAACCGATTTTTTTGGGAAAATAAGTTTTTATCAAAGAAAAACTTTATCAAAATGTTTTAACATGTTAGGGTAGTGACATATGGTCATACTCCTATTTTTTACAAAGTCCAAAACCCCAAACCACAAGACCAAAACCAAACCCAAGTTCTGGTTCTGATTTTTCAGAACTGACAGGCGACGGTCGACCGCCCGGGTCGACCGACGTACACGCTGTGCATGTGTGTACGTCGGCCGACCGCTCCGGTCGACCGGGGCACTTACAGTGCTATCTGTTTGTTCGGGTCGACCGGGGCGGTCGACCGTAGTCCCCCAACGGTCAAAAATATGACCGTTGGCGGTCGACCGGCCCGGTCGACCGGCAGCTGTCAGAAAGTCTGACAGATTCCAACAGCTATATTTTTCTGACAGATTTTGTTGGGATCTCACCCCCAACGAATCTCTCTTACTGTTTTACCCAGTTTTTCAACCCCTATAAATAGTGGGTCACTTCAACATGATAAGACAACAATTCCTAAACATTTTACAAGAGATTTTCATAAGATTTTCAAGCCTTCTATTTGAGAAAAGATTTTCAAGCCAAAATTTCCATACACCCATTTGAAGCCTATTCCTCTACTTCTCTCTAGACTTTGCACTACCAAATTTCTACATCTACATATTGGTTATAGGATTGTGCAAGTGAGCTATTTTGTGATCAAGTGTGATCATTTTCTTCTTGAGCGAAGTTGTAGAGGCATCGGCCTCAAGGCGAGCTAGTGTGCTCCGGGTGGTGTTGCGGCATCACGAGAGATAGGACAAGTGTGTCCTTGTATTGGCGATCCGGTGGGATCAACAATAGTGAAAATCCTTCAAGTGTGAAGGCGGGGACGTAGAGCGTGGCTCGAACCTCGGAAACATATACTTGTGTTTGCGTTTGCTCGAATTTTCTCTAAACTCAACTCCTTTATTTCTTGCACTACTTATTGTGTTTATTGATAGTCTTTTAATTTGAGCAAATTTGTTAGTAGAATTTTTAATTCCGCATTGTTGCCATATTTCATATAGCCATCACCTATTCACCCCCCCCCCCTCTAGGTGATTTCAATTGGTATCAGAGCCTAACCCTACAATTTGGTTTAACCACCTTAGGGAGATCCTTGTTATTTGGCTATATTAGTTGCATTCTTCATTTATTGTGCTTTATATTATTCATCCATGGCATCACTTGACTTTTCTAGTATCAAGTCCCCACCAAAGTTTGATGGCTTGAACTTCCCTATTTAGAAGGTCAAGATGAACCTATTTCTAAAGTCCCTAGGTGTTAGAGTAGCTAGGGCCATCACTAGAGAATTTGTTGAACCCCTCACCGATGAGAGTTCATGGTCCGAGGATACCACCAAGGACTATGAGGCAAATGCTAGAGCCCAATATGCCTTGACCCAAGCTCTAAATGAGGATGACCTAGCACGCATCATCAATTGCAAATCCGCATTTGAAGTTTGGAATATTTTAATTGTGACTCATGAAGGAACGTCACAAGTCAAAAGATCTAAGATTGACTTGTTGCGTTCTCAATATGAGAATTTTTACATGTTTGATAATGAGAGCATTGATGACATGCTCACTCGTTTCACCAAGATTACTAATACTTTATCTTCTTTAGGTGACACAATCGATAATGACCAAAAAATTCGGAAGGTCATTCGGGCTCTTCCCAAATCTTGGGAAGTGAAGGCTATTACCCTCAAGGAGCTCAACGATCGGGAGGAGATGGACTTCTCCGGCTTCATTGGAAATCTCAAAACACATGAGATGGAAATGAAGGTTAGAGAAGAGAGGGAGGCGCCCAAGAAGAAAACAATCGCCTTCAAAGCCACTCCAACCATTCTTGAAGAGGATGACTCATCGGAGGATTGCGATGAGGACTTCGCCATGCTCATCCGGAAGGTGGGCAAGATGTTCTACAAGAAGGGACGGCAAAGCAACTTTCGAAGAGGGAGACCTCAAGGAAGGTATGAAAAGAAAAGAGAAGAACCCGGTCCTTGCTTCCATTGCAAGAAGATCGGACATCTTATTGCGGATTGCCCCGCTCTTCAAGCAACCACCTCCAAGAATGCCCCAAAGAAGAAAAAGGCTATGGTAGCAACATGGGATGACACGGAGTCGGAATCCGAGGAGGAAAACGACGCCGCACACATGTGCTTCATGGCACATGGGGAGGATGCATCAAAGGTAACAAACGAAAACTCAATAGATGATGATGAGCTAACTATGGATGAATTAGCCCAATTTTTTGAAGAACTTCAACATAGGTATGAGATTTCTCAATTCATAATAAGAAATTAAAAAGAGAAAATGAGTCTTTAAAAGATAAAATTAATATCATTGAAAAAGAGAAAAATGATTTATCTTGTACTTTTAAGAAAATAAAAATTGATTTTGAAAAATACAAACTAGCTTGTAAAGGAAAAACCCCCATTGCATCATGTAATAAAAATGATTTTATGGAAATGCAAAAACGAGTTGATGTTTTAGATTCAACTCTTAAAAAGTGTGCTTTTGATCTAAATAAATTTGCATCTAGATTTCCTAAGGGAGTAACCCAAGGGAAACACACTCACCATGCACATGCACGAAAATATGCACACACACATAAACATGCATACATGTATGGTAGTGGTAGAATTTACATTTGCACGCATTGTGGCCGCAAAGGCCATTTAGAAAAATTTTGTTTTGCTAAACATAATGTAAACAATAAATATGTTTGGGTTCGTCTCGGTACTAATCTTAAAGGACCCAAAAAGATATGGGTACCAAAAGACCCACTAAATTTAGATGATGCAGGTGGATCTTCTTCCTCCAAGACTTAGGAGGAAACGGTGCCCGGGTGGTAGATGCAACTAAGCTCAAAGAACACATCGCATTTGCATCGCTATCATGGAGGCACCTATTTTGGAGATTGCCCATGCTTGGTAACTTCTCCATTTAAAAGTTTTTATTTGGTTATTTATATACACATGTATAGGATTGTTAGTTTACTTTTATGATACATTGATATATGCTAGTGTAAACTTACATCTCTATCATGATTGTGTATATGCCATGTTTTAATATCTTGTCGTTTATACCATGTCCATTGTATGTCTACATGCCATGCCTAGACTAGCTTATTTATATATACACATTGTATTTTCAAAACTAGAAATAAAATTTTGTAAAAATTTCATATTCAAGCAAATACCTTAGAGATGGCAATTGCGCACCTCAACTCATTCAAGAGGAATCAAGAGGATGAAGTTCAGAACCTGTCACCGGGTATTCGGCTTCAACATCTCTAAAACTTTGTTTTTGTATGAAAATTAAATAAAAATTCTTGTGTGAATATTTTGGTTGACATGATAATCTTAATGAAGATTTAAAAACATTGTTGTATTTTTGTATGTTATATATATCCTATTTAATTGTTAATATTTTCATTTAAATTTTTTTTTTTTGGAGCTCTATCTGTCCACAGGTTTTTTTTTTGGGCAAAGCCGGTCGACCGGCCCTAACCCCGGTCGACCGCCAGTGCCTGAAAGAGAACAATTTTTGCTCTCTGTTGCCGGTCGACCGGGACGGTCGACCGCTCTGGATTACAGTGCTCTCGGGTTTTTCCGGTCGACCGGCCCGGTCGACCGTGCGTCGTATTCAGCCCCAAATCTGCTATTTAATTCACACTCTCTCTCACTTTCCTCTCACCAGACCGACGAGCTCCTCTTTCCCTCTTTTCTCCAAAATCTCTCCAACCCTAAAACTCCCAAATTCCTTCAAAATTCAAGTTAAAATCACTCTTTGTGGGTTGGATCTTCAGTCTCAAGGCTTCCTCACCACCAGATTTCCAGGATTTCAGATCTAGGGTTAGGGTTTTCTCACCTTCAGGAAAAAATCACCTTTTTACTCTAAATCTTGATATCTAGCTCTTAGTTTTCCTTTCACTTGTCAAAATTTTTAGGTTTCTTCTGTTTAGATCAAGCCTTATCAATCTACCCTAAAAATCAACCTAAAAATCACATTTTTCTCCCAAAATGTCAAAGAGATCCAGGCCTGAGAAGGAAAAAGCATAGTTCCCTCATCTTCCACCACTCCTACACCTAAAAGACCTTTTGTGAATGATCTTGTAGAAAATCGTTTCATTCAACTTTCCAAAAAATCTGTAATTTCGGGGAGATGCGTCATTCTAAAGGATTTTGAACACCTAGGCATCCCTCGTATCCTCAAAAGAAACTCTTTGCATCATTTTATGACTATTAGGGAACCTGTCTACACATCCCTAGTTCACTATTTCTATGCCAACTATGCCTATGAGGGAGGTCGTGTTAGATCACGTGTTTTAGGGAGAGATATAGACATCCCTATCACGATTTGCTGACTTGCTACATCTCTCATCTGGAGGAGTGGATGTTTATACTTTTGATTTACACGACTTTGAGTATCCGGACGGTGAGTCTGCGCTCACCGCCTCCACTTTGATTCACGGGGATGACAACCCCGGTCTAGTAAGGAATGAGGAGGTCAACAAATTTACCCTCACCTCCCAAGTCCTTGCAAAATTCATTTTCTACAACATTTTACCTAAGTCCGGTGAGTATAGCAATGCTAGGGGTTCAGTTCCTCTCATAATCTATTGCCTTCTGAAAGGCATCAAGATTGATTTTTCTCACCTCATTGCTACCCATATGGCCTCTGACCATATCCGCATGTCCGGTAGGCACTTGCCTTATGGAATGCTTATTACTCATTTGCTTCAGAGATTAGGTTTTGATTTGTCCTCTGAGACTTCCTGTCAGCCAGCTATAAATTTAGACAGCGTCCTTTTGAAGAGGATGCAGGCTCAAATGCGTCGTCACGCACAAGAGCACCCTCCTGCACCTCCTGCTGATATCCCAGGGTCATCTTCGGCCCCTGGATCCTCTTCCGTCCCAGGGATTTCTTCTGCATCCGTACCATCTTTATCTCCTGAGTTTCAGTCCTTCATATCTTCTGAGATTCGCTCTCAGATCCAGGAGCATCAGTCTTGGATCGAGCAGCGAGACGCAGCCTTTCGGGCGAATTTGGAGCAGCGTGATGCAGCCCTTCGCGCGGAGATGGACTCGCGCTTCCAGGGATTTCGCAATGACATGACTTATTTTGCAAACGCCATGAGATTCGTGGATTCGCAATTTGAGACATTATTTGCGAAATTCGATATGATTGGTCCAGATCCCACGACCATTTCTCGTCCTCTTCCATCCTCCGGTCCTCCATTTCCTATCAGAGACCCTACTGCGGCTCCACCTCCACAACCCGGCGTTGCTGGTATCGATCCAGAGGAGGTCGGTCATGAGGATGATGTCATGATGGTGATGAGACCATGGCAGAGGGTGACGCTGAGGAGAGTTCGTCTGGGGAAGACGACGCTGAGGAAGGTTCTTCAGACGACGATGCTGCTGGTGGTGCTGAGTGACCTGCCCCTTTTGATGATGTCAAAAAGGGGGAGAGTTATTTGTTGAGAGAGATATATTTCACATTTTGTGTACTTGACTTATGTATTTGTGTTGTGTACTGGTATATATTTCACATTTTGTGTACTTGACTTATGTATTTGTGTTGTGTACTGGTATTGTGTTTGGACATCTATGTTTGTGTGGACATGTACTTGTTTATGTTGGTTATGCTTTGTGGACATGTGTTTCATTTCTATTTTATGACATGAGTATTTTTATCTAGCATGGATATATGTGTTGTGGATGTGTTGTGGATTATCACCCACCATTTTTTTTGAGATTTGTCTATGCCTGAGTATGATTTTTTGTATATGCATGTGTTGAGGGGGAGCTTCATTTGAAGTCTCTACCCAAAATATTTGTGATAACTATATATGTTTTGTCATCATCAAAAAGGGGGAGATTGTTGGCCCAAAGGCCATTAGCCCTATATCTTGTTGGATATTTTGATGATAACAAACCATATCTAGTTATGTATTTAACAATTTTGTTTAAAAGTATTTCAGGTTAAACAGGTTGATTTGACGGCTCCACTATCAAGACTCACAAGTTTGGACGCCGCTTAAAGATGTGCATTCCCAAGCTAAGCACATTAGGAAGCTTCGGGATCAAGACATGAAGAAAAGACCAAGTCAAGATCAAGACAATGAAAAAGTCTAAGATTTGTATTTTTATTTTTTTCTTTTAGAATCTTTGTCAAAACCTAGATGTTAGAAGTAGAATTATGGGATTGTCACTTACACACACTTTAGTTTGATATATGGCTTCTAAAACAATTTCAAACTCTATTTCCAACTTAGTTTTATAGCTAACATGTTTTTCGGAAATTTGTTTTAGAAACTCTAAGTTTTTGGAAAAACCGATTTTTTGGGAAAAACAAGTTTTTATCAAAGAAAAACTTTATCAAAATGTTTTAACATGTTAGGGTAGTGACATATGGTCATACTCCTATTTTTTACAAAGTCCAAAACCCCAAACCACAAGACCAAAACCAAACCCAAGTTCTGGTTCTGATTTTTCAGAACTGACAGGCGACGGTCGACTGCCCGGGTCGACCGACGTACACGCTGTGCATGTGTGTACGTCGGCCGACCGCTCTGGTCGACCGGGGCACTTACAGTGCTCTCTGTTTGTTCGGGTCGACCGGGGCGGTCGACCGTAGTCCCCCAACGGTCAAAAATATGACCGTTGGCGGTCGACCGGCCCGGTCGACCGGCAGCTGTCAGAAAGTCTGACAGATTCCAACAGCTATATTTTTCTGACAGATTTTGTTGGGATCTCACCCCAACGAATCTCTCTTGCTGTTTTACCCAGTTTTTCAATCCCTATAAATAGTGGGTCACTTCAACATGATAAGACAACAATTCCTAAACATTTTACAAGAGATTTTCATAAGATTTTCAAGCCTTCTATTTGAGAAAAGATTTTCAAGCCAAAATTTCCATACACCCATTTGAAGCCTATTCCTCTACTTCTCTCTAGACTTTGCACTACACAATCCCAAATTTCTACATCTACATATTGGTTATAGGATTGTGCAAGTGAGCTATTTTGTGATCAAGTGTGATCATTTTCTTTTTGAGCGAAGTTGTAGAGGCATCGGCCTCAAGGCGAGCTAGTGTGCTCTGGGTGGTGTTGCGGCATCACGAGAGATAGGACAAGTGTGTCCTTGTATTGGCGATCCGGTGGGATCAACAATAGTGGAAATCCTTCAAGTGTGAAGGCGGGGACGTAGAGCGTGGCTCGAACCTCGGAAACATATACTTGTGTTTGCGTTTGCTCGAATTTTCTCTAAACTCAACTCCTTTATTTCTTGCACTACTTATTGAGTTTATTGCTAGTCTTTTAATTTGAGCAAATTTGTTAGTAGAATTTTTAATTCCGCATTGTTGCCATATTTCATATAGCCATCACCTATTCACCCCCCCCCTCTAGGTGATTTCAGAAGAGAGTTTTGAACCAAAAACTTCAGTAAAAAGAGAGAATTTTGAGCACAAAAACTGAGAGCAAAAACTTCTTTTGAAAGCCTTTAAACTTGATTTCTTTTAAAAGGATTGTTGTAATAACCTCAAGCCTAAACATCCCTATTTATAGGATAAAGGTAGGGATTAAAGAGTAAACCATTATAATGAATAGTTAGGAAATATTTGACCCGAAACAAGCCCCCAAATTCGTTTAGAGATAAAACTTACGTTTTAAAACGTGTTTAATCAACTAGCCGTTAGGGCTGAAATCAAGCTCTCGGTCGACCGGCCGGTCGACCGGGTTTTCAAAAATTTTAGCCGTTGCCAGCCCACGGTCGACCACCCGGTCGACCGAAACAAACAGAAACATGGGTGCTTTCAGTCGGCCGAAGGTCGGTCGACCGACATGGGGTCCGGTCGACCGCCCGGTCGATCGGGAGACGTGCACACATGCACGCACCCAAACAGTCAGAAGCTCGGTCGACCGTTCTGACCTGAAACAGAGCCGGTCGACTGTCCGGTCAACCACACAGGTCAAAAACAATACTTTTGGAAAATGTTTTGAAGATCTTGATAATTTTTCAAAGTACTTTTGATCAAGACTTGGTATACTATAAGTATAAAATATATTTAAAAATATTTTGTATATAAGAGAAATTTTTTTAGAAAAATCATGTGCACAAAATCTTGTGTGTGGGGATTTTGAGTTCAAACCTATTCACTATCCTTTAACAAAGTAAAAATATAAAAACTAGGAAATGAAGTCTCTGAGCCACGCTACATCAAGCTAGAGCCTTCTCTTCTATGAAAACGTCCTCTTACGCCATTTGCGCCTTCTCTTCTATGAAAACGTCCTCTTACGCCATTTGCCTTTTTGCACCATAATTCCTTGCAATAGCTTAGAAAGGCCATCATGAATAGTACTAACCTGAAACTCATTCTAAACAACTCATTAGTACCAAATAGCATCTATGTGTTTTGTTATCATCAAAACTTAAACAAATGAGAGTGTAACCCTTTGGGCCAACAATCTCCCCCTTTTTGATGATGACAAAACATATAGGCTATAACACAAGATATAAAAGAGAGGTAAAAACTCCCCCTCAAATTATGATATATTAAACAAGTATAAAACTTCACAAACAAGTCATGATACACAAACAAGTCATGAAACTACAAAAAAGTCATGAAACAACAAACCATGAAAAAATCAAAACATAAACAAAACATAACATAAATTAACAAAATCAAAACATAAACAAAACATAACATAAATTAAAAATTAAAACTATAAACTACATATAAACTACATATTTGTCCCCCTTTTTGTCATACATCAAAAAGGGATATTATAGCAAGAAAACTTTCTTATTCAACAACACAAACATTTAGTTCACCACATATAAAAGAAAATCTATTATAATCAAGTGGTTTAGTGAAAATATCAGCAAGTTACAAATCAGAAGAAACATAATCAATCTCATTATCACCTTTCTCAAAATGATCTCTAAGAAAGTGATATCTAATCTCAATGTGCTTGGTCTTACTATGTTGATTTGCATTCTTAGTCATATGAATAGTACTAGTACTATCACAAAATATTTTTATATGGTCGTAATGCAAATCATAATCAAGGAGAGTATGTTTCATCCAAAGGACTTGAGCACAACAAGCCCCCGCCGCAACATACTCCGCTTCGGCGGTTGAGAGGGCTACCGAATTTTATTTCTTGGAAGACCATGAAACAAGACAATTATCAAGAAATTGACATGTTCCACTAGTACTCTTCCTATCCACTCTACAACCGCATAGTCGGCATCCGAAAAACTCGTCATTGAGAAATCTCCGGTTTTCGGATACTATAGACCCATTCCAATAGTGCCCTTAATATAACGAATGATGCGTTTTATCGCAATTAAATGAGATTCTTTGGGACACGATTAGAATCTAGTACAAAGACACACACTAAACATAATATCCGGCCTACTAGCCGTCAAATACAACAAGCTACCAATCATACTTCTATATAATTTTATATCAACACACTTACCTTTGTCATCCTTATCAAGCTTAGTGGTGGTGGCCATGGGAGTGTTGCAAATTTTTGAACCTTCAAGTCCAAATTTCTTGATGAGTTCCTTGGAGTACTTGGCTTGACATATGAAAATCCCATCACACATTTGCTTGATTTGGAGCTCAAGAAAGTAATTCTATTCACCCATTAATGACATCTCAAATTCACGTTGCATACATTGTTCAAACTCCTTACAAAGTAACTCATTAGTAGAACTAAAGATTATATCATCAACATATATTTGCACTATAAGAATGTCACTATTAACATGTTTAGTAAATAATGTTGTGTCTACTTTGCCTTTAACAAAATTATTTGTAAGAAGAAAACTAGAAAGCCTTTCATACCAAGCTCTTGGAGCTTATTTTAAACAATACAATGCTTTATCTAACTTGAAAACAAAATTAGGATGTACATGGTCCATAAAACCGGGAGGTTGTTCAACATAAACTTCTTCATTAATAAAACCATTTTAAAATGCACTTTTTACATCCATTTGAAAAAGTTTAAATTTTTTGAAAGATGCATAAGCTAGTGTAATCCGTATGGCTTCAAGCCGTGCTACGGGTGCAAAGATCTCCTCAAAGTCGATTCCTTCAACTTGAATGTAACCTTGGGTCACTAACCTAGTCTTATTCCTAATAACATTTCCTGACTCATCCATCTTGTTCCTAAAAATTCACTTAGTACCAATTATTGGTCTATCGTGGGGTCTAGGAACAAGGTGTCAAACTTGGTTGCGCTCAATTTGATTGAGCTCTTCTTGCATAGCTAGCAACCAATATGAGTCACCCTTGGCTTCGAGGATGTTTTTGGTTCAAAATGAGAAATGAATGCAAAATTACCACACAATCATGAAGTTTGGAGTAAGTTGTTACCCCTTTTGATACATCACCTATGATGAGATCTTTGGGATGATTTGTAGCGTATCTCCAATCTTTAGGAAGTGGTTGTGATTGTTCCACTTAATCTTTTTGAACTTCACCAATGGTTCTTACTTGTCTTCTTGGATGGGTGAGTCCTTCAAGGATATTTTCTCCATGTTCTCACCTAATGAGTCAATCTCTACAACATTCTCAACAATAGTATTAGATTTTTTGAATTTAACATGCATAGATTCTTCAATAGTGTGAGATGATTTGTTAAACACTCTATATGCTTTACTAGTACTTGAATAACCAATAAAGATTGCTTCTTAAGCCTTAGCATCAAATTTACCCAAATTATCTTTTGTGTTCAAAACAAAACACTTGCATCCAAAACTTTAAAATATGAAACATTTGGTTTTCTTAAATGATAAATTTCAAAAGAGGTTTTGAAAGTATTTTTATACAAATAAATATGGTTTGATATGTAGCATGCGGTATTTACGGCCTCGGCCCATAAGTATTGAGGGAGCCCATATTCACTTATCATAGTCCTAATCATTTCTTGAAGAGTTCTATTCTTCCTTTCAACTACTCCATTTTGTTGTGGAGTTCTAGGACATGACATTTCATGCTTAATTCCTTTTCAACACAATAAATCATGAAGAGTTGGTTAACAAACTCACCACCTCTATCACTTCTTATCCTTAAAATCGAAAACCCTTTTTCTTTTTCAACCCTTTTTCGAAAAATCTTAAAATGCGAAAAAGTTTGATCTTTATGCTCCAAAAAGAAAACCCAAGTGAAACGAGAAAAATCATCAATTAAAACAAAAACATATCTACTTCCATTTATGCTTTTAGTTTTAGTTGGTCCAAACAGATCCATGTGAATCAATTCTAATGGCCTAGTTGACATGATATCCTTGATTGGTTTGAAAGAAGACTTGGCATGTTTCCGAAGTTGGCACGAACCACAAATGCGGTCTTTTCAAACTTCAAACAAGGAATACCCTTCACCAATTCCTTAGAATTAATTCTAGAAAGGTGATCAAAAGATGCATGTCCTAATCTTCTATGCCAAAGCCATGAAATCTCATCAAAAGCATTCAAGCATTTAGTAGAACAATCCAAATTAAGCATGTCAATAATATAGATATTATTTTCACGAAATCCGGTGAGAATACAATCATTGGTTTTACATTTAAAAATTTTGCAAGAAGATTCATCAAACACAACTTTGAGACCACGATCACATAATTGACTTATACTATGCAAGTTATGTTTAAGCCCATCAACAAGAACAACATTATCTATTAAAGGAGATGCACCAATCTTAATGTTACCTATACCGATGATGATGCCCTTGGAGTCATCTCCAAAGGTGACGGTGCCACCTTCAACGTACCTTGATAGGGTTGTGAAGTTGTTGATATCCCATGTCATATGCCTTGAACAACCACTATCAAGGTGCCACCGCTCCTTACGTCTTGGAGCCTTGGTATGTACCTGCATCAAATAATTTAAGACTTGATTTTGGTACCCATATTTTCTTGGGTCCTAAAGAGTTAGTGTCTCGAACCCACACAAGATTATTTGTCCTATTTATATGATCATAGCAAAATTTAGCTAAATGGTCATTCCGGCCACAATAAGTGTATCCATAAATTCTTCCATATTTAAATGCATAATGAGCATGTGGCTTACGAACATGTGAATTGTGAGCATGAGTAGTTTTAACATGAGTGACATGTGATGTGTTGTCATGATGAGCATGAGAATTTTTAGCATGAATTGTTTTATCATTTTTAGCATGAGGAGTGTGCATATGCTTCTTTGAAAACATTTCTTCTAATTTAGTAGTGTTAAAAGCACATTCTTTTAAAATATTTTCTAAATCATTAATTTTAGTTTTTAACAAGGATAATTCATTTTCATCAATTTTTGAAAATTTAGCTTTACAAGCAACTTTATAAGCATCAAACTCTCTTTTTGTTGAAATAAGATTAGAAGAAAGTTCATCCTTTTCTTTTGAAGAAATTGCAAGTTGATTTTTAAGCATCTCAATTTCCTTTTTCAATTTTGAACATTCTACCTTTTTATCATCAAAACTTTCAGAAAGTTCAACAAAAGCATGTTCTAACATTTCTCTACTTATTTCATTTTCATCATCAAGTAGTTGAGTAGTTACCTTGGGTGTGTTTGCCATGAAACATATATTTGTCGTGTCGACTTCATCTTCGGATTCACTTTCCGAATCCCAAGTGGCTTTGTATACCTTCTTTTCAATCGGCCTCTTTTGCTTCAAGGAGGAGATCATCTTTTTCTTGAAATCGGGACAATCGGCCATGATGTGTCCGGGTTTCCGACAGTTGTAGCATTTGATCCTTTTCTCCTCCTTCCCTTCCCATCGCTTTTCATAGTTGAGCTTATTCTTGCGGTATATTCTCTTTACATTTCTTACAAAGAGAGATAGCTCTTCATCATCTTCTTCATCTTCTTCATCATCGTAGTTGGAAGAGGATGACTTAAAAGCTATTGACTTTTTCTTTTGAGGTACCACATCTTCTCTAGCCTTCTTCTCCATCTCATGAGTCTTAAGGTTTCCAATAAGACTTATGAGCTCCATCTCGTCCTTATCATTCAACTCCTTCAAGGTGATAACTTTGATTTCCCGTGACGAAGGAAGAGCACGGATCACCTTGCGCACCTTTTGGTCGTTACTTATTTCATCACCTAGAGAAGAAAGAGCATTAGTAATCTTAGTAAACTTGGTAATCATGTTATCAATAGATTCATCTTCTAGCATTTTAAAACTTTCAAATTGGGAACGCAAGAGATCTATTTTAGCTCTCTTGACTTGTGATGTTCCCTCATGAGTGACCAATAAGTGTTGCCAAATCTCAAAGGTGGATTTGCAATGGATAACTCATGTTAAGTCATCCTCATTCAAAGCTAAAAGTAGGGCATTTTGAGCCTTTGAAATAGCTTCATATTCCTTGAAGGTAAGTTCGGACCAAGTGACTTCCTCACTTTCGAGTCTACTATAAGGTTTGGTTAAGGACTTGGCAACTAGACTACCTAGAGATTGTAGAAAAATAGTCATCCTAACTTTCCATATGGGAAAGTTGAGTCCATCAAATTTGGGAGGGGTCTTAATGTTATCGGCCATTTTTACTAGTGTATGAATGAAGATATGAAAATAGTGATTAGCAAATTTTTGGATCTCTCTAAGGATGTTAAGCCAAAAACTAGAGTCCTAACTCTGATACCAATTGAAATCACCTAGAGGGGGGGTGAATAGGTGATAATGCTAATCAATGCACAAATTTAAAATATTATGATGCAACGATTACCTGAAACAAGACTAGACGCCGAATACCCCGTGAAGGGCTCTAACTCCTTCCTCGTGATTCCTCTAGATAAAAGTTTGAGGTGCGTAATGCAATCTTGTTGTATGAGTATTGATCGACAATATAGCAATGAATATTAGCAATGAATATAAAGCAAGTAAATGACACAAATAAACCAATCGCAAACACAGAGATTTATTTCGAGGTTCGAGCACCCAGCTCTACGGTCTTCGCCTTCACCCAGAAGGATTTTCAATCACTATAACTTTCACAAAGAATTATAACCACAAGGGAGTACCCAACTCCTCAATCACACTCCTCTAGTCCAGAGGTAGTAGAGCCACAAATACAAGAATATCTTGGTGATCAAAAGATCACAAACCCTCTTTTGAAAAACTTTTTCCCTTACAAAAACCCTAGAGAATAATGTGTAGGATTGAAGCTCAAGTTTTGTAAGTGAAAAAGAAAATGAAATTGAAGAGAGTTTTGAACCAAAAACTTCAGTAAAAAGAGAGAATTTTGAGCACAAAAACTGAGAGCAAAAACTTCTTTTGAAAGCCTTTAAACTGATTTCTTTTGTAAAGGATTGTTGTAATAACCTCAACCCTAAACATCCCTATTTATAGGATAAAGGTAGGGATTAAAGAGTAAACCATTATAATGAATAATTAGGAAATATTTGACCCAAAACAAGCCCCCAAATTCGTTTAGAGATAAAACTCACATTTTAAAATGTGTTTAATCAACTAGCCGTTAGGGCTGAAATCAAGCTCTCGGTCGACCGGCCGGTCGACCGGGTTTTCAAAAATTTTAGCCGTTGCCAGCCCACGGTCGACCGCCCGGTCGACCGAAACAAACAGAAACATGGGTGCTTTCAGTCGCCGAAGGTCGGTCGACTGACATGGGGTCCGTCGATCGCCCGGTCGATCGGGAGACTGCACACATGCACGCACCCAAACAGTCAGAAGCTCGGTCGACTGGTCGGTCGACCGTTCTGACCAGAAATAGAGCCGGTCGACCGCCCGGTCGACCACAACAGGTCAAAAACAATACTTTTGGAAAATGTTTTGAAGATCTTGATAATTTTTCAAAGTACTTTTGATCAAGACTTGGTATACTATAAGTAATAAAATATATTTAAAAATATTTTATATATAAGAGAAATTTTTTTAGAAAAATCATGTGCACAAAATCTTGTGTGTGGGGATTTTTGAGCTTCAAACCTATTCACTATTCTTTAACAAACTAAAAATATAAAAACTGGGAAATGAAGTCTCTGAGCCGCGCTACATCAAGCTAGAGCCTTCTCTTCTATGAAAACGTCCTCTTACGCCATTTGCGCCTTCTCTTATATGAAAACGTCCTCTTACGCCATTTGCCTTTTTGCACCATAATTCCTTGCAATAGCTTAGAAAGGCCATCATGAATAGTACTAACTTGAAACTCATTCTAAATAACTTATTAGTATCAAATACCATCTATGTGTTTTGTTATCATCAAAACGTAAACAAATGAGAGTGTAACCTTTTGGGCCAACAATCTCCCCCTTTTTGATGATGACAAAATATATAGGCTATAACACAAGATATAAAAGGGAGGTAAAAACTTCCCCTCAAATTATGCTATATTAAACAAGTATAAAACTACAAAACAAGTCATGATACACAAACAAGTCATGAAACAACAAAAAAGTCATAAAACAACAAAGCATGACAAAATCAAAACTTAAACAAAACATAACATAAATTAACAAAATCAAAACATAAGCAAAACATAACATAAATTAAAAATTAAAACTATAAACTACATATTTGTCCCCCTTTTTGTCATACATCAAAAAGGGATATTATAACAAGAAAACTTTCTTATTCAACAACACAAACATTTAGTTCACCACATATAAAAGAAAATCTATTATAGTCAAGTGTTTTAGTGAAAATATCGGCAAGTTATAAATCAGAAGAAACATAATCAATCTCAATATCACCTTTCTCAAAATGATCTCTAAGAAAGTGATATCTAATCTCAATGTGCTTGGTCTTACTATGTTGATTTGCATTCTTAGTCATATGAATAATACTAATATTATCACAAAATATTTTTATATGGTCATAAGGCAAATCATAATCAAGGAGAGTATGTTTCATCTAAAGGACTTGAGCACAACAAGCCCCGCCGCAACATACTCCGCCTCGGCGGTTGAGAGGGCTACCGAATTTTATTTCTTGGAAGACCATGAAACAAGACAATTACCAAGAAATTGACATGTTCCACTAGTACTCTTCCTATCCACTCTACAACCCGCATAGTCGGCATCCGAAAAACTCGTCATTGAGAAATCTCCAGTTTTCGGATACCATAGACCCATTCCAATAGTGCCCTTAATATAACGAATGATGCGTTTTACCGCAATTAAATGAGATTCTTTGGGACACGATTGGAATCTAGCACAAAGACACACACTAAATATAATATCCGGCCTACTAGCCGTCAAATACAACAAGCTACCAATCATACTTCTATACAATTTTATATCAACACACTTACCTTGGTCATCCTTATCAAGCTTGGTGGTGGTGGCCATGGGAGTGTTGCAAATTTTTGAACCTTCAAGTCCAAATTTCTTGATGAGTTCCTTGGAGTACTTGGCTTGACATATGAAAATCTCATCACGTATTTGCTTGATTTGCAGTCCAAGAAAGTAATTCTATTCACCCATTAATGACATCCCAAATTCACGTTGCATACATTTTTCAAACTCCTTGCAAAGTAACTCATTAGTAGAACTAAAGAGTTTATCATCAACATATATTTGCACTATAAGAATGTCACTATCAACATGTTTAGTAAATAATGTTGTGTCTACTTTACCTTTAACAAAATCATTTGTAAAAAGAAAATTAGAAAGCCTTTCATACCAAGCTCTTGGAGCTTGTTTTAAACCATACAATGCTTTATCTAACTTGAAAATAAAATTAGGATGTACATGGTCCATAAAACCGGGAGGTTGTTCAATATAAACTTCTTCATTAATAAAACTATTTAAAAATGCACTTTTTATATCCATTTGAAAAAGTTTAAAATTTTTGAAAGATGCATAAGCTAGTGTAATCTGTATGGCTTCAAGCCGTGCTACGGGTGCAAAGGTCTCCTCAAAGTCGATTCCTTCAACTTGAGTGTAACCTTGGGCCACTAACCTAGCCTTATTCCTAATAATATTTCCTGACTCATCCATCTTGTTCCTAAAAATTCACTTAGTACCAATTATTGGTCTATCGTGGGGTCTAGGAACAAGGTGCCAAACTTGGTTGCACTCAAATTGATTGAGCTCTTCTTGCATAGCTAGCAACCAATATGAGTCACCCTCGGCTTCGAGGATGTTTTTGGGTTCAAAATGAGAAATGAATGCAAAATTACCACACAATTCATGAAGTTTGGAGCGAGTTGTTACCCCTTTTGATACATCACCTATGATGAGATCTTTGGGATGATTTGTAGCGTATCTCCAATCTTTAGAAAGTGGTTGTGATTGTTCCACTTCATCCTTTTGAACTTTACCAATGGGTTCTTGCTTGTCTTCTTGGATGGGTGAGTCCTTCAAGGATATTTTCTCCATGTTCTCACCTAATGAGTCAATCTCTACAATATTCTCAACAATAGTATTAGATTCATCAAATTTAACATGCATAGATTCTTCAATAGTGTGAGATAATTTGTTAAACACTCTATATGCTTTACTAGTACTTGAATAACCAACAAAGATTACTTCATAAGCCTTAGCATCAAATTTACCCAAATTATCTTTTGTGTTCAAAACAAAACACTTGCATCCAAAAACTTTAAAATATGAAACATTTGGTTTTCTTAAATGATAAATTTCAAAAGAGATTTTGAAAGTATTTTTACACAAATAAATACGGTTTGATATGTAGCATGCGGTGATTATGGCCTCGGCCCATAAGTATTGAGAGAGCCCATATTCACTTATCATAGTCCTAACCATTTCTTGAAGAGTTCTATTCTTCCTTTTAACTACTCCATTTTGTTGTGGAGTTCTAGGACATGACATTTCATGCTTAATTCCCTTTTCATCACAATAAGTCATGAAGAGTTGGTTAACAAACTCACCACCTCTATCACTTCTTATCCTTAAAATCGAAAACCCTTTTTCTTTTTCAACCCTTTTTCGAAAAATCTTAAAATGCGAAAAAGTTTGATCTTTATGCTCTAAAAAGAAAACCTAAGTGAAACGAGAAAAATCATCAATTAAAACAAAAACATATCTACTTCCATTTAAGCTTTTAGTTTTAGTTGGTCCAAACAGATTCATGTGAATCAATTCTAATGGCCTAGTCGACATGATATCCTTGATTGGTTTGAAAGAAGACTTGGTTTGTTTCCCAAGTTGGCACGCACCACAAATGCGGTCTTTTTCAAACTTCAAATAAGGAATACCCTTCACCAATTCCTTAGAATTAATTCTAGAAAGGTGATCAAAAGATGCATGTCCTAATCTTCTATGCCAATGCCATGAAATCTCATCAAAAGCATTCAAGCATTTAGTAGAATAATCCAAATTAAGCATGTCAATAATATAGACATTATTTTCACGAAATCCGGTGAGAATACAATCATTGGTTTTACAATTAAAAATTTTACAAGAAGATTCATCAAACACAACTTTGAGACCACGATCACATAAATTGACTTATACTAAGCAAGTTATGTTTAAGCCCATCAACAAGAACAACATTTTCTATTAAAGGAGATGCACCAATCTTAATGTTACCATACCGATGATGATGCCCTTGGAGTCATCTCCGAAGGTGACGGAGCAACCTTCAACGTACCTTGATAGGGTTGTGAAGTTGTTGATATCCCATGTCATATGCCTTGAACAATCACTATCAAGGTACCACCGCTCCTTACGTCTTGGAGCCTTGGTGTGTACCTGCATCAAATAATTTAAGACTTGATTTTGGTACCTATATTTTCTTGGGTCCTAAAGAGTTAGTGTCTCGAACCCACACAAGATTATTTGTCCTATTTATATGATCATAGCAAAATTTAGTTAAATGGCCATTCCGGTCACAATAAGTGCATCTATAAATTCTTCCATATTTAAATGCATAATGAGCATGTGGCTTACGAACATGTGAATTGTGAGCATGAGTAGTTTTAACATGAGTGACATGTGATGTGTTGTCATGATGAGCATGAGAATTTTTAGCATGAATTGTTTTATCATTTTTAGCATAAGGAGTGTGCATATGCTTCTTTGAAAATATTTCTTCCAATTTAGTAGCATTAAAAGCACATTCTTTTAAAACATTTTCTAAATCATTGATTTTAGTTTTTAACAAGGATAATTCATTTTCATCAATTTTTGAAAATTTAGCTTTACAAGCAACTTTATAAGCATCAAACTCTCTTTTTGTTGAAATAAGATTGGAAGAAAGTTCATCCTAATCTTTTTAAGAAATTGCAAGTTGATTTTTAAGCATCTCAATTTCCTTTTTCAATTTTGAACATTCTACCTTTTTATCATCAAAACTTTCAGAAAATTCAACAAAAGCATGTTCTAACATTTCTCTACTTATTTCATTTTCATCATCAAGTGGTTGAGTAGTTACCTTGGGTGTGTTTGTCATGAAACACATATTTGCCGTGTCGACTTCATCTTCGGATTCACTTTCCGAATCCCAAGTGGCTTTGTATACCTTCTTTTCAACTGGTCTCTTTTGCTTCAAGGAGGAGATCATCTTTTTCTTGAAATCGGGAGAATCGGCCATGATGTGTCCGGGTTTCTGACAGTTGTAGCATATGATCCTTTTCTCCTCCTTCCCTTCCCATCGCTTTCCATAGTTGAGCATATTCTTGCGGTATATTTTCTTTACATTTCTTACAAAGAGAGATAGCTCTTTATCATCTTCTTCATCTTCTTCATGATCGCAGTTGGAAGAGGAAGACTTGAAAGCTATTGACTTTTTCTTTTGAGGTACCGCATCTTCTCTAGCCTTCTTCTCCATCTCATGAGTCTTAAGGTTTCCAATAAGACTTATGAGCTCCATCTCGTCCTTGTCATTCAACTCCTTCAAGGTGGTAGCTTTGATTTCCCATGACGAAGGAAGAGCACGAATCACTTTGCGCACCTTTTGGTCGTTGCTTATTTCATCACCTAGAGAAGAAAGAGCATTTGTAATCTTAGTAAACTTGGTAATCATGTTATCAATAGATTCATCTTATAGCATTTTAAAACTTTCATATTGGAACGCAAGAGATCTATTTTAGCTCTCTTGACTTGTGATATTCCCTCATGAGTGACCAATAAGTGTTGCCAAATCTCAAAGGCGGATTTGCAATGGATAACTCGTGTTAAGTCATCCTCATTAAAAGCTAAAAGTGGGGCATTCTGAGCCTTTGAATTAGCTTCATATTCCTTGAAGGTAAGTTCGGACTAAGTGTCCTCCTCACTTTCGGGTCTACTATAAGGCTTGGTTAAGGACTTGACAACTAGACTTCCTAGAGATTGTAGAAAAATAGTCATCCTAACTTTCCATATGAAAAAGTTGAGTCCATCAAATTTGGGAGGGGTCTTAATGTTATCGGCCATTTTTACTAGTGTATGAATGAAGATATGAAAATAGTGATTAGCAAATTTTTAGATCTCTCTAAGGATGTTAAGCCAAAAACTAGAGTCCTAACTCTGATACCAACTGAAATCACCTAGAGGGGGGTGAATAGGCGATAATGCTAATCAATGTACAAATTTAAAATGTTATGATGCAATGATCATCCGAAATAAGACTAGAAACCGAATACCCCGTGAAGGGCTCTGAACTCCTTCCTCGTGATTCCTCTAGATAAGAGTTTGAGGTGCGCAATGCAATCTTGTTGTATGAGTATTGATCGACAATATAGCAATGAATTTAGCAATGAATATAAAGCAAGTAAATGACACAAATAAACCAATCGCAAACACAGAGATTTGTTTCGAGGTTCGAGCACCCAGCTTTACGTCTCCGCCTTCACCCAGAAGGATTTCCAACCACTATAACTTTCACAAAGAATTACAACCACAAGGGAGTACCCAACTCCTCAATCACACTCCTCTAGTGCAGAAGTAGTGGAACCACAAATACAAGAATATCTTGGTGATCAAAAGACCACAAACCCTCTTTTGAAAAACTTTTTCCCTTACAAAAACCTAGAGAATAATGTGTAGGATTGAAGCTCAAGTTTTGTAAGTGAAAAAGAAAATGAAATTGAAGAGAGTTTTGAACTAAAAACTTCAGTAAAAAGAGAGAATTTTGAGCACAAAAACTGAGAGCAAAAACTTCTTTTGAAAGACTTTAAACTTGATTTCTTTTGCAAAGGATTGTTGTATTAACCTCAACCCTAAACATCCCTATTTATAGGATAGAGGTAGGGATTAAAGAGTAAACCATTATAATGAATAATTAGGAAATATTTGACCCAAAACAAGCCCCCAAATTCGTTTAGAGATAAAACTCACGTTTTAAAACGTGTTTAATCTGTTGGCCCGGAGGCCTTCCTCTCTAGTTTTGATGATGATTAACTCATGTAGTTATGTTTACTAATAATCTTGTGATTTTAGTTTCAGATCATTAAGCAAGATATTAGTTGGTGATTGCTTCAAAAAGAGGACTTTGGAAGCCTTCACTTGGTGATTCCCGACCCCGAGCGTCAAGATGATACATAGCCATGCTCGTTGGATCACGGTGTTTGGACCGAGTCGACTTGAAGATGAAGATCATCAAGAAGACTTAGGTATCCATAGTTTAGTGTGTTTTAGATCTAGTTGTAAAGCTTAGTATAGTTGATATGCTCAAGTGCACAACACACACGGTTTATGTTTGGATATTGGTTTTTCGGTTTTGGTTTAACCAATATTTGTTTTCATGAATAGTTGATCAAAACAAGTTTAATTGGTTTATGTATAGTAGATGTATTCTTTCTATACATGCATGCTTAACTTTTAAACAAACTTATTTTGACTATCCTATTCATGTATTGAAAAATCCAAGTTTGATAAAATACATGTTTTGGTTTTTGGTAAAAATGATAAGACACAAAAATAGTCTAACTTGCTTGATATTTGAGTTGAAATTTTTATCATATGTTTATATATCAATGCAAAATGTTAAAACTATTTTTGGGTATTTTTACAAAGACTTAAAGAATTTCTGAAATATTTTTAAACCTGTTTTTCTGACCCAGAATGTGGCTGACAGGCCAGGTCGGTCGACCGCATGGGTCGACCGCACCAAAGGCCGGTCGACCGTTACGGTCGACCGACGTGCACAGCCATGTGCACGTCTGGCAGACACTAGGCCGGCCGATCGAGCGGTCGACCGGACCAAAGAGCTTTGCTCTCTGTATCTGGGCGGTCGGCCAGACGGTCGACCGGATGCCCCAACGGTCACAATTATGACCGTTGGCGGTCGACCGGGCCGGTCGATCGCAGGCCTGTCAGGCTGCCAGATCGGCCTAACGGCTAGTTTTCTGTTTGGGCTATAAATACCCCATTCTTGAGGGTTTTAGCTAAGATTTTAAGAGCCAAAATTTCTCTGATATACAAGTGTTTTAAATAAGTTTTCAAAAGAGTTTAAGTGCCAAAAAGATCTATCTTTATTTTGTTTTAGGTTTTTGGAAAAATTAAAGAAAAGAGTATTTTGGGAGATTTGTCTTGGCTTTCATTTTCTATCTTTTACAAGAGTTTTCCAAGTATTTTTCTTTGAGTTTTTGTTTTCCAAACACCTAGTTTTTCACACTTGAGCTATATCTTCTATCCTAATCTATTTAGGATCTTTATTTTGTAGAAAAGAGATTGTTTGAGGTTGATTGAGCCTCCAAGTTGTAAACCCTCCTTATATTTGTGTATCCCTCTTTGGTAGAGGTTGATCGGAGTGGTATTTTTTGGATCCCTCTTCGGTAGAGGTGATTGTGTTTGTTGTTGGCTACGGGCCTTATCCCTCTTCGGTAGAGGTGGATTGTGATTGTATTGCCTCGGTGGCATTGTAAGGTTGAGAGAGGAGTTCGGTACTCCTTTAGTGGATTGGAAATCCTTCACGGTGGTGAAGGCGGGGATGTAGAGCTAGGGGCTCGAACCTCGAAACATATCATTGTGTTTGCGTTTGATCCACTTGGCTCTAAACTCTCTCTCTTTATATTGTGCATAGCATCATATCTATTTTCTTGTGTTTGAGCATTGATTCATATTGTCATATCTATTATATGCTTATGTGTTTGTGTGCCTCACTTGTACTTAACCACAAGAGCTTCATATAGCACCTCAACCCATATTTAGGGGAATCAAGAGGAGTTAGTCCAGAGCCCTTCACGGGGAATTCGGCTACACTTGTTGGTTGTATTATGTGTGTTGCAAATTTGTTTTAAACTTCCGCATTTAGCGCAATTAGTATCTAGATTAGCATCATCACCTATTCACCCCCCTCTGGTGATTTACAATTGGTATCAGAGCCTACGCTCCTGATACTTAGGCTTAACATCCTAGGAGTGAGATCCTTGTTTGCTAATCTTGTTTACATTTTCTTGTTTGCACACATATAGTTTGGACCCATGGACTTCATGACCCCACCTATGTTTGATCCTTCCAACATCATTGTTTGGAAGATTAGGATGTCCATTTATTTACAAACCCTAGGACATAAGGTTTACCTTGCCATTACCAAGGAATCTTACCTTAGTGATAGCAAGCATATAGGGGCCAATGCACAAGCCCTTGAGGCCATTAGAAGCACGCTACCTAAGATTATCTTATGCATGTTTCTAATCTTGATTCCGCCTTTGCAGTGTGGAACAAGTTGACAATCACCACCACCTCCGAGCTTCAAATGCCAATCCAACAAGAGGAGTAATCTAGTGGAGAATCCGAGCCACAACAATGCCATATGATCCAAGGGAATGACTCCCTTGAGGTACAATCGGAAACTCAACTAGATAGTTTTGATTCTAGTTCTTCTTGTGATGATTATGATGCCCATGCTTTGAATGAAGAACTTTCAATAGTTTGTGAAAAATTGATTGAAAAATATAAGGTTTTAAAAAAGAAAAGTCTAGGCCTTGAAAAAGAAAATAAAAATTTGCATTCTAGACTTAACAATGTTTTGTAAGAGAAGGTTGAGGTCTATAATGAAAGGGATTCATTGAGATCTCAATTAGACCTTGCTCTAAAAGAAAATGAATTTTTAAAAAATAAAAATGATTGCAATAATGTTTTGAAGAAAAATGAAAACTTGTCTTCAAAAATTGATTTTGTTTTAAAGGAGAATGTCACTTTGAAAAATAAAATAATTTCTATTTCAAATGATTTAAATGTTTGTTTAAAGAGAAATGAGTTTTTGCAAAATAAGATTGATTCTCATGTTTGCCATGCTATGGTAGTATCACACACTTCACCTATTGCATGCCACACTTCTTTGATTGATAATGATATAAATATTTTGAAGATGAGTGTTGATTGTTTGGGCTCCACTTTGAGCCAATGTGTTGTAGGCCATACACGTTTGGAAACTTTGTTTCGAAAGAAACAAGTTCCATCTATTATGCATGCACACCCCCCACGGCATACACATGCTCCTCACGGACACCATCATGCTCATGTGTACACTTGTACACATTGTGGACGTAAGGGCCACCTTACTAAATTTTGCTATGATCGTATACATGTTTCTAATTTAGCAAATAAGTTTGTTTGGGTTAGAGAAGGGACTAACCCCCATGGACCCAATAAGATATGGGTACCAAAGACCACCCCTAGTGTTTATGATGTAGGTGTGGGCTCTCGCATGACGTGAGAGTAGCGGTACCTTGGAGTGAATGCGTTCCGTACTTCATGAAAATCATTTGGATGCATCACTTTCAAGGGATGTTTGGTGGAGAGGACCACCTTGTTTTGGAGACATGGAGAGTTGTCTCATAGGTTTTGGTAACGATTCCTAACTCCTTATTTTGTTTACATGCTTTCATATTCATTGTTTATAGCATGTTTTATTGTTTTGAGATTATTATGAAAGTGCCATGATTATTAGACCATTGACATGCATGTATAGCCTTTGAGACACCCATGCTTAATATGGACCATTATTTTGTGTTCTCACCGTTTGTTTAGCTATCATGTTTATCATACCTCTAATAACATGTGGATTTACATAATAATCATGTTTATGTTTATCATGATGATTTTTGTCTTGTTTTATGCTTCATGTTTTGATTACTTATTTAAATGTTAGTTTTCATTAAGACTAGGTATATATTTGTGCATATAGTGGGCCACAAGTAAATCTATATATGTTTGAGCTTGAATGCTTATTTGTTCCCATTAGATGTGCTAGTATAGTCTAGTTTTGATGATTCATACATTTTAAACTTGTATTCCTATTTTTGGATTTGTTTCATGTTTTTGTGTTTATATTTAACTTCATGTATAAGTTTATTTTATCCAAATTATTGTTTATACATATACATCCTTTTGAGCCACGTGCCTTCATGCATATATCTTTGTGGACTCGTTGTGTTTGGATATGTATGTATACCTTAATTTGTATAGGACATACATATACCTTGAAGATTAAATAGTTTTGATGATTTTCATATTTTCTTGTTTTAAGAAAATTTGAGCTTAATGTCTATCTTTCATGATTATGATATTCAAACTTTATTTGTACACTCACTTTGTATGTTTACTCATGTATTTGTTTTCATGAGTCATATTTATGCTTAATTGATTATGAGTGTTGACTATTTTGTGAACTTCATGTTTATGAAGAATATTTCGTTTTATTCCTTACTTGAAGGATTTCGTACTAGTTTACAAATTTTTCATATAACTAGTTACGATATTCTTCATTATGGTAGAGTTTTTCAAACATACCTTATTTTTCAAATCTATTTTTTTTGAAAACCCCTACCATCCATGGGTGGTTGGATGGGAGATCATGCTCATATATGCTTTATATTAAAATCATTTTAAACTTGAACATGGTTGGGTGGTAGTTATATGATATGCACTTGATCTTATTATTGTTTCAATTGGTATCATTGAATTCTTTCAATTAGTATCAATCTTGACATTTCTTGTATACTCATATATGTTTGTATATATGTATGCTTGCTTTCAAAGAATATCAATTTCAATTGATATCTATTTTTCATACATATATATGTTTGTGTTTACGCTAAGCTTGAGTTTTAAACTTTGTTTCAATTGATTCAATTTTCAATTGGTATCTTATTTCAAGCCTATGCATTGTTTTTGTTGGTATTTCATAAAGGGGAGAAAATTCGATTTTTCATGTTTACAATTGGTATTTGTATTTTCACTCCCTTGCTTTATGATAGAAAATAAAAAGTTTTAATTGATATCACATTCTTAAAACAAAAATACTCTCTTTTGATATCAAGATGTTTATTTGATGTTTATTTGAATGTTTTAAAAATTGGTATCTCAAAATTTTGTTTAAAAAAATTTTAAAAATACAAAAGTTTTGATTTGTATTGCCTATATGCAAGGAGAGCTTAACATCTCTTCTATATATAGAATCATGATGAGTGTATCTTGTATTGAAGAGCTTGACAATCTCTTCTTTATGTGGTACACGTGTGTAGGGGGAGCTTCACATCTCCTCTTATGCATTGCATAGTGTATGTTATATGAATTAGGGTTTGTCATCCCTCCTTCATGTAATGTATCTATGTAGGGAAGCTCACATCTTCCTCTTCATGAATGTATATCGCATATATCATTTATCTATTGATCTATGTTTACTTTCAATTGGTATCAAGATACTACTTTGACATATTTTCAATTGATATCTTAATTGATTGTCACCTCTATTTGGTTTTGTTTTTGTTTTAGACAAAAAGGGGGAGAACATTGTCTTTATTTACCCCTTATTGATGATTGTTTCTTTGTATTAAAAAGGGGAGAAGATTTTGTTTTGTATTTTACCCCTTTGTTGATGATTGACAAAAAAGGGGAGAAAGATTTTGACTGTGTTTTATATATGCATATTTATGTTTTGCATATATTAAGTTTAATTTAGTTTAATTTTAATAGGTATCTAGAGCATATTTTGTTTTTGAACATTTCATTGATATCTAGAGCCTTTGATTGTTTATGCATGATTATGCATTGTTATTCATTGCATATTTATTGTTTATTTGTTTATGCATGAGTTAAGGGGGAGCTTCTTTGAAGCTTAACTTTAATCCATGCATATATAACTCCATGAGTTTTGTCATCATCAAAAAGGGGGAGATTGTTGGCCCAGAGGCCTTTCTCTCTAGTTTTGATGATGATTAACTTATGTAGTTATGTTTACTAATAATCTTGTGATTTTAGTTTCAGATCATTAAGTAAGATATTAGTTGGTGATTGCTTCAAAAAGAGGAGTTTGGAAGCCTTCACTTGGTGATTCCCGACCCCGAGCGTCAAGATGATACATAGCCATGCTCGTTGGATCACGGTGTTTGGACCGAGTCGACTTGAAGATGGAAGATCATCAAGAAGACTTAGGTATCCATAGTTTAGTGTGTTTTAGATCCAGTTGTAAAGCTTAGTATAGTTGATATGCTCAAGTGCACAACACACACGGTTTATGTTTAGATATTGGTTTTTCGGTTTTGGTTTAACCAATATTTTTTTCATGAATAGTTGATCAAAACAAGTTTAATTGGTTTATGTATAGTAGATGTATTCTTTCTATACATGCATGCTTAACTTTTAAACGAACTTATTTTGACTATCCTATTCATGTATTGAAAAATCCAAGTTTGATAAAATACATGTTTTGGTTTTTGGTAAAAATGATAAGACACAAAAATAGTCTAACTTGCTTGATATTTGAGTTGAAATTTTTATCATATGTTTATATATCAATGCAAAATGTTAAAACTATTTTTGAGTATTTTTACAAAGACTTAAAGAATTTCTGAAATATTTTTAAACCTGTTTTTCTGACCCAGAATGTGGCTAACAGGCCAGGTCGGTCAACCGCACGGGTCGACCGCACCAAAGGCCGGTCGACCGTTACGGTCGACCGACGTGCATAGCCTTGTGCACATCTGGCAGACACTGGGCTGGCTGACCGAGCGGTCGACCGGACCAGAGAGCTTTGCTCTCTGTATCTGGGCGGTCGGCCGGACGGTCGACCGGATGCCCCAACGGTCGCAATTATGACCGTTGGCGGTCGACCGGGCCGTTCGAGGGCCTGTCAGGCTGCCAGATCAACTTAACGGCTAGTTTTCTGTTTGGGCTATAAATACCCCATTTCTTGGGGGTTTTAGCTAAGATTTTAAGAGCCAAAATTTCTCTGATATACAAGTGTTTTAAACAAGTTTTCAAAAGAGTTTAAGTGCCAAAAGATCTATCTTTATTTTGTTTTAGGTTTTTGGAAAAATCAAAGAAAAGAGTATTTTGGGAGATTTGTTTTTGCTTTCATTTTCTATCTTTTACAAGAGTTTTCCCAAGTATTTTTCTTTGAGTTTTTGTTTTCCAAACACCTAGTTTTCCACACTTGAGCTATATCTTCTATCCTAATCTATTTAGGATCTTTGTTTTATGGAAAAGAGATTGTTTGAGATTGATTGAGCCTCCAAGTTGTAAACCCTCCTTGTATTTGTATATCCCTCTTTGGTAGAGGTTGATCGGAGTGGTATTGTTTGGATCCCTCTTCGGTAGAGGTGATTGTGTTTGTAGTTGGCTACGGGCCTTATCCCTCTTCGGTAGAGGTGGATTGTGGTTGTATTGCCTCGGTGGCATTGTAAGGTTGAGAGAGGAGTTCGGTACTCCTTTAGTGGATTGGAAATCCTTCATGGTGGTGAAGGCGGGGATGTAGAGCTAGGGCTCAAACCTCGAAACATATCATTGTGTTTGCGTTTGATCCACTTGTCTCTAAACTCTCTCTCTTTATATTGTGCATAGCATCATTCATAGCATCATTTTTGCTTGTGTTTGAGCATTGATTCATATTGTCATATCTATTTTATGCTTATGTGTTTGTGTACCTCACTTGTACTTAACCACAAGAGCTTCATATAGCACCTCAACCCATATCTAGGGGAATCAAGAGGAGTTAGTCCAGAGACCTTCACGGGGAATTCGGCTACACTTGTTGGTTGTATTAAGTGTGTTGCAAATTTGTTTTAAACTTCCGCATTTAGCGCAATTAGTATCTCGATTAGCATCATCACCTATTCACCCCCCTCTCGGTGATTTACATAATCAACTAGCCGTTAGGGCTGAAATCAAGCTCTCGGTCGACCGTCCAGTCGACCGGGTTTTCAAAAATTTTAGCCGTTGCAGCCCACGGTCGACCGCCCGGTCGACCGAAACAAACAAAAACATGGGTGCTTTCAGTCGACCGACATGGGGTCCGGTCGACCGCCCGATCGACCGGGAGACGTGCACACATGCACGCACCCAAACAGTCAGAAGCTCGGTCGACCGGTCGGTCGATCGTTCTGAACTGAAACAGAGCCGGTCGACCGCCCGGTCGACCACAACAGGTCAAAAATAATACTTTTGGAAAATGTTTTGAAGATCTTGATAATTTTTCAAAGTACTTTTGATCAAGACTTGGTATACTATAAGTAATAAAATATATTTAAAAATATTTGTATATAAGAGAAATTTTTTAGAAAAATCATGTGCACAAAATCTTGTGTGTGGGGATTTTTGAGCTTCAAACCTATTCACTATTCTTTAACAAACTAAAAATATAAAAACTAGGAAATGAAGTCGCTGAGCCGCGCTACATCAAGCTAGAGCCTTCTCTTCTATGAAAACGTCCTCTTATGCCATTTGCGCCTCTCTTCTATGAAAACATCCTCTTACGCCATTTGCCTTTTTGCACCATAATTCCTTGCAATACCTTAGAAAGGCCATCATGAATAGTACTAACCTGAAACTCATTCTAAACAACTTATTAGTACCAAATAGCATTATGTGTTTTGTTATCATCAAAACTTAAACAAATGAGAGTGTAACCTTTTGGGCCAACAAGAAGATCAGGAGGGTGATGCTACTCCACCACCTCTAGATAGAATAACATCATTTGAGATCACACCTGAGGTGACACAGAGTGGTGATCATTTAGCCAATTATGATGCTGAGGATGATGAGGATCAAAGACAAGTTATGGGTAATGTCCAAAATTTTATTGCAGTTGGAAGAGCTGGAAAAATCTACGTAAGCCAGTTGGCTTTTTATTAATATAATAGAGGCCTATGCTCTCCTAGTTGTTGAGGAGGCGATGTAGTCTACATATAGGGAGACTGAAATCACTTTAAAGTCCAAGATTTGGAATGATGCCATGATAGAAGAGATGAATTCTACATAAGAACAACACTTAAGAGCTATCAGAGTTGCCTAAGAGAAAAATGAGATCAGTTGTAAGTGGGTATTTATAAAAAAAGAGTCTCTCGGTGGTGATACTATATGCTACAAAGCCAGGTTGGTAACTAAAGGTTATACGCAACGAGAAGGCATTGACTACAATGAGGTATTCTCACCCGTTGTGAAGCAATTATCTATTCAAATTTCATTGGCACTGGTCACACAATATCAGCTCGACGTGAAGATCACCTTTCTTTATGGCGATCTTGAAGAGGAGATTTACATGTCTCAGCCTACGAGGTTCAAAACTGCAGGAAAAGAGAATTATGACATGTAAGCTGAAGAAATCACTTTATCAATTAAAGCAATCACCAAGGCAGTGGTATAAGCGTTTCAACAACTTCATAAAAGGCAAGAGATACATACAAGCCATTATGACCCATATGTGTATTACAATAAGTTACCAGGTGGATAGTGCATATATCTACGGTTGTATGTGGATGATATGCTCATCGCTTCTAAGAGGAGATCTACGACTGATAAACTGAAGGACTTGTCTTCCGAATTAGATAAAAGATCTTGGTGAAGCGAAAAAGATGCTAGGCATGGAGGTTGGTGAGATCGAAAAGGTAGCAAGGTTAACACGCAAAAGGGGTATTTGAAGAAGGTGCTTCAGAAATTCAACAGCAACGGCAATATAAAGTCTATAAGTACACAATTAGCCCCTTGATTAGTCTATGATATTGCATCATTACATCGCATTTTCCTACCAGTTTATGAATAAAATGATGTTTAGTACCAATATTTTGGTCTCTTTTGCAAATAATCAATATTAGAAGGGCAAAAGGAAAATAAGAGCTTAATTAATGCCATTTTGGGTAATTAAATTCGAATTTCTTAGAGGCCAATCTAGAGAGCTTTTAGAAGATACATCAAATTTAGATATTGGCATGAATTTGAAGAGAACCCGGATCCAAACACCTGAAACCGAAGATACCTAAGGTTCTAGAAACGAGTCATGACCGCTCACCAAAATCAGGGACCTAAGTCCCTAGTATTACCACAAAAACGCGGCTATTACCGTATTTCCACGGCCATCTTGGTAATCCATGCATCAATTTTAGCGCGTGGCCTCGTCTCGTCTTCTAGAGTTTTCCTTTGCCTATATAAAACCCTGTAGAGGACCTGAAACGGGGACAACGAGAGGCTGTAGGCTAGGGTTTCTCTCTTCTACTTGTAGAGTAGGATTTTCTTCTTCTTTTCTTTTGTATTTTCTTTTTCTTTTTAGATCTTGTAGTAGGGCTGAGTTGATTCTGGAGAGAGAGAGAGAGAGAGAGAGAGAGAGAGAGAGAGAGATTGATGAAATAGAGAGTGGCAATCTATATAAAAGTGTCTCCTTTCTTCTCTATTGTAATCGTCTCCATCTTCTACATGATGCTTAGTTAGTTTTTCTTCTTATGACAATCTAACTACTAACCATTAACTAGTTAACCACTTACTTGATAATCCATATAAATCTAATAAGTGCTGGTTTTTCGCCCGATCAAAAAAATGGTGCCGTTCCGGGGACGGGAATAGTTTAAACTCACGTTTTTATTAACATTTTCTTCTCTGTTTTAGTATGCAGGTCAATTTTTACAAGATCTGAATATTGCAGAACAATCATTAGCACTATAGCTCCCTGCTCTTGAAAGCAGGGACCCAGCTTCTACAGAAAAGCCACGCAAATGTGACTTTCTCCGCGATTCCTCGGCAACCTTATGACAAAATTGTATCTTGTTGTGCAGGGATGTGTATATTGTAATAGCTAGTGAATTTTTACTGCTATTTTTCTGCTTTGATTGCCTACAACTATAATAATTAAAGAACTAAAATACAGTAATTAGATGCTTTAAAATAGTTTAGACATTTACATTTAGGCACGAGTCAATTCAATTCTAATATACTGTATTTTATTCTGTTGTGATCTAAACTGAGGTGTACATATGGCATTGCATATAGCATAGGACAAACACGTGGGTGATTTACTCGCTTTGTGTGTTATTCTTGTCTATATTACACACTTGCATGAATCAGACTTAAGGGCATAATTCAATACAAGATAAGGTGGGAAAGTCATTATCCTTTCTTAGCCAAAAACCACCTCCCCACTCACACAACCCAAGCCCTAATCTAAAAATTGATAGAGTTGGTCCCTAGGGACATCTCGGACTCATTAAGAGATTGATCTAGGGTGAAACTTGTATGAATCATATTCTTGTAAAATCGGTGTGTAAGGTTAGGGATTAAGAGGTTACACCTCGAAGATATCGTGGTTTGGTGTAATTAAGGCATGTTGCTTACGTATGGATACCTCCCATTGTATTTTGCTGCTACCTGATCGATTAGCTTGTGGTCGGATTCATTTAACCACCTCCCCAAAGTAATCGCCCAGTTAAGAGTCATCTAGGTTTAGGTCAACTCTAGTATAGGCTTGGTTATGATTTTTTCTTTCTTTGTTTGTTTGTTTGTTTTTTTCCTTTTTGTTTGTGATTGTTTGTGAAATGGAATTCAACAATAATAATTCTTTCAATTCTAATATGAATCCATACTTCACATCCACCCCATTTGATTTGGATAATTTCAACTCGACTTTTTTCAATATGAGCCAACCAAATACACCGGATTGGACTTATCCGAATCAATCCAACCCATACCCCCAATCTTATGATTATAATTTTCAAAATAATTTTCACACTTCACAGAGTCAATGGAGATTCATCTCCCCCGAATCAAATTTTCAACCACCTTATCTACAATTTTCACAATTTTTACAATATTCATTCTCTAATTTTCCTTCCATACTTCTTTTCTAGAATCACCAATTGAAGAAAAATCTGTGTTAGAAAAAAGTATAGAAGTTGTACAAGTCACGCTTGAGTCCCAATAAAAGAAGCTCAACTCCCCAATTTCATAATATTTCCAAGATTTATACTCAGCCCACCTATTCAAAATGACCAATCATCAATCTTGGACACAAGTATAGAACTCCTGCGTGAGTCTGAGCCACAATCTCAAAACTTATTGGACTCACAATCTTCACAATTTTTTCAAAACCAAGATTCCTACACTCCGTTTCTAGAACAACCATTTGAAGAAAAATCTAAGTTAGAAAAGAGTACAGAAATCTTGCATGAGACCGCACAATAATTTCAAAAATCTTCTACTCAGTCTATCGATATGTTAGAAGCACTACTGAGTCAATTGGTCAACATTCATAGGAATGAAAAAACTCTCTCTTATCAATTTTTGACCAATTTAGATATCTCTAACTCTATCAATCTAGACCAGGACTCATGTTGTTTTGAAAACCAAGATTTAATTTTAGCATACCCATTTGAACTTGACCAACATCAAATTCTTGAGAACCACATTGACATGTTGGCAAGTTATCCATTTCTTGAAATTAAACCTGAGCATTAATGTGATCTTGAATCTCAAATTGATAATTCAATTCCACTTCTTGATTCAATGTTGACTCCGATATCTTTTTCTAACTTCAATCATTTTTCCGAGTCGGTATTGGATCCTGTGCCTATTCATCGTGAAATTGAATCACCAATCTTTCTAAATCAACATATTGAACTTGACTAATACCATACTTTTGAGAGTCACATTGACATATTAGCAAGTTCTCATTTTTATCAAATTGAACTCCAGGAAGAATGTGATCCAGATTTTCAAATTTGCGATCTAGTTCAAATTTCTAAATCAAATATTGACTCCTATTTTGCTACCCAATTTGAGTAATATTTTAGAGTCAGTTTTGATTCCCATACCTGTTATTCCTGAACTTGAATCACCAATCTTAGGAAGTCACATTCCATTGTGGGCAAATGAATGTGAAATAGGATTTCAACTTCTTGATTTGGACCCACTTCATGAACCAATCCCGACTCCAGAACCTTTACTTGATTACAGTCACTTCCCTGAGTCGGTATTAGTTCCTATACTTTCTGAGTCCTAATCAATCATTCTATATTTTCATACTCCATTTTGGGACAAGGGTGTTGATAAAATTGACTCTGAAATTATTTTTAAAATTTGAAAATTAGATGGGGTAAAATTCTTAATAAAAATCATTCTTGCATACGTCACTATATTGGGTTATATTAGAGGGGTTGCTGATGGGTTCCTCTACACACCACAATCTTTAGATTGGGTCGTATTTCGTAAACCAATCAGACCACTACCGAAACTACCACCTTGAGGTGATTTCTCTTTCCCTCTTTATTTGTTTCATGCATACATACATTCACAATGCATTGAGGACAATGCATGAGATAAATGTGGGAAGGGTCTACTAATATAGAGTTTTAAAATTTTCTTTCTGTGTCACTTCTTTTAGGATATATTTTTAAAAAATTCCATTCATATAGATTTTTTTCCTTTGTTTAAAAATTTTTTCAAACAAGAGACAAAGTTTTGATCAATTTTTAAGAAAATTTAGATGATCTTAGAAGCTAAGGAAGCCTTAATTATGACATCTTAACCAATCGAAATAATGAACTTGTTTAAAATCGTAGGCTAAGAAAGAGAGATTAGAGAGATAATTTTATCTTAAATTTTTTGTTTTAGATAGTATGCACTTCACACTTACACATTTTTGGGATGGAAACAAAGACCTAAAATGCCATGAAGCAAAAATTAAAAAAAGAAAAGAAAAAAATTAATATATATGAATAAAAAATTACTTATTAAAGTGAATAACTATGCCTCAAGAAGTATGATTATTCATGCCTAACGGTGGTCAAAAGAAACAAATAATCTCCTTTAGTTTTGTGGCCTTATTTATTCAAGTCCTTAAACCTGAGAGATGTTTTCTCATCTGGTGCCCTAAGACCATCTGGTCTGGGAGTCATCGGCTAAAAACTCACCACCTGGGTAAACTTGAAAGCCTAATAAAACTAAGAGAAGAAAAATATAGGAAAATAAATATATAAATAAATGGCTTGATGGTTAGAGTTGAAATCCCAAAAAATTTCACTATCACAAAATGCATATTATCTAGGTTTTATGAAAGATCAAATTATTCTATCCAATTTTGAGTTTACCTTAATTGAAGATAAGATTTTGCATCTAGACTTTAAAGAAGAATAATTTTGAGTGGACTTATGATCTTAGATCGCTTAAATTTTTGCAGAAATATTTTGAAAACTTGTCTCTCTTTTAAAATACGTTTTCAAAACACTAACTTTTGTTTTCTTTATGAACTTTGTGGTGCAATCCGCTGAGCCCTTAGGAGACAACACTCCTTCTTTATGGGTAACCTACAGATTTAACGGCTTGTTGCACGCGCTCAGCGCAATCGCGTCACTTGCGAAAGTGTGTAATAACATTCTTAGTTTAGTTTTTTTTTCTTTTTCTTATTTTGCTCGAGACGAGAAAAAGATAAGTATACGGTGTGGTTAGTCTACGATATTGCATTATTATATCGTATTTTCCTACCGATTTATGAATAAAATGACACTTCTCACCCGTATTTGGTCTCTTTTGCAGATAATCAAGATTAGAAGGGCAAAAGGGTAATAAAAGCTTAATTAATCTCATTTTTGGGTAATTAAATTCGGCTTTCTTGGAGGCCAAGTTAGAGAATTTATAGAAGATACATCAAATCTAAACATTGGCGCGAATTTGACGTGAACCCGGATCCAAACACCCGAAACCAAAGATACCTCAAAGATCCTGGAAGCGAGACGTGACCGTTCGCCAAAACTAGGGACCTAAGTGAAAGTATACCTAAAGGGGGGTGAATAGGTGTAAGGCTAATCTAATGACAAATGATGCGGAATTAAAAACAAATTGCAACACACTTAGTGTAACCAAAGAGTGTAGCTGAATTCCCGATGAAGGGCTCGGACTATCTCCTCTAAATTCCTCTAAATAAGAGTTGAGGTGCTATATAAAGCTCTCTTGGTTCAATCACGAGTGAGGCAAACAAACAATACCAAGCATATAAGATATGAGCAATATGCATCAATGTAAGATATAAAAGAGAGAGTTAAGAGATAGCGGATCAAACATAAACACTAAGATATGTTTCGAGGTTCGAGCCACTGCTCTACGTCCCCGCCTTCACACAGAAAGATTTCCACTGTAACGTCCATATAGGACTTACCATACAGGGAACCTCTACGAGGATTTAGATAAATACAACTAGGAGTACACTACTACTCTCTCCAACAAATACAACCTCTACACAAGAGACAAGGCACAACAACAATCACCTCTACACTTAGAGAGATGGGCACTTAGCCAAACAACAATCACCTCACACTAGAGGGATAAAGCTCAAAGCCAACACTCCAACAATCACCTCTACACTTAGAGGGATATCAACCAAACCAAACTCCTCCACAATCACCTCTACACAAGAGGGATACTCACAACTCAAAGCAAAAAGATTTACAACACTTGGGGGTCTCAACAAACCACAAACAAATTTTTCTCACAAAACAAGATCCTAACAGATAGGATAGATAGCTCAAGTGTAAGAAAATATAGTGTTTGGAACAAAGAAAAACACTTGGGAAAATCTCTAAATAGATATTGAAATCAAGATCAAAAACCAATTCCCAAAAGACTCTCTTTTCTTTGAATTTTCTAACACTTTAAAACAAATAAAGATAAAATCTTTAAACCCAAAAACTCTTGAAAACTTGTTGCTAAAACACTTAAGAAGATGGAAAAAATTTTCCTCTCAAAAACCATGAAGAAACCAGCTCAAGAGATGGGTATAAATACCCTCTTAAAAATCTGCCTGTTAGCAGCTAGGAAAGGGAAAAACTGCCCTTCCGGTCGATCGCCCGGTCGACCGGCCAACTGTCATTTTTATGACCGTTGTGCCTCCGGTCGACCGCCCAGTCGGCCGGGCCAAAGCCATCGGTCGACCGCCCGGTCGATCAGCCCCCACCCAAGAGTGGGGTGCTTTCGGGCAGTCGACCGCGCGGTAGACCGACCGGATAGGCTAGCCTTTGTGCACGTCCCGTGCACATCGGTCGACCGCTCCGGTCGATCGACCACTGGTCCGATCGACCAGCCCGGTCGACCACCAGTTGATCTGGCTGAGGAAAACAGGTATGAAAACTTAGTTAATTTAATACCAATTAAATCTCATAAAATCACATAAATTTCACAAAAATAAGTTCTTATATGATCTTTGAAATACAAATATGTGTGACTAAAATTTAACACATATTATAAACAATTTGAGCCATTTTTGTGATGTTGAAATTTACCTTAAACACAAAATCTGTATTTTCCAAAACTTGGGTTTTTTAAATGAAAAATCGTTTTCTTCAAAACTCATGTAAATACAAAAAAAATGATATTGAAACAATATTGAAGCATAATGTATATGGATAAAATCCAATATACATAAAAGATATTATATTTATATTTTGACATGAAATCCAAAAACCGGTTAAACCAAAACCAATAAACTTTAAACTTGTGTGTGTATGTGAACTTGAGCATATCAATACTATCTACCTTTACACAAGATCTAAATACAAACTAAACTAAACAAACCGAGGTCTTCTTATCTCCAAGCCGACTCGATCCAAACGCGATCCAACGAGCTTGACTCCAACCGAGTACTAGATGCGATCTTGACGCTCGAGCTCTTGAATCTGCATGTGAAAACTCCAAAACTCTTTTGTTGAAGTTAAACACCTACTAATATCTTGGTCAATCACTGAAACTATTTAAGCGCAAGATTATTATTAAACTATAACTACATGAGTTAATCATCATCAAAACTAGAGTGATGGGCCTCTGGGCCAACAATCTCCCCCTTTTTGATGATGACAAAACTCATGGAGTTATATATGCATGGATTAAAGATAAGCTTCATAGAAGCTCTCCCTTAACTCATGCATAGCAATAAACATAAAAATATACAATGAATGCTCATAAACAAAACAACACATATATGTAATAAAATAAGAAAAGAAACATGTATATATAAACTCTCAAAATTCTTCCGCCCCGTTTTGTATAAAATAAGAAAATGAGATAAACATGCATATATAAATCTGCAAATTTCTTTCTCCCTTTTTGTCAAATCAACCAAGAAGGATGTATATGCGATATACATTCATGAAGAGGAGAGACATAAAGTTAACTCCCCCTCATACATGCATTACATGAAAAAGAGATGACTAAATCCTAATCACATAACGCATAATATATAATGTATACAAGGAGATGTGAAGCTCCCTCTACACACGTGTAAGACATAGAGAAGAGAGGTCAAGCTCCTCAATATGAGATACACTCAACATGAATCTATATATAGAGAAGATGTTAAGCTTTCCTTACATATAAGTAATACATATCAAAACACTATAATACCAATTGAAAATTTTATCAAGTTATAATAAAGGTATACATCAAAACATTATGATACTAATTGAAAATAAATAAAACATTTTGAGATACCAATTGAAAGTAAACAAAATTTTAAGATACCAAAAGATACCAATTGAAAATATCTTTATACCAATTTAAAATGTCTTATAAATTTTTGATACCAATAGAAAATGACACATTATACGTTTCTGATACCAATTGAAATATATATTATACATATTAATACCAATGGAAAGTAAAAACAAATTGAAAATACAAACCATATTTCTTTGAAAATAACCTCATTTTACAATAAAGATACCAAATTGAGAATAATACCAATTTAATACTATTGATACCAATATTAAAGATGTTAGCATATTCCAAAGCAAAGTATTTTTCATCATAAAGAATGGGAGTAAGATACCAATTGAAAATAAAACTGATTGAAAGATAAAACACGAATTTTCTCCCCCTTTATGAAATACTAATAAAAATGATGCATAAGCTTATATAATATACCAATTGAAAATAATTGACATTAAGGACTAAATCCAGCTTAGCATAAACATAGTTTATGCTTTAAGAAGTAAAGATATTGTAAGCATAATCAAATCATATATATATATATGTATGTATGTATGAAAAAGTAAATACCAATCGAAATTGATACTATTTGAAGTTTGAAACATACATATATGAAAACACAAATATGAGTATACAAAAAAAATATCAATTGTGATACCAATTAAAATTATATGAGAATCAAGTGTATAACTCATACTCCCTCACTTTTCATGCACATGTTTAAAAAGTATTTCAATATGAGCATACAAGACATGGTCGCCCATCTATCCACCCTTAGCATTGGTAGGGTTTTCAAAAATAGGATTTGAAAATAATTTAACATATTTGAAAACTCTTCCAAAATGAAGAAATACACAACTAGCTTTATGATAATCTTGAAAATTAGTACGAAATCCTTCAAGTAAGGAATTAAAAAAGAATATATTCATGAAAACATGAAAATCACACAATCATCAACACTCAATTAGCAATAAAGCTCATATAAGTTCATGGAAACAAATCATGCAACAAAATCATGAAAATAGGGCATTTAAGCTCAAATAAAATTCCTTTATATAAAAAAATAAAAATCATCAAAACTAAATATACTTCAAGGTATATGTATGTTTTGTCTAAGGTAGAAGTATACATACATATCCCAAACACAAATGAGTCCATTATAAAATTTGCATGAAAAGCAAGTGACTCAAGGGTATACATGTATATCTTAAAGTTTTGACAAAATTGACATACACATGAAGCTAAATACATTTTCATGAAAAACATGTACAAAATGAGGAATATAAGTCAAAATGCATGAATCATCAAAACTAGACTATACTAGTACATCTAATGGGTACAAATGAGCAATTTAAATACAAATATACAAGAATCAAATGTGCCTCATTAGTTGTACAAGCATATATACAAGTTTTAATGAAAACTACATCTAAACAAGTAATCAAAACATGAAGTATAAAACATAAATAAAAACTAATATGATCATTAAGTAAATCCACATGTCTTAGAGTTATGATTTACACAATAGTTAAAATATAGTGAGAACGCAAAATATGGATCCATATGAATATGGGTGTATCTCAATTACTATATATGTATGTCATAAGTCTAAATAACATAGCATTTAATAACAATCATGAAAACTAAAACATGTTAAAAATTAATAATATGAAAGCATATACACTAAATGGGAGTTAGAGATAGTTATCAAAACTATTAGGGCTAATCTCTAGATCTCCAAACCATGATGGTCCTCCCACCAAACTTCCTTGAAGGTGATGCATCCAAAGTAGAGTCCATCAAGCACAAAAGCATCTACCATCAAGGCACCAATACCTCTCACGTCATGTGAGGGCCCACACCTATATCAAATAAAATAGGAGTGAATTTTGGTACCCATACCTTATCAGGCCATGGGGGTTAGCACCTTTCCTAATCCAAACAAACTTATTTACAAAATTTGAATTATGTATTCTATCGTAACAAAATTTCGCAAGGTAGCCCTTATGTCCACAATGTGTACATATGTAGACATGAGCATACATGGTGTTATGTTTATGAATATGAGAAGCATGTGTATGTCGTGGTTTGTGTGCATGCATAGGAGGAGCATGTTTCTTGTGAAACATGGATTCCAACCGTGTGTGGTTCATGACACATTTGCTCAAAGTGGAGCCCAAATAATCAACACTCTTCTTTAACATACATATATTATTTTTAATAATAGTAGAAGAGGTAGAGCATGCAATAGGTACACTAGATGATGAAGCATGGCAAACATGAGTATCTAAATTATTTTTCAAAGAAATATTTTTCTTAGAAACCAAATCCAATTCCTTTGAAATTAAAGCAAATTTATTTTTCAAAGATTCATTTTCTTTTAAAACAAAATCAAGTTTTGAAGGCAAGGTTTTATTTTTCTTCACAACATCATCACAATCATTTTTATTCTTTAAAAGTTCATTTTCCTTTAAGGCAAGGTCAAGTTGGATTTCAATGAGTCCCTTTCATTTGAAATCTGATCCTTCCTTGCATAACTAAGTCAAATCTAGAAGACAAACTTTTATTTTTTTCTTTTAGTTTAAAGCTTTTCTTTTTCAAAACTTAGTATTTTTCAAGTAAGTTTTCACACACAATAATAGTTCTTCATTTAATGCATCGACATCAATATAATCATCATTTGAAGAACTAGCACAATCATCTAGATGAGTATCCGAGTTTATCTCAAGGGAGTCATTCCCTTGGACCATGTAGCAAGCTTGTTCGAATTCATCCTCACTAGATTTCTCCCCCACATATTTCGTTGTTTGTAACTTGGGAGAGGTCAAAGTGTTCCATACTGTAAAAACGGAATCACAATGAGAAACCATAAAAAGATATTCTTTTCTTAGTGTGTTTTTAAGTACCATTAGGGCTTGTGCATTGGCCTCTATATGCTTGCTATTACCAAGATAAGATTTCTTGGTAGCGGCAAAGTGAACATGCATACCTAGGGCTTTAAGGTATATGAACATCTTAATTTTTCAAATATCAATGTTGAAAGTATCATATATGGGAGGGGTCATGAAATCCATGAGTGTGTGTAAACAAATAAGTGTGCAAATGCAAATCTAGATTAGCTAACCAAGATCTCACTCCTAGGTGGTTAAACCTAATATCAGGAGCGTAGGCTCTGATACCAATTGAAAGTACACCTGGAGGGAGGTGAATAGGTGTAAGGCTAATCTAATGACAAATGATGCGGAATTAAAAATAAATTGCAACACACTTAGTATAACCAAAGAGTGTAGCCGAATTCCCGATGAAGAGCTCTGGACTATCTCCTCTAAATTCTTCTAAATAAGAGTTGAGGTGCTATGTAAAGCTCTCTTGATTCAATCACAAGTGAGGCACACAAATAATACCAAGTATAAAAGATATGAGCAATATGAATCAATGCAAGATATAAAAGAGAGAGAGTTAAGAGATAGTGGATCAAACGCAAATACCAAGATATGTTTCGAGGTTCGAGCCACTGCTCTACGTCCCTGCCTTCACACAGAAGGATTTTCACTATAACGTCCACACAGGACTTCCCACACAGGGAACCTCCATTGAGGATTTAGGTAAATACAACTAGGAGTACACTACTCCTCTCTCCAATAAACAATCTCTACGCAAGAGGCAAGACACAATAACAATCACCTCTACACTTAAGGGATGGGCAGTTAGCCAAACAACAATCACCTCACACTAGAGGGATAAGGCTCAAAGCCAACACTCCAACAATCACCTCTACACTTAGAGGGATACCAACTAAACCAAGCTCCTCCACAATCACCTCTATTCAAGAGGGATACCCACAACTCAAAACAAAGAGATTTACAACACTTGGTGGTCTCAACAAACCACAAACAAATTTTCCTAGCTTAAGTGTGAGAAAATAAAGTGTTTGGAATAAAGAAAAACACTTGAGAAAATCTATAAATAGATATTGAAATCAAGATCAAAAACTAATTCCAAAAGATTCTCTTTTCTTTGAATTTTTCAACACTTTAAAACAAATAAAAATAAAATATTTAAACCCAAAAACTCTTGAAACCTTGTTGCTAAAATACTTAAGAAGATGGGAAAATTTTGCTCTCAAAAACTATGAAGAAACCAGCTCAAGAGATGGATATTTATACCCTCTCAAAAATCTGCCCGTTGGCAGCCAGGAAAGGGCAAAACTGCCCTTCCAGTCGACCGCTCCGTCGACCGGCCAACGATCATTTTTATGACCGTTGTGCCACCGGTCGACCGGGCTAAAGCCATGGTCGACCGCCCGATCGACCGGCCCCCACCCGAGAGTGGAGTGCTTTTAGTCGGTCGACCGCGCGGTCAATCGATCGAATAGGCTGGCCTTTGTGCACTTCCCGTGTACATCGGTCGACCGACCACTGGTCCGGTCGATCGGTCTGGTCGACCGCCAGTTGATCTGGCTGAGGAAAACAGGTATGAAAACTTGGTTAATTTAATACCAATTAAATCCCATAAAATCACATAAATTTCACAAAAATAAGTTCTTATAAGATCTTTGAAATACAAATATGTGTGACTAAATATTATAAACAATTTGAATCATTTTTGTGATGTTGAAATTTGCCTTAAACATAAAATCTGTATTTTTCAAAACTTGAATTTTTGAAATGGAAAATCGTTTTCTCCAAAACTCATGTAAATACAAAAAAATGACATTGAAACAATATTGAAGCATAATGTATATAGATAGAATCCAATATACATCAAAGATATTATATTTATGTTTTTGACATGAAATCTAAAAACCGGTTAAACCAAAAACCAAAACCATTAAACTTTAAACTTTTGTGCGTATGTGAACTTGAGCATATCAATATTATCTACCTTTACACAAGATCTAAATACAAACTAAACTAAACAAACGAGGTCTTCTTGTCTCCAAGCCGACTCGATTCAAACGCGATCCAACAAGCTTGACTCCAACCGAGTACTAGATGCGATCTTGACGCTCGAGCTCTTGAATCTATATGTGAAAGCTCCAAAACTCCTTTGTTGAAGCTAAACACCTACTAATATCTTGGTCAATCACTAAAACTATTTAAACACAAGATTATTAGTAAACTGTAACTACATAAGTTAATCATCATCAAAACTAGAATGATGGGCCTCAGCCCAACACTATGTCCCTGGTAGGCTACGTTTCCGCAGCCATCTTGGCGAGCCACGTGTTAATTTTTGACGCATGCCCTCGTCTCGTCTTTTAAAGTGTTCCTTTGCCTATATAAAGCCCTGCAAAGGACCTGAGACCGGGATAATGAGAGGGTTGTAGGCTAGGGTTTCTCTCTTCGAATTGTAGAGTAGGATTTTCTTCCTCTTTTTTTGTATTTTCTTTTCCTTTTTATATCTTGTAGTAGGGCTGAGTTAATTCTTGAGAGAGAGATATTGATGTAATAGAGAGTGACAATTTATGTAAAGGTGTCTCATTTCTTCTCTATTATAATCTTCTCCATTTTCTACATGATACTTAGCTAATTTTTCTTCACATAGAAATCTAACTACTAACCACTAACTAGCTAACCACTTACTTGATAATCCACATGAATCTAATAGCATCTACAAGGTCTTACTCTTGCAAGATTCATTGATGGCTCATGATGATGGATTCTAACATTCTGACATTTAACCACTAACAAGCTAACTTACATTATCTTCTTTATTTCATACTCACCTCTACTTAGTTTTGATGATCTAATAGTAGCTTGCAATTTGTTATATAGAATAGACGTATAGTTTGAATGTGGAAGAACAATCTTATGAGTCATATTTTATATCATCTCTTGAAGTCAAGAATTAGTGATGGTCAAGGATCTATGTAAGACAACTATCACTAAGAGGTTAACATGATTATTGGAACAATTAACAGTTAGTAGCCATGAGTTTTCTTTCATAGTTTTTCTCGTTCTTTTATCTTGTTTTAAAGATCAATTTCAAAACCCTTTTACTGTTTTCTTCTCGTTGTTTTCACCAACTTCTTAGTTTACCTTTATTTCATCTTCTTCATAACAAGTTTCATCTTCTTTTTCTATTTTGTTTTTTTAAATCACTTTTCAACTACTTCTCATTTGTTTTTATATCGCCAATTTCATCGCCTTCTCCACCTATCACTTCTGAATTTCTTTTCTTTTCCTTTTTTCTTTCTTTAACAAAGAAGAACTTGTTAAGATAACACGTAAATGGACCGTTAATGTTTCTATCGCTCCTATCCCTTTGGATTCGACCGGTTGAGCCAATGCTATAACGAAAGTATCGAGAGAACATTAGCACACATTATTTCATTGATTTCAAAATACACATTTTCAAGTGCTGGTTTTCCGCCCGATCACCCCTCATTTCAAAAAGCTACTATATCTCCTACTACTTTTAAGAGCGTGAGCACATGACTCACGTATTCTACGCTAACGCAGTTGTTAGCAGAAACATGCATGATCTCGACAGATGTCATTAATAAGCAATAAAGTAGAGTCTACATCAAAGGTACCACAGACATTGTTTAGGTGTTCGAGAAGGATTCTACAAGTAAGAAAGAGTGTATCAGATACGTTGATTCTGGCTACGCGGAGACCTCGACAAACGCCGATCTACAATAGGATATGTGTTTACATTAGCCCAAGCACTAGTGTACTGACGCTCTATTCTACAGTTTACTATCGCATTATCTACTACAGAGGCTGAGTATATAGCCTTGATGGAGGTTATGAAGGCGGCAATTTGACTTTAAGAGTTGCTTGACGACTTGAAGATTGATCAGGATCTATTGAAAATCAATTGTAATAGCATAAGTGCTATCTATTTGATAAAGAACTAGGTGTATCATGCAAGGACGACGCATATTAACGCTAGGTTCTACTTTTTTCGGGAGATTCTTGAGGGGGTGACATCAAGTTACGAAAAATTCACATGAAGAAGAATCCTACTGATATGCTTACTAAAACTGTTTCAGGAGTGAAGTTTGCACATTGCAAGGAGTTACGCCATATTCTTCCAGTCGTTTGAGCTCAGTGGAGCTCGTTTGGATGAACTACGTGTGGCTTGATCCCTTGGGCAGGGGGTACGTAGGCAGCCGTAATGGCGCAGCTGAGCTGAAGTTAGCGATTCATTGGTGTTCGGCTTAGATTTGAGAAATCTTCACCGAGGTGGAGAATTGTGGGGGAGAAGATGAAAATTAGAACTTCAAACTCAATTGGATAGACCAAAAAAATTTGGAGTTGATGTGCACGAGATGCACAACATCGGAAAGGGAGTAACAGAAGGAGCTATCGATAGTTCCTAGTGTTGTTGATGGCCGATATGTGGATACGCTAGACAGAGACAACGTGTTTGACAGTCTGACGAAAGGTATTGAACGGTTGTCGACAGTTGTGGTTCATTCTATCGACAATCGCATGTCAGGCTGCCTAGGCGCCCAGCCTGATAGTTGGGTCAGCTCAGTGTGTCGACAAACCCATTGGAACTGTCAATAGTTGCGGGTTCTAGGCAGTTTTCAAATAGGATTCTGACTTCATTTCTGATCCAATTTCAGGTCTGTTGGTTTCTTTTTCTTCAGGAATTTTCTGACTATATATAGAGGGGTATTGTCCTCATTGATTGTATCTTATAATTGTTGATTAATAAGATCTCTCTCCCCTTCTGTCCCGAGCACGCAGGCAAATTGTCGAACCTCGTAAAATTTCTGTGTTCTCGCTTTCTTCTCTTTGCTTGTTTATTCGTGCAATTGGTGACTATTATGATGTGTCGCACTCCTATGAGATGTTCCTCCCAACAGTGATATTTTAAAATTTTAATGTCTAGGAATCAAATTTCTTGGAATTCCATGTACTAAGCGCAGTCTTTATGATCTAAGACTGGGCATTTCTGCAATAAAAAGAAAAATGGTTCTTATACCAACTAAAAATGGTTCTTATACCAACTACAACAATCTGAATCTGATTTTGCTAATCAAACCAGGCTCTGAGCATGTGTTCTTGGCCTACAAATCCTATGGAAATCTGAAGATTACATATTCAAGCTGAAGAAGAAGATTCAGTTGCTCCCAGACTTGCACCCCAATTCAATATGAAGTCAAGATCCAGCTGATAATACTTTATCCATATGACATTATTAATACTCTAACAAGGGGACCATCTAAGCTTTATCATGGACAGTACATAGTCTGATTGACGTGGCCATGCATATGCACGTGCAATTACATTATTTGTCGGCAAGGGCTTTATCCTTCTCCCCCCAACACCAACCAGATCTCTTCCCTCCCTTCTCTCTCCCTAAAATAATTGATGCCGGCCAAAAGAAAGAACTCATTGCATACTTGCTGTCTTTGAAGAGAAGAAGAACCAGAAGAGGATCAATCATGATGAAGCCAGGCAAAGGCTAAAGGATGAAAAAAATGTGGACATTAGAGAGGGATCTCTTGTTTTGAATGGATGGTGAGCAAGTGGATAATATCACTCTGTGGCCAGGTTGAGAGAATGACAACTGTTGGCCTGCCTTGTTGCATAAGAATTTCAGAAGGTTGAGACTAACTTCTAGTTTGGAGCAAAGGTAGTAAAACTGAGCTTTTTGACAGAGGAATACAAAAAGATCTTTTCAGCCAGCACTCCATTATTGCTCAAATCCACACACTGTCATGCCTAAATCACTTGTGTCTCATGTTGTGAAAAGGAGACATCTGAAAATTGATGTTGTTTCCTTAATTTGGACTGTGAAGGACTTAATCAGAATGTTTCTGCATTGGACAAATTAGAGGTATATCCCACTGTCAGATGATTTATATTGGTTGTAAGTGTCACTGAAACAATTGCTTCTATTCTTTATACATTGTTCATTTATTTTTCATTGGCAGTTGAGGAAATGAGAAGCAGTGGCTATAAGAAGAAGTATCTTTCTAGGGTGTTCTGTAAATATCATTTTCTCATCTCAAATACAAGATTTATACTGTTCAAAGTGGTTGTTTTGAAATGTATATTAATGAAAAAATCATGAACTTTTAGTATCTTTCAACCATGCATCAAATAGTTGCAAAATTAATGATTTTTTAACAACTGAACAAACGAGACGACCAGATTTACGAGTAAACGTGGTTTAGATTTGAAAGAAAATGATTTTTAATACACCTAAGTTTTTAGACAACAAAAATCATTGAGATATGATCAGATTATGAAATGATATTAAAAAGTTTGGAATTAATTTTTAGTATATATGTCGAGTATTTGCAAGTTTCAACTCAATGGGCAAGGGCTGCAGAGGACTGGCTCAAACTAGCACCTTTGTGTTAAGACTCCAAACAGCAGAACAAAGATTTGGCAGTTGACAGCCAGGATATGTAGCAGCATATAGGTCACAAGAGGAATTAACATAATATCTTAGTCTTAAAAAGTTCCAGACGATAACCCTATGACCTTAATTTACATAAACAAGGATCCACAACTCTCTACTTCTCATGTTCTATACATCACACGAAGCTAGAACCTGTTAGAGAAGGAGAACTCGCAGATCACATATTTTAGCCGGCAGACCACAACAAACTGGAAAACAAGTATCAAAATCTCCTTCGCGTTATCAGAACAGCAACACAAGCACTACTAAAAGAAATTTGAAAAAGATTTTCATTTACTCGTCAATGATGAGTACAGAAGTAAGATGGAATTGACATGCGCAGCTTTGACAGTTGCAGAAGGTGGCACGATCAACAAGCCCATGAACAAGAAAAATAAATACAGCAAAAAGCTCGAGGTTTAAACAGTAATCATTATTAGAGGAAAACATAGAAGGTGAAAAACATCCTCACTAAAACTCAACACAAGTAAAAGCAGCATTATTGGCGGCTCTCAGGTTACAGGTTTCCACCATCTTAACAGAAAAGGAATCTAACAATTAATAGCAAAAAAAAATTATGTGGAGGAAATTTTTCAAGGAAGAGCAGCACCCCTTGAGGTTGTTGTTCGAAGTAATGTTCAAATAAAAGTGCGAGAAAAAGGTAAAGCGAGCTATCAGCATCATCTCATAACTTGTCCTTGTTCTTTCTCTTTGTCTCACCTAATACTCCAGAAAAAAGAGAATTAGAAGCATTTCCTGTGCACAATTGATGGACCAGATTCATCATACTCCGCCTTAGCAATCCACATCTGCCATTGAAAAAATCCTGTCAGTATTTCTTGATTAAATGTGAGGTTTAAGAGAAGAAATTTTAAGGCAAAATGTGCAAGCATTGTTCACGTTGATTGTGCAGTCAAAAGGCATAACAAGATAAAAATTCTTCAGTAATAATCATGAATAGGCTACCACATGCTATCAGTGAACTTCACAAGGGCACAATAATAAACTAACTAGGATATTATTCAGAAATCCATTTGGCTTAATACTTTGACTGAAATTAAAAGAAAATTCGAGTCTTTCATGCAATGTAGATGTTTGTTTTAAATTGTTTAGGATGAGAAACTTCAAAACCAATAAAGTATCAACTTTTGCACTAGAAATAAATGGGGAACGTCAGGTAGTTATTACTATTAGCCTAGCGGAAAACCATTTTCTACTCCCATATTTCCTTCTGAGCCAAACTACTGAAGGCTACTATTAAGCGTTTATGTGTGTATAGATGAAACTAACCAAGCCATAAGGATCGAAGTCACGAACAATTCAAGAAATGTCCTTGCACTGCAGAAAATATTTTGCTAGACATGTACCATGTCGCGGTCACACAGCATACTAATTGAGTTATTTGTTCATGTGAGTGTGTGAATGCATAAATGAGTACAAAATCAAGAGGCACAAGCAATGAACTGTTGTCTTCAAGTTTACCTGCTGGAAGGTGCTGAGGGATGCCAAGATGGAACCTCCAATCCAGACACTGTACTTCCTCTCTGGAGGAGCTACAACCTTAATCTTCATGCTGCTAGGTGCCAGTGCAGTAATTTCCTTGCTCATCCTATCGGCAATACCTGTGAACATAGTGGACCCACCACTCAGAACAATGTTGCCATACAAATCTTTCCTAATATCCACGTCGCATTTCATGATGGAGTTGTAAGTTGTCTCATGAATGCCTGCAGCTTCCATCCCAATCATTGACGGCTGGAAAAGGACCTCTGGACAGCGGAATCGTTCAGCACCAATGGTGATCACCTGGCCATCAGGTAGTTCATAGCTCTTCTCCACAGATGAGCTGGTCTTGGAAGTCTCCAACTCCTGCTCATAATCAAGGGCAATGTATGCCAGCTTCTCCTTCATGTCTCTAACAATTTCACGCTCAGCCGTGGTGGTGAAAGAGTAACCACGCTCAGTCAGGATCTTCATGAGAGCATCAGTCAGGTCACGACCAGCCAAATCCAGACGAAGGATTGCATGAGGGAGCGCATATCCCTCATAGATAGGGACTGTGTGGCTAACACCATCACCAGAATCCAGCACAATACCTACAGATATAAATAAACCCAAATAAGAATGCATAAGATGAACTGACAACATGAAATGTACAAGATCAACCATCCTTTTGGTTATATAAGGAAATGAAGAATAGTTTTGCCACTAGTTCGCAGTATTCTCCAGATACAAGGTTGAATTTGACAGGCAAACATTATACAAATATTATATCTAAGTTTAGACTCCTAAGAACATGAATGAATGCAAATATTTCAGAAACACTGATATAAGCATCAATGATAACTACTCTGATCCTCAATAAGAATACCAGTTAACTTATCAAAATTGATGAAAATGGCCAAGGATTTGGAAAATGTTAACCCAGAGCACATGATGTTAAACAAATACACAACTTATAATATAACCATTTCATTCAATATTAACAATTAATTTTGAATATCGTTATAATTAAATAGCTGGACAATAAGCTGCTCCAACAATAAGGAAAGAAAGAGTCTTGTTTGATTGACAACTTCTTCCATTTTCCAAATTTTCCTAGACTTTTTACCACTCAAAATTTGATCAGGCAAATAGAACTTTCTGCCAATGGCGAGCAGTTCTAACTTACACATAATAAGCAGAGTAGAATTGAACCATCAGTAAATTATAATACCAGGAAGTTAATAAACATGAACACCAGTGAACTATAATAATCAAGCAATAGACTCCTTCTTACCTGTTGTGCGACCACTAGCATACAGAGAGAGAACAGCCTGGATAGCAACATACATAGCAGGGGTGTTGAAGGTCTCAAACATGATTTGAGTCATCTTTTCTCGATTAGCCTTGGGATTGAGGGGTGCTTCAGTAAGAAGAACAGGGTGTTCTTCTGGGGCCACTCGAAGCTCATTGTAAAATGTGTGATGCCAGATCTTTTCCATGTCATCCCAATTGCTCACAATACCATGCTCAATTGGGTACTTCAGAGTCAAAATACCCCTTTTAGATTGAGCCTCATCACCCACATATGCATCTTTCTGACCCATTCCAACCATCACACCAGTGTGACGTGGACGACCAACAATACTAGGGAAAACAGCCCTTGGAGCATCATCTCCAGCAAATCCAGCCTAGTAAAATAGAAAGTAGAGAGCAAACACAATAAGTTGGCATAAAGTTATTATTAAGGAATTAGGACAGTAAAGCAACACAGGTTGCGTTGCCAAGATCATATGAGTTTCTGACATTTTACATAATCATCATTATGTTAATGGGTGGTATGTGCTCTAGGCAAATGGATATATACTTTGTTAAACAGTTTAGACTTTAGAGGAAACAACATAAATACAGAAGAAAGGCTTCGTGAATTTATACCTTAACCATTCCAGTTCCATTGTCACAAACAAGAGGCTGAATATCCTCAGCATCCGCCATCTTCTACCTCTGACAAAAGACAGAAGTAACATTCAGATGCTTCATCAGTAAATTGAGAAAAATAATTTACGAACATGATACACCAGAACCATACTTGGAGCTAGAGATTTCAATAAATAAAATATCCAGCGATCTGAACCAGCCACAAAATAATTCTTGTCATTATAACAAGCCATTTTCAAGTTCATAGTACTTAAAAAATTAAAATCACAGCTAAATAAATGAACTAGCGAACGAAACAACAAATGATTGGCAATCTAGCAGCAGATTTAACTACCTAAAATATGTAGAAGTGTAACTATCCGGTCATAGATTATATAAAAGCCAAAACAAATTTCAAGCAATTGATCCAACTTCCTTCAGGGATAAAATGAGTTTAAGATTTAGAAAATATGAAATGTAATACAGTTTGTTGCAAAACTAACTTCAAACCTTGGCAAATTTAAAGATCTTAAGCCTACAATCCCGGGGTGCATTGTGTTTGAATGTTTGTTGTATGTGCGCCTCGAAGAAATAATGTGTTTTTCTATAGCATATTTTTCATCTTTTCCTCTTCTTCTAGACATTTATCAAGTCTAGAAATATTTAGAGGAGACCAATTGGCTTTCTAGAATTATGTCAAGCTCCTCTCTGTTCATATTTTCCTTGATGTCAGTGGGCACCAATTATTAGAGGGATAAAGTCAGGTTGACGGCCGGTGGTAAAACTTTATCAAATCTTTCTTGAAGCTTGCTCCATAGCTGATCCCATCTTGATGGCATAAGATGACGATGATAATGATGGCAATTAAAGCCCAAAACCGATCAAATATATTTTACAGTGAAGGAGTGGCCCTCAACTTAGATCTAAGTCCCCCTTCTATAATTATTTAGTAAAGGAGTATCCCTCGACTTTCAAATAAGGGTGGCAAATTTTGACCTACTATAAGTTTTCTGCAGTTCGGCAGGACTCAGTAATCCCATTGAGATTCTCATAATACTCACTGGTCAGTGTTGTTGTTCCAAATTTTATTCTTATAGAATATTTTCATGAAGACCTCCATGGAGTAATGAAAGTTGGAAGAAGAACACCCCAATCCCACATATCATCTCGTTCTGTTTCATTTAATGTGAAATCTCCCTAGCTAGTTACTGCAGCATTGAGCCACGGGAACACATAGTACATTCGTAGCTCTAACCAACCCGTCCTTTCTCCAAACAACTATATTAAACATGCTGACTAAATGGATAACCTTGAATTACATGTCAGCCATCAAACTTTTTCCCCATATCATCATCCTAATATGGTTGCAGAAACCAAAAGAATTTGAACCAAGATCTGTCAGCGGATATAGGAATCAACTTCCAATGCAACAATTATACTTGCCAATATGAGCAAAGATATCCAGACACGGATATAGAATTCTGTGAACCAAGAAAATGTTAAGCATAACAACATTATATTACAACTCAAAACTAAGTACATTATGTTAGAATTCAAAATGTAAAATTTTCACATAAACAGAAGCAAACGTTTTCAATCTTATCTCCATTAAAGAATTTAACATACCAACAGAAAAAATTTGTTACAATGAATGTGATCATGAATATTGAAGGCTCAAGCTAATCAGGAGATGGATCTCTAGGGTTTAATGTAGGATCAACCAAGATAAGATCTTTCTTGAACTCCAGAAGACAGATGACAAACACATTTTCCGAGATAATGACATTATAAAAAATTAAAAAAAAAAAAAAAACCAAGGTTTCTCATTACTAGATTCTTCAGGTCTGCCACTCATTGTCACTGCAGAATCTTCCTCATTTCCTATGAATGAAATCAGCATAAATTCAAGAACTGACCAATTAAAACCGTCTCAACAACACCAATACCTCAGATCAGAATCAGAATCAAATGCGATGCAATTAAGGGGAAAAATAGAAAAAAGATTGGATTTTTGTACCGTGAAAATGAGAAGAGCGATCGAAAACCCTAGATCTCGACGAGCTGCTTTTTTGGGATCGGCAACGAATGTATTGCTCTCTTTCTCTCTCCCTCGCTTCTCTGCTCTCGTTTCTAATAAAGAGGGTTTATTTTCGAGAGGAAAGGAATGAATGGGGCGTTAAAATGCGGAGCTAGAGAGCACAAACGGGTGGTCGCCCGCTTTATCCGCCGCCAATTTTCGTAAACGGGCGCCCGCTTCTCGCGAAAAGCCCACGAGACTTGCCCTCATTTCCGGATCCTGACCCGAATGAGGCCGAAACCCGCTTTACATGGTGGTACTACACTCGTCTGTTTTCTGTGGTTTTAGTTGGGTCTGAATATCATCTTTGGCTGATCCGAAACCCGGGAAGCTGGTTAACTTGATTGGGTCAATCGCGCCAAAACACAACTCAGTTGTTTAGCAAGAGGAGTGTAGGTGTATGAGTAAACGGGCTCATTATAGGGAGTTGTTAATTCAATCCTTTGTTGTAGTATGCAATACCTTTAAATTTTCAAATGACTAAAAATATGTGAAATATTTCATATTATGCTTTAAAATTTCAGATTAAGAATACATGGATATGAAAAAGATTATTTAAAATAGAAAAATGATAATAACTCAAAGTAAGCATGGATTAATTAATAAGTGGAGAGAAATTTACGAATTCTTGTTTACTACACTAAAGTGGAGGATAAAATAAATTAATTAATGAATCCTCTTTTCTTTTCTTGTTAAAGTTTTTTTTTTATATGATAGCATTTTATTTTGTTTGTCATTTGTAGAGACGAGGACCACTACCTCTAAAGTTATTTTTTTTGGTTAAGAAAGTCCAACTGGGCAATGTTACCAGACTCGAATTCGATCAGGCGACCTGAGGGAGCACGTCTCTGGCCTAACCACAGGGCCAACTGCGGGGGACACCACTACCTTTAGATAAACAATAAGAATCAAACTTAGTGTATAATTACTAAAGAAAGAGAAGTTATTGTGCGGTGATTCTTCTCATTAAGTTAGTAATATCCTAACTTTAATTAGAAAAGTTAAGTTCCATAAGACACAACTGGTAGCAATTTTCAAAATAATAGATCCATTGTATATAAACTTAAGAGCGGAAGCAATAGATCGTACCTCCAGCCATAGAAATCAAAATCCAAATTCTTGTTATAATAAAATAAATAACATCAGAATTTTTGAGATTCATTGGCTAGTTTATCCAAACTTCATATCCATGAAAAGATAAATCTCACAGACTGTTTTGTAGACTAGAGATCCTTTTCTCTAAAGAATAAATTTTTTCTTTTGATGTCCTCTTCCCATCAAAAAGGACATATAAATAGGAGTAAGATGGGTAATTGCAACTCTATGAATTGTGTCCTGCAATTTAAGAAAAATAACTGTTAGTGGATTTTTCTTTTAAACTTCTAATGAGTCATAAAACTAAAAAATAGTTATTTATATCAATAATAAAATAATATCTAACATTCTCCCACTTGGCCCAATAGAATACTTAACATGTATTAAATAAAATTAATACATGAACAAAAAACTTTTTCCTATATCTTTATACTCAAGTAAAAGAATTTAAATCACATGAATCATGGCGGTAAGTCCTCTAAGATCAAGTATTACCTTCCATGTATTACAATGTAATTTTCTCATTTGAATGAGAACAGTATGTGGGTCATATTTTTATGAATGAGCTTACAAATACTCATTCAGGATCTATTTAATATTCAAACATGCATAATGTCATTCTCTCAACTTTATGTATACAAACAGTAAATGATAAGACAAATTTGAATTAACTAGAGTTTTCATATCGATCAAAAGCGATACAAACATAAACAGTATCCCAATTACAAAATAGAACTGGTCTCATATGCTCTTACTCTTTATAAGTCTTAGGTGGTAATCCTTTCATCAAAAGATCCGCAATCATCAATCTCATACTAATATGATCAATAACCACCTTCTTGAGTTCATATGTTCCCGAAGTTTTAAATACTTTATGCCGATGTATCTATTGCGACTTCCATTTTTATTATTCTTGACCAAAAATACTACAACGGAGTTTTAGATCTTCAATGGCTTAGAGATTGAGTGTAACGGCCCAGTAATAACTCACTGGGTTTACTTTAATCAATCTGATTTCCTTTCTCACTTTCATAAGTTTTCATATCAGCTCTAATTTTCTTTAAAATTTCGGCAGCACCTCCCCTGAAAATGTCATCTTTTCAATACATCATACACCATAATAGTCACCCTCACAATTTGCCTCCAACGACCCAAAAGCAACAAACAACACTGAGTCATCAACACCCACTCAATGGAGTAAAATTATTTCGACTTGACATCGCCTACTTATGATAGAAAGAAGGCAACTAGACAATACGTAGATACATAGGGTGTGCGCGTGTGTGTCTGTACACATACATACATACACATACGTCATACCTTTGGGTTTTGGCCATATTCTACAAGTCCATCAGAGGCGTTACAAAAAGTCATTACAAGCATATAGTTGGCGTCTCCAAAAAGTGTTAAGATACAATAAAACGTTCTACCACAACCACCCATAGTTTATACAAAAGGCTTCATTTAGCAGTACCTTATAAAAAGCAAAACCTAAGTTAGATTTTAGCATGCAAAAATCACAAAAAAGAGAAAATTTGAACTTAATCTTCTAATCTACTAAAATTAGTGCTAGGCTAAGCCCTTACCCTTGTTCTGACTTGAAAAATATGATTAACTGATTGGAATGAGCTAATGGTTCCATGAGTGGAATAAAACACATAGCTTAATTTAAATGTTAAATATGAAAGATGCACAATAACATATGATGAGCATGAAAAAACGTTCATGGCAAGTTAGCAAGTTTAAGCTATGTTGAAGTATAAAGTATGTGATGTCTCAAAATGGGAAACAAAATAACATACATCAAGGCAATTAGAGAAACTAAAGTTAATTGTTCTCATTTGTTATAATATGGTCACGACATCACCACCACATGTCAACAATATCATAACGAATTACGTACAAATATATGTATATATATAATCATATGATACACATGAAGATATATTTTATTCCTTAGTGATCATATCGTAATATCTAGCAACAATATACACCATTTGGGAATATCCTTGTCCACCGCAATGTACACTCCTCTACATCATTCGAGCACACCTCCTGTCCGCCATGAATACGCATTGGTGCTTCTTATCATACTCTAATACTTACAAATAAATATATACATATATATAGATATACCAAAAATACTACGAAAGTACACATCGATAAGCATAAAATGAACAAGCAAGTACCCCTATGGTTTCGTATTCAATAATCACGCCACATGCATATGTTGACCTTGGTAACTCTTTGTTTTATCTTTTTTCCCTAGACTTGCGAACTAATAATTCAATCATAATAACTTGGTATTAAATTTCACTAACCTCAAATTTTTCTCTCAATTCAAGCATCCCACGAGTACCAACAACTCAATCCTTTCTTTCTTAGATGTCTAGCATGCACAAGATATGTCATTAGACTAGTGCCTTGTTTATCATATTATTTCAATAAGGGTAGAGTTTACCTTGGTCTCTTAAGGAACCTAGGGGAACCCCACCACGATTCAAATGCAGGATTGCCCTAAAATTCATATACATAAACTAATTTATATTATGCTTATGAAACTAAAATAATTCAGCTTTAAGTTTAATAAAACACTACCTTTGAAATTAAAATCTTCCTATAATCTCCAACACGTCCGTTACCCTAGCAAAATTTGCGTCGTCGGCCTTGCCCTTCTCTATTCCACCCACTGAAAATCGGAGAAGAGCGGAAAGATGTGAGAAAAAAATTTCTAACGAGAAGTATACACGTATGTGTAGATGCGGGGTGGAAAAGAGTGAACATGAGAGGTGAAAATTACCTTACACCTGCTCTAGCCACCCACCCCCAGATCTAGTCGCGCCTCCACTAGCCTGGCCGCGGGTCCTGACCACAGCCGCGGCTGTAGCTGTACTGGCTGTGGCTGCAGCTGCAGCTGTGGCTGTAGGTTAAGAGAGAAAAGAGAGAGCGGAAAGGAAGATGGGGTGTTGGGTTTTGAAGGGAATAAATTTCAAAATTCTTTTGGGAAGAGTTGGAGAGGGTTTTTCAGATTTTGGGAGGAGGAAGAAGCGGAAAAGAGAGATGAAACCCTCTCAAAATTTGGGTTTTTCTTTCCCCTTTTTTCTAATAAATGTAACCCTCAATTTCTCTCCTTGTATCACCTCACTTCTCACAAAGTTCAACAATATCTCCATCATCCATTCCCTTCTCTACTTCCTAGACTCCATCCATACCATCCACTTGCCATGAAACCATCCCACTCACCTAATTCTAATATTAACTTGTCCATATATTAAAATTTATACTAATACATGATCATAGTCTACATACTCCCTAGGTGTAAAAATAATACTTTAGCCAAATTATTAATTATTACACTATGTACATATTTCTATAAGATAAGGAGGGTGAAGGAGTTTGCTTAATTTATCCATGCATCGCTTAAGTACTAGGTCAACCAATTATTATTATACCCAAGATACTTTATTGTCTAGTTCATCACACTAGTGTTTGTCTACTCTAATTATATGAAAAGGTAATTGAACATGGTTATAAACTACGAGCGTTATAGTTCTACCCTTCATAAGGAAGTTTCTGTTGGCCCAAGAGGTTACACTCTCCAATTGTTTTGTGTTTTGATGATGACAAACTAAATAAGAGCTATTTGGTACTAATGAATTTGCTTAAGATAAGTTTCAGGATAAGTACCATGTTTGAAGGGCATTGCTTGCTATTGCAACAACTTCTAGGTTCATAAAGCTATGAAGGCATATTGCACATCAAGGAAGGATCATAGAAGAAGAAGGCTCTAGCAAGGATAGCATGGCTCAAAAACTTGAAGATTGCTCAAGAAGTCCTCAATTATTTTGTTTTTAGTTTTATAGTTTGTTAAAGAATAGTGGATAGGTTTGAAGCTCTATCACACACGTTTTTGCGCACATACTTGATCCAAAATAATTTCTTATATTTTATACAAAAATATTTTGCATACAAGATTTTGCCTACAGATATATATTTATGTTTTATGCTAATCCCTGTTCAAAAGTATTTTTGTCAAAATCAAAATCCCTTTAATTTTCTGTCCAAACCTGGTTTTTGACCTGAACCAGTCGACCGGACAGTCGACCGGACCTATGACAGGTTTGGTCGGTCGACCGGCCCAGTCGACTGTAGTTCTGGGTGTACATGTATCAGTGTGCACGTTTTTGCGGTCGACCGCACGGTCGACCGACTGTAACCCAGTCTGCTCTCGGTTAGTTTGGGTCGACCGGGCGGTCGACCGCTAGCCTGCAACGGTCAGATTTTTTGTACGTGCGGTCGACCGGCCAGTCGACCGGACTAGCTGTTTGAACAGTAACGGGCATTTTTCTGAGCTGTTTTATTTTGTCCTTTTGTGTTTAAAATTTGATTTAGGGATATATTTCAAATCTAATATGACTTAATTAACCTTAAGTTTGTATTATCCCTTAACCCTAGCCCTCTCCTATAAATAGGAGTGTTTGGGGAAAGTTTGTTTACTACAACAATTTTGCAAGAAAAATTCAAAAGTTTAAGGCATTCAAAAGAGCTTTGTTTCTTGGTTTTTGTGCTGAAATTCTCTCTCATTTTCTGAAGTGGTTTTTGAAATTCTCTCTGATTTAATTTTCTTTCTTCACTTACAACAAGAGCTTCATTCCTACTCATTGTTCTCTAAGGACCTTTTGTAAGGGAAGAGACATTTGAAAGAGAGAGTTTGTGGTCTTTTGACTACTCAGAAATTGCTTGTAATCGAGATTGTGGAGTTGGGTACTCCAGTGTAATTGTGATTTCTTTGTGATAGTGGAAGTAGCTAGAATCCTTCTGGGGAAGGCGGGGAGTAGAGCTGGGCGCTCGAACCTCGATAACATATCCTTGTGTTTGCGATTGGTTTACATTCTTGCACTTATTACTTGCTTATCATCATCATTGCTATATTTACTTGCTTCCATTCATCTTGTGATCTTGTGTGGTGATTGTTACATCTTAATTTTTAATTTGTCCATTGATTAGCATTATCACCTATTCACCCCCCCCCCTCTAGGTGATTTTCAATTGGTATCAGAGCTTGGACTCTAGGTTTAGGATTAACATCCATAGAGAGATCCTTAAAATTTGCTAATCAACATTTTCATTCATACATTCATACACTAGTAAACATGGCCGATAACATTAAAACCCCTCCTAAATTTGATGGACTTAATTTCCCTATTTAGAAGGTTAGGATGACTATATTTTTGCAATCTTTGGGTAGCTTAGTGGCCAAGTCCTTGACCAAACCCTATGTAGCACCCGATGGTGATGAGAGCACTTGGACCGACTTCAACTTTAGAGAATATGAGGCTAACTCCAAGGCCCAAAACTCCCTATTAACCGCCTTGAATGAGGATGACCTTACACGAGTAATTCATTGCCAATCCGCCTATGAGATTTGGCAACACTTATTGGTCACACACGAAGGGACTTCACAAGTCAAGAGAGCTAAGATAGATCTCTTGAGGTCCCAATATGAGTCATTTAAAATGATTGATGATGAGTCTATTGTTAGTATGATTACAAGGTTTACTAAAATCACTAATGGTCTTTCTTCCTTAGGTGATGACATCTCCAACGATCAAAAGGTGCGGAAAGTGATTCGGGCTCTTCCGTCTTCATGGGAGATAAAGGCCACCACCTTAAAAGAATTGAACGACAAGGACGAGATGGACCTCATTAGTCTCATTGGGAACCTAAAGACCCATGAGATGGAGAAGAAGGCAAGAGAAGAGGCCACTACTTCAAAGAAGAAATCCATAGCCTTCAAGACTTCATCCACCAATGATGACGATGAAGAAGACGAAGAAGATGATGAGGAGCTAACTCTACTTGTGCGGAATGTCAAGAGGTTGTACCGGAAGAACAAGCTCAACTTCCGGAAGAAATTTGAAGGCAAAGAGGAGAGAAGGATCATTTGCTACAATTACCGCAAACCCGGACATATCATGGCGGATTGCCCGGAGTTTAAGAAGAAGATGACTTCCTCCTTCAAGCCAAAGAAGCCGGAGGAAAAGAAAGCATACAAGGCAACGTGGGATTCGGAAAGCGAGTCCGAAGAAGAGGTGGATACGGCGAACATGTGTTTCATGGCAAACACTCCTAAGGTAACCCCTCAATCTCATGATGATGAAGATGATGAACTAAGTAAGGAAGTTCTTGTACATGCCTTTGTTGAACTTTCTGAAACTTATGACAATAAAAAGATTGAATGTTTTAAACTACAAAAAGAAGTTGCTTTTCTTAAAAATCAACTTGCTATGGTTTCTAAAGAAAAAGATGATATTTCTTCTAATCTTATTTCTCTTCAAAATGAGTTTAATGCCTACAAGGTTTCTTGTAAGAAAAAATCTCCTATTGTTGATGAAAAAGAAATTTCTTCTTTTAAATCTAAAATAAATGATTTTGAAAAAGTTTTAAATGATTGTGCTTTTAACACAAAGAAACTTGAGAACATGATTTCTAAAAAGCACACCTCACATGTTAAGTCTACTCATGCTCACACTACACATGCTAAATCTTTTCATGCTCACAACTCTCATGCTCACAAATCACACACTCATTATGCTTTCAAATATGGTAGAGTATATAGATGCACGTATTGTGGTAAGAATGGACATTTAGCTAAATTTTGTTATGACCAAGTTAATAGATCAAATAATCTTATTTGGGTTAATGAAACTAACCCCCTATGATCCAAGAAAATGTGGGTACCAAAATCAAGTCCTAAATTATTTGATGTAGGTACACACCAAGGCTCACGTAGGGAGCGGTGGTACCTTGATAGTGGTTGTTCAAGACATATGACGTGGGATATCAACAACTTTACAACCCTATCAAGGTACATGGAAGGTGGCTCCGTCACCTTCGGGGATGACTCCAAAGGAACTATCATCGGTATAGGTAACATTCAAATTGGTGCATCTCCTATTATAGAGAATGTTGTTTTAGTAGATGGTTTAAAACATAATTTGCTTAGCATTAGTCAACTTTGTGACCGTGGACTTAAAGTTATTTTTGATGATTCTTCTTGCAAGATTTTTGATGTTAAATCCGATGTTTGTATTCTTACCGGTTTTCGTGATAATAATGTTTACATTATTGACATGCTTAATTTAGATTGTTCTACTAAATGCTTGAATGCTTTTGATGAAAATTCTTGACTTTGGCATAGAAGATTAGGACATGCATCTTTTGACCATCTTACTAGAATTAATTCTAAGGATTTAGTAAAGGGTATACCTTGCTTGAAGTTTGAGAAAGACCGCATTTGTGGTGCGTGCCAACTTGGGAAACAAACCAAGTTTTCCTTCAAACCAATTAAGGATATCATGACTACTAGGCCCTTAGAGCTAATTCATATGGATCTTTTTGGACCAACACAAACTAAAAGTTTAAATGGTAGTAGATTTACATTTGTGTTAGTTGATGATTTTTCCCGTTTCACTTGGGTTTTCTTCTTGCAAAGTAAAGATCAAACATTTTCATATTTCAAAATCTTTCGAAAAAGGGTTGAAAAAGAAAAAGGTTTTTCGATTTTGAGAATAAGGAGTGATAGAGGTGGTGAGTTTGTTAACCAACTCTTCACGACTTATTGTGATGAAAAGGGAATAAAGCATGAAATGTCTTGTCCTAGGACTCCACAACAAAATGGAGTTGTAGAAAGGAAAAATAGAACACTTCAAGAGATGGCTAGGACAATGATAAGTGAATATGACCTCCCTCAATATTTATGGGCCGAGGCCATAAACACCGCATGCTATATTTCAAATCGTATTTATGTGTGTAAGAATTCTTCCAAAACATCTTTTGAAATGTATCATTCTAGAAAACCTAATGTTGCATATTTTAAAGTTTTTGGATGCAAGTGTTTTGTTTTAAATACTAAAGAGAATTTGGGTAAATTTGATGCTAAGGCTTATGAAGCTATCTTTGTTGGATATTCTTCTACTAGTAAAGCATATAGAGTTTTTAATAGATCTTCACTTACTATTGAAGAAACCATGCATGTTAAGTTTGAAGAATCTAATGTGGTTGTTGAGAATGTTGTAGAGATTGAACCATTAGGTGAAGACATGGAGAGACTATCCTTGAAGGACTCACCCGCTCAAGAAGAAAAGCAAGAATCAATTGGTGATGTTCAAGAGGATAAAGAGGAAAGCTCTCAACCGCTTCCTAAAGCTTGGAGATACGCTACAAATCATCCTAAGGAGCTCATCTTGGGTGATGCATCTAAAGGAGTCACAACACGCTCCAAACTCCATGACCTATGTGGTAACTTTGCTTTCATTTCTCATTTTGAACCCAAAGGCATTCTCGAAGCCGAGACGGACCCATATTGGTTGCTTGCCATGCAAGAGGAACTCAATCAATTTGAGCGCAACCAAGTTTGGCACCTTGTTCCTAAGCCCCACGATAGACCAATAATTGGTACTAAGTGGATCTTTAGAAACAAGATGGATGAGTCCGGAAATGTCATTAGGAATAAAGCTAGGTTAGTGGCCCAAGGTTACACTCAAGTTGAGGGAATTGACTTTGAGGAGACCTTTGCACCCGTAGCACGGCTTGAAGCCATACGGATGACACTAGCTTTTGCATCTTTCAAAAATTTTAAACTTTTTCAAATGGATGTGAAAAGTGCATTTTTGAATGGTTTTATTAATGAAGAAGTTTATGTTTCTCAACCTCCGGTTTTGTTGATCATGTTCATTCCGATTTTGTTTTTAAACTTGATAAAGCTTTATATGGATTGAAACAAGCTCCTAGAGCTTGGTATGAAAGGCTTTCTAGTTTTCTAATTTCAAATGATTTTGTTAAAGGCAAAGTAGACACAACTCTATTTACTAAGCATGTTGATAATGATATATTAATTGTGCAAATTTATGTTGATGATATAATTTTTGGTTCTACTAATGAGCTTTTGTGCAAGGATTTTGAAAAGGTAATGCAACTTGAGTTTGAAATGTCTTCAATGGGTGAACTCAATTTCTTCCTTGGACTCCAAATCAAGCAATTGCAAAACGGGACGTTCATAAGTCAAGCCAAGAACGCAAAGGAACTTGTAAAGAAGTTTGGACTTGAAGGATCAAAGACTTACAACACTCCCATGGCAACTACAACCAAGCTTGATAAAGATGACCAAGGTAAAAATGTTGATATTAAATTATATAGAAGCATGATAGGAAGTCTTTTATATTTAACGGCAAGTAGGCCGGATATCATGTTTAGTGTGTGTCTTTGTGCTAGATTTCAATCGTGTCCTAAAGAGTCCCATCTTATTGCGGTAAAACGCATTATTCGTTATATTAAGGGCACTATTGGGATGGGTCTATGGTATCCGAAAATCGGAGATTTCTCAATGACGAGTTATTCGGATGCCGACTATGCGGGTTGTAGAGTAGATAGAAAGAGTACTAGTGGGACATGTCAATTTCTTGGTAATTGTCTTGTTTCATGGTCCTCTAGGAAACAAAATTCCGTAGCACTCTCAACCGCCGAGGCGGAGTATGTTGCCGCGGGGGCTTGTTGTGCACAAGTCCTTTGGATGAAACATACTCTCCTTGATTTTGATTTGCATTTTGATCATATAAAAATATTTTGTGATAATACTAGTACTATACACATGACTAAGAATGCAAATCAACATAGTAAGACCAAGCACATTGAGATTAGATATCACTTTCTTAGAGATCATTTTGAGAAAGGAGATATAGATATTGATTATGTTTCTACGGATTTACAACTAGCCGATATTTTCACTAAACCACTTGATTTTGCTAGATTCTCGTTTATTTGTGGAGAAGTTAATGTTTGTGTTATTGAATAGACATGTTTTTCATAACCCTTTTTGATGTATAACAAAAAGGGGGAGAATAAGTTTACATGGACAAAAATAAATTTATATGGTCTTGGTTCCATATGAGTTTATATGAGTTTATATATGTTTTTGTTGTCTTGTTTGTTTTCATGCGTTTTTGAGAATTCTTGTGTTTTTTTTAGTATGTGACTTTCATTATTGTTTCAATTGGTTTCAATTAGTATCAAGAGCATTTCTTTTGTTTTCAATAAATTCTTGTGTTTTTCATATAGCATAATTTGAGGGGGAGTTTTCTCCTCCCCTATATTTTTGTTTATAGCCTATTTGTTTTGTCATCATCAAAAAGGGGGAGATTGTTGGCCCAAGAGGTTACACTCTCCAATTGTTTTGTGTTTTGATGATGACAAACCAAATAAGAGCTATTTGGTACTAATGAATTTGCTTAAGATAAGTTTCAGGATAAGTACCATGTTTGAAGGGCATTGCTTGCTATTGCAACAACTTCTAGGTTCATAAAGTTATGAAGGCATATTGCACATCAAGGAAGGATCATAGAAGAAGAAGGCTCTAGCAAGGATAGCATGGCTCAAAGACTTGAAGATTGCTCAAGAAGTCCTCAATTATTTTGTTTTTAGTTTTATAGTTTGTTAAAGAATAGTGGATAGGTTTGAAGCTCTATCACACACGTTTTTGCGCACATACTTGATCCAAAATAATTTCTTATATTTTATACAAAATATTTTGCATACAAGATTTTGCCTACAGATATATATTTATGTTTTATGCTAATCCCTGTTCAAAGTATTTTTGTCAAAATCAAAATCCCTTTAATTTTCTGTCCAAAACCTGGTTTTTGACCTGAACCAGTCGACCGGACGGTCGACTGGACCTATGACAGGTTTGGTCGGTCGACCGGCCCAGTCGACTGTAGTTCTGGGTGTACATGTATCAGTGTGCACGTTTTTGCGGTCGACCGCACGGTCGACCGACTGTAACCCAGTCTGCTCTCGGTTAGTTTGGGTCGACCGGGCGGTCGACCGCTGGCCTGCAACGGTCAGATTTTTTGTACGTGCGGTCGACCGGCCAGTCGACCGGACTAGCCGTTTGAACAGTAACGGCATTTTTCTGAGCTGTTTTATTTTGTCTTTTTGTGTTTAAAATTTGATTTAGGGATATATTTCAAATCTAATATGACTTAATTAACCTTAAGTTTGTATTATCCCTTAACCCTAGCCCTCTCCTATAAATAGGGGTGTTTGGGGAGAGTTTGTTTACTACAACAATTTTTGCAAGAAAAATTCAAAAGTTTAAGGCATTCAAAAGAGCTTTGTTTCTTGGTTTTTGTGCTGAAATTCTCTCTCATTTTCTGAAGTGGTTTTTGAAATTCTCTCTGATTTAATTTTCTTTCTTCACTTACAACAAGAGCTTCATTCCTACTCATTATTCTCTAAGGACCTTTTGTAAGGGAAGAGACATTTGAAAGAGAGAGTTTGTGGTCTTTTGACTACTCAGAAATTGCTTGTAATCGAGATTGTGGAGTTGGGTACTCCGGTGTAATTGTGATTTCTTTGTGATAGTGGAAGTAGCTAGAATCCTTCTGGGGAAGGCGGGGAGTAGAGCTGGGTGCTCGAACCTCGATAACATATCCTTGTGTTTGCGATTGGTTTACATTCTTGCACTTATTACTTGCTTATCATCATCATTGCTATATTTACTTGCTTCCATTCATCTTGTGAATCTTGTGTGGTGATTGTTACATCTTAATTTTTAATTTGTCCATTGATTAGCATTATCACCTATTCACCCCCCTCTAAGTGATTTTCAGTTTCGTCCTAGAAACTAGACTACCTAGAAAAAGGTGGGGGTAGTTGTTTCGCATCTCCTCCTCTGGCTCCCAAGTGATCTCTTCGACTAGTTGGCTTTTCCAGAAAATCTTCAATAGCGGAATGGATTTATTCCTTAATTTCTTCACCTTCTGGTCTAGAATCTGTACAGACTTCTCCACGTAGGTTAAATCATCTTGAATCTGGAGTGGTTGATAGGATATCATTCGGTTAGGGTCCAAGATATACTTTCTTAGTTATGATATGTGGAACACATCATGAATTCCTTCCAGTTCTGGCGACAAGGCGAGGCGATAGGCCACCGGTCTAACTCTTTCTAGGATTTCAAATGGTCTAATGAATCGTGGACTCAATTTACTCTTCCTATTGATGCGGATCATGCCTTTAATTGGGGATACTTTAAGAAATACCTTATCACTAACTAAAAATTTCAGAGGTCTGCGATGATGATCGGCATAGACTTTTTGTCTACTCTGGGCTGCCTTCATTCTCTTTTTAATCATCTTGACTTTCCCTGTGTTTTCTTGGATAAGGTCTGACCCAAATTCTTTTGTCACTGACCTTTTCCCAACATATCAGAGACTTACATCGTCTATCATAAAGTGCATCAAATGGAGGCATACCAATTGTGGACAGGTAGCTGTTGTTGTAGGCGAATTCTACAAGGGATAGGTGTCTTGCTCAGTTTCCTTTGAAATCCATTAAACATGCCCGCAACATATCCTCCAATATCTGAATTGTTCTCTCTGACTATTGATTAGTCTATGATTAGCATTATTATATCGCATTTTCTCACCGATTTATGAATAAATTGTCGGTCTAAACCGTGTTTTGGTCTCTATTGCAGGTAAATCAAGAGTTCAAGGGCAAAGGAGTAATAAGAGCTTAATTAAACCCCTTTTAGGGTAATTAATCTTGAATTTCGTGGAGGCCAAGCAAAGGATTTTCTAGAAGATACGTCGAACCTAGACTCCTGCGCACGTCAGACGAATATTCAGGCGAAAGTACCAGAAAGGGGATATACCAAGATTATTCTCGAAGCCAAAGGAATGTCCTGACAAAAACCAGGGACCTAAGTCCCTGGTATTGCCGCGGAAACGCGGCAATTGCCGCGTTTCCGCAGCAATGGAGTGGAGCCACGCGTCGATTTTCGACGCGTGGCCCCGTCTCGTCTTCCAGAGGCTTCCTATGCCTATAAATACCCCTGTATTTGGCCAAAGCGCGAGCAGCTCTTCGTTTTAGGAGTAGGTTCTGATTTTCTCTATGTTTTAGGTTAGTGTAGGTAGGTGTTCTTCATTTCTTATATTTTGTTATGCTATTTCATTTTTAGATCTTGTAGTAGGGCTGAGAGATTTAGAGAGAGATAGAGAGGGATTGATGTAATAGATAGTGACAGTCTTGAAAAACACCTAGAGGGGGGGTGAATAGGTGTGAATGCTAATCTAATGATCTTTTTAAACTTTTAATTAAATGAGTGATGCAACGATCTCTCAAAACACGACTAAGAGCCGAATACCCCTTGCGAGGTTCTGAACTCCTTCCTCCCAATTCCCCTAGATATGGGTTAGAGGTGCGCAATGCAACCGTGTTGTATTGAGGTGTGATCGATCAATGCCAAGTATGATGATGAGAAATGAGATGCACACAATGTAACACAACAAGTATAGCAAGTAAAGTAAACAAGACAAGATTGCACAAGTAGAGGGTTAGTTCTCAAGCAAATAATTCAAGACAATATAAAGCAAGAGAAATTGAAAGTAAGAATAACGCAAAGGCAATCGCAAACAAGATGATTTGTTTCGAGGTTCGAGCACACTTGCTCTAGTCCCCGCCTTCGCCTCCGTGAAGGGTTTCCACTATCCACCGAGGATGCCTTTACAATTGGTCTACCGAAGACCGAGCACCGAGCTCCACCGAATACAAAGGACCTCTACCGAAGAGGTTGCTCCACAAAGAAAGGATTACAAGAACCAAGTGATCACAACAAGATCACTACACTTTTCTCAAACTCTTTTACAAACACTCTCACTTCAATTACAACTTCACTATAGAATGAGTATAGGATTTTTGGCTCTATGAAGTGTGGTGAGAAAACTTCAGTTGTAGAGTGATATGAGTAATCAAACACAACTGAAAAACTAGCTCAAAAAGAATTGGAATGAAAGCCTTAAACTCTTTTCTTTTCTCTTTTGAAAACAATGAAAACTTGAGGATTTTTCTAAGTAATATGAAGGAGAGACTTCTCCTCTATTTATAGGGTTGAAAATAAGTTAAAAACATTTTCTTTTCACCTAATTCAACCTGCAAAAGCACCCCAACAACTCTCCAAAAATCTGTTAAAGCAGAAAAAGAAAACAGATTTTCAGAAAATCTCAAAGAGGAAAGAGCCGTTGCTAAGTTGCAGGCTTGGCGGTCGACCGGTCCGGTCGACCGCCAGCCTAGCTGGAAGTAGCCGTTGGCTCCCGGTCGACCGGTCCGGTCGACCGACCCAAAAGGAGGAAACACAGTTTCCTTCTTCCGGTCGACCGGTCCGGTCGACCGAAAATTCCTGAGAGCAGAATGCTCTCCGTCGGTCGACATGTCCGGTCGACCGACGAACATGCACAAACAGTGCATGTCCAGACACAGCGCCGGTCGACCGGGCCGGTCGACCGATGTTGCCTGAAACTGAAAAACTGGGCTGTTTTGAGTTAGAAAAATTTTGATAAATATTTTAAAAATACATATAGCTAAGTATTATGCAGAAAATAGTTTATACACATGTTTTAAACAAGTTTTTCAGGATATAAAGCTTTGGTACATGTATATATAAACTAAGGCATAAAACTTAGAAATAACCATTTTCAATAACTATTTTCAAAACATAGGAAATACATGAAACAAGTGTGTGCGCAAATCCTAGAGCCAAATTTCCTATATTCAAACTTTAACATTCTAAACTTACAAACTTCTAAAGGACTTCAAAGCTATTCTTCAAGGTGGGCTATCTTCACTTGATCTTCAATATTGCAACTTGAGCCCAATTGGAGTTGACTTGAGTCCAAAACCTTGTATTTGTGAGAGAAGACTTCTAGTATGAATAGAAATCTGAAAACACACTTAAACAATAAATGTTATTAGTACAAATAACTAATATGTTTTGTAATCATCAAAATACACTAAACAAGGGTGATTGTAACCTTGGGCCAACAATCTCCCCCTTTTTGATGATGACAAAACATATAGGTTATTGAAACAAATAAAGGAGGAAAAGCTTGGAAAGCTCCCCCTCAAACAATGCTATGTATTTATCATGAATATGAAAAGCTATGTAAGCATACATAAAGCAAAACACAATAGTTTTTGTCAAAAACTCAAAGAAACATAAACTTTCTTTTTATTCATGAAATGAAACTCAAATAGTATCAAACTAAGAAAGTTTAAACTTAAACACTTATTTTCCAAATATCTCAACAAACTTAACAAACTTATTCTCCCCCTTTTTGTCATACATCAAAAAGGGTTAAAAACAAAATTTTAATTTTAAGAATCTATAATACAAACATTCAACTCACCACAAATAAACGAAAATCTAGCATAATCTAAAGGTTTAGTAAAATATCGGCAAGTTGAAAATCGGTAGAAACATATTCAATAACAATATCACCTTTCTCATAATGATCTCTAAGAAAGTGATACCTAATGTCAATGTGTTTGGTTTTACTATGTTGATTTGCATTCTTTGTCATGTGAATAGTACTAGTATTATCACAAAATATTTTAACATGATCAAAGTGTAAATCATAGTCAAGGAGAGTATGTTTCATCCAAAGAACTTGTGCACAACAAGCTCCGGCCGCAACATACTCCGCCTCGGCGGTTGATAGGGCAACCGAATTTTGCTTTTTGGAAGACCAAGATACAAGACAATTACCTAAGAATTGACATGTTCCACTTGTGCTCTTCCTATCTACCCTACAACCCGCATAGTCGGCATCCGAAAAACTCTTCATTTCAAATAATCCGGTTTTAGGATACCATAAACCCATTTCAATAGTGCCCTTAAGGTATCTAATTATGCGTTTAACCGCAATTATGTGAGATTCTTTAGGACAAGATTGAAAACGTGCACAAAGACAAACGGAAAACATAATATCCGGCCTACTAGCCGTCAAATAAAGCAAGCTACCAATCATGCTACGGTATAATTTAATGTCTACACTTTTACCTTGTTCATCCTTGTCAAGCTTTGTAGTTGTTGCCATAGGAGTTTTGCTTACTCTTGATCCGTCAAGCCCAAACCTTTTGATTAGCTCCTTTGTGTACTTGGCTTGATTGATGAAGATCCCATCCTTCCTTTGCTTGATTTGGAGTCCAAGGAAATAGTTGAGCTCCCCCATCATAGACATTTCAAATTCATCCTTCATGCATGACTCAAAAGCTTTGCAAAGAGATTCATTAGTAGAACCAAAAATAATATCATCTACATAAATTTGCACAATAAGAATGTCATTTTCTACATGTTTTGTAAACAAGGTTGTATCAATTTTACCTTTCTTAAAACCATTTGAAATCAAAAATGAGGAAAGTCTTTCATACCAAGCCCTAGGGGCTTGTTTTAAACCATAAAGAGCTTTATCTAATTTAAAAACAAAATCCGGATGTGTAGGATCAACAAACCCGGGGGGTTGTTCAACATACACCTCTTCTTCAATAAATCCATTTAGAAAAGCACTTTTAACATCCATTTGAAATAATTTGAAATCTTTATATGAGGCAAATGCTAGTGTCATCCGTATGGCTTCAAGCCGTGCTACGGGTGCAAAGGTTTCTTCAAAATCGATCCCTTCGATTTGAGTGTAACCTTGGGCAACTAACCTAGCCTTGTTTCTAACTACATTACCCGATTCATCCAACTTATTCTTAAAGATCCACTTAGTACCAATTGTTGGTCTATCGTGGGGCCTAGGAACAAGGTGCCAAACTTGGTTGCGCTCAAATTGATTGAGCTCCTCTTGCATGGCTAGCAACCAATATGAATCGGCCTCGGCTTCGAGCACATTTTTGGGTTCTATGTGTGAAATAAATGCAAAGTGGCCACAATAATCTTGAATTTTAGAGCGAGTAGTTACCCCTTTTGATACTTCACCTATGACGAGGTCCTTGGGATGATGAGGATTGAATCTCCAATCCTTAGGTAGTGGTTGAGTAGGCTCCACCTCATTTGTTTGATGTTCATTTCCTTGGGCCTCTTCCACTTTGGCTTCACTTCCATCATCATCCTTTGGCTTGTCTCCCATGGTAGAAGCATCCTCCAAGGTGACTTTCTCCAAGCCTTCATGCAAAGCATCTATTTCTACAACATTCTTAACAAACTTGTTAGATTCCTCAAACTTAACATGAATAGACTCTTCAATAGTCAAAGATGATCTAATGAAAACTCTATAAGCTTTACTAGTGTTTGAGTAACCTACAAAAATAGCCTCATAAGATTTAGGATCAAATTTTCCTAAAAATCTTTTGTGTTTAAAACAAAGCATTTGCAACAAAAACTTTAAAATAGGAAACATTAGGTTTTCTAGAAAAATACATTTCAAAAGAAGTTTTAGTTGTATTTTTACACAAGAAAACACGATTAGATATGTAGCATGATGTATTTACGGCCTCGGCCCACAAATAATGTGGTAGACCATATTCACTTAGCATTGTCCTAGCCATCTCTTGTAATGTTCTATTTTCCGTTCAACTACTCCATTTTGTTGTGGAGTTCTAGGACAAGAAAGTTCATGCTTTATTCCATGTTCATCACAAAAAGTGGTAAAGGGTTGGTTAATGAATTCACCTCCTCTATCACTTCTTATTCTCAAAATCGAAACATCTTTTTCTTTTTCAACTCTTTTCTTAAAATTTTGGAAATACGAAAATGCTTGGCTTTTATGTTCAAGAAAGAAAACCCAAGTAAATCTTGAAAAATCATCAACCAAAACATAAGCAAATCTATTCCCACTTAAACTTTTGGTTTGTGTAGGGCCAAAAAGATCCATATGGATTAACTCCAAAGGACGTGATGTCATGATATCCTTAATTGACTTGAAAGAAGACTTAGTTTGTTTCCCAAATTGACATGCGTCACAAACTCGGTCCTTTTCAAAATTCAAATAAGGAATACCTTTCACCATTTCCTTTGTGTTTAACCTAGAAATGTGATCAAAAGAAATATGCCCTAATCTCCTATGCCACAACCAAGAGTCATCATCGAGGGCTTTCAAACAAGTAATATTACAAGACATATTTAACATATCAATCATATAAACATTACTTTCACGAAAACCGGAAAATACACAAACATTAGAAATTCTATCAATAACTTTACAAGCAACATTATCAAAAACAACATCAAAACCTTTATCACAAAGTTGACTAACACTCAAGAGATTATGCTTGAGGCCATCAACTAAAACTACATTTTAATTAAAGGAGAGGTGCCAAGTTTTACATTACCAATACCGATGATTTTACCCTTGGCGTCATCTCCGAAGGTGACGGTGCCACCTTCATGATATCTTGATAGGGTTGCAAAGTTGTTGATGTCCCAAGTCATGTGCCTTGAGCAACCGCTATCAAGATACCACAAACCTCTACGTCGTTGGGCTTTGGAAAGTACCTACATCATTTAAAACAATTGTTGACTTTGGTACCCAAACTTTCTTGGGTCCTTGAAAGTTAGTGTTACGAACCCAAACATTATGATGTGATGCACTTAGTCTATCATAACAAAAATTAGCTAAGTGTCCTTTCCGCCCACAATGTGAACATGAGTACACTTTTCTATACATGAAAGCATGATGTGTAGTGTGAGCATGTTTTGGGGTTTTGCCATGTTGTTTAGGTTGTGTAGCATGAACATGAACATGAGCATGAGCATTTTTCTTAGGGGCTTGTTTCTTAGGAAACATAGCCTCAATTTTCTTCTTGTTAAACTCACAATCTTTCAAAACAACACTTAATGAGTCTAATCTTTCCTTAAGCATAGAAACTTCATTTGAATCAATTAGTGGGGCCTTACCTTTGCAAGAGATCTTATATTTTTCAAAATCATTTTTGGTAGTGGCCAAAGTGGAAACCAACTCATCCTTTTCTTTTGTAAGAGTAAAAACTTGAAGACTTAAAGATTCATTTTCCTTTTTCATTTTAATATACTTTTTCTTTAAGAAATCATAGTTTTGTGACAACTCAACAAAAGCCTCTTCTAACACATCCATAGAAAGTTCATTATCATGAGAAGGGGAAGAGGTTACCTTGCTTGTGCCTTCATTAGCCATGAAGCACATGTTAGCGGTGTCTATTTCTTCCTCGGATTCGGTCTCCGAATCCCAAGTTGCCTTCATAGCCTTCTTCTTGTAAGGCTTCTTTGAAGTGGAAGGCTTTGCTTTTTCCGGACACTCCGCCACAATGTGTCCCGATTTTGGCAATTGAAGCATATGATCTTTCTTTCTTCTTTGCCTCCTTGCCATCTCCTTCTACCTTGGTACTTCGCCTTGTTGTACATCCTCCGGACATTCTTAACAAGGAGTGAGAGCTCCTCATCATCTTCTTCTTCATCATCTTCATCGGAGTGTGTAGCTTGACTCTTGAAGGCGATAGTCTTCTTTTTGGAGGGAGCCATATCCTCCCTTGCTTTCCTTTCCATCTCATGGGTTTTGAGGTTCCCAATGAGACCTATGAGCTCCATCTCTTCATTGTCATTGAGTTCCTTCAAGGTTGTAGCTTTAACTTCCCATGAAGGAGGAAGAGCCCGGATGATCTTCCTTACTCTTTGATCATTGTTGATATCTTCACCTAAAGAAGAGAGTCCATTAGTAATCTTGGTAAATCTTGTAACCATATCATCTATGGTTTCATTGTCTTGCATGCTAAATGTTTCATATTGAGACCGAAGAAGGTCAATCTTAGCCTTCTTTACTTGTGAGGTCCCCTCATGAGTGACTATCAAGTGTGACCAAATCTCAAATGCGGATTTGCAATGTATAACCCTAGCTATGTCATCATCATTTAGGGCTTGAAGAAGTGCATAGTGAGCTTTGGCATTGGCATCGAATTCCTTAGTCTCTATTTCGGACCAAGTGGATTCGTCACCGGGGGGTACACTAAAGGACTTAGTCACGGCCTTTGCAACTCGGCTACCTAGAGATTGCAAAAACACGGTCATCTTAACTTTCCATATGGGAAAGTTAAGTCCATCAAACTTAGGAGGGGTCTTAATTCCATCGGCCATTTTTACTTATATGAATATGAATGAAATGATTAGCAAATTAGGATCTTCTCTAAGGTGGTTAAACCAAATCCTAGAGTCCAAGCTCTGATACCAATTGAAAAACACCTAGAGGGGGGGTGAATAGGTGTGAATGCTAATCTAATGATCTTTTTAAACTTTTAATTAAATGAGTGATGCAACGATCTCTCAAAACACGACTAAGAGCCGAATACCCCTTGCGAGGTTCTGAACTCCTTCCTCCCAATTCCCCTAGATATGGGTTAGAGGTGCGCAATGCAACCGTGTTGTATTGAGGTGTGATCGATCAATGCGAAGTATGATGATGAGAAATGAGATGCACACAATGTAACACAACAAGTATAGCAAGTAAAGTAAACAAGACAAGATTGCACAAGTAGAGGGTTAGTTCTCAAGCAAATAATTCAAGACAATATAAAGCAAGAGAAATTGAAAGCAAGAATAACGCAAAGGCAACCGCAAACAAGATGATTTGTTTCGAGGTTCGAGCACACTTGCTCTAGTCCCCGCCTTCGCCTCCGTGAAGGGTTTCCACTATCCACCGAGGATGCCTTTACAATTGGTCTACCGAAGACCGAGCACCGAGCTCCACCGAATACAAAGGACCTCTACCGAAGAGGTTGCTCCACAAAGAAATGATTACAAGAACCAAGTGATCACAACAAGATCACTACACTTTTCTCAAACTCTTTTACAAACACTCTCACTTCAATTACAACTTCACTATAGAATGAGTATAGGATTTTTGGCTCTATGAAGTGTGGTGAGAAAACTTCAGTTGTAGAGTGATATGAGTAATCAAACACAACTGAAAAACTAGCTCAAAAAGAATTGGAATGAAAGCCTTAAACTCTTTTCTTTTCTCTTTTGAAAACAATGAAAACTTCAGGATTTTTCTAAGTAATATGAAGGAGAGACTTCTCCTCTATTTATAGGGTTGAAAATAAGTTAAAAATATTTTCTTTTCACCTAATTCAACCTGCAAAAGCACCCCAACAACTCTCCAAAATATGTTAAAGCAGAAAAAGAAAACAGATTTTCAGAAAATCCCAAAGAGGAAAGAGCCGTTGCTAAGTTGCAGGCTTGGCGGTCGACCGGTCCGGTCGACCGCCAGCCTAGCTGGAAGTAGCCGTTGGCTCCCGGTCGACCGGTCCGGTCGACCGACCCAAAAGGAGGAAACACAGTTTCCTTCTTCCGGTCGACCGGTCTGGTCGACCGAAAATTCCCGAGAGCAGAATGCTCTCCGTCGGTCGACCGGTCCGGTCGACCGACGGACATGCACAAACAGTGCATGTCCAGACACAGCGCCGGTCGACCGGGCCGGTCGACCGATGTTGCCTGAAACTGAAAAACTGGGCTGTTTTGAGTTAGAAAAATTTTGATAAATATTTTAAAAATACATATAGCTAAGTATTATGCAGAAAATAGTTTATACACATGTTTTAAACAAGTTTTTCAGGATATAAAGCTTTGGTACATGTATATATAAACTAAGGCATAAAACTTAGAAATAACCATTTTCAATAACTATTTTCAAAACATAGGAAATACATGAAACAAGTGTGTGTGCAAATCCTAGAGCCAAATTTCCTATATTCAAACTTTAACATTCTAAACTTACAAACTTCTAAAGGACTTCAAAGCTATTCTTCAAGGTGGGCTATCTTCACTTGATCTTCAATATTGCAACTTGAGCCCAATTGGAGTTGACTTGAGTCCAAAACCTTGTATTTGTGAGAGAAGACTTCTAGTATGAATAGAAATCTGAAAACACACTTAAACAACAAATGTTATTAATACAAATAACTAATATGTTTTGTAATCATCAAAATACACTAAACAAGGGTGATTGTAACCTTGGGCCAACAAGTCTATGTAAGGTGCCTCCTTTCTCCTCCATTGTAATCTCCTTCATCTTCTACATGATGTTTTGCTAACTTTCTTTTTCATGGCAATTTAACTACTAACCACTAACCATCTAACCACTTACTTGATAATCCACATGAATCGAGTAACCTCTATAAGGCCTTGTTCTTGCAAGAGCCATTGATGGCTCATGATGATGGATTCTAACATTCTAACATTCTAACACCTAACCACTAACTTGCTAACTTGCAAATGCTAACTTTATTTCATGCTCACCTCTAACCGGTTTTGATGATGTAATAGTAGCTTGCAACTTGTTATGTGGTATGGATGTATTGTTTGAATGTGAAGAACCATCTCATTTGCCATGCTTTGTATCGTCTCTTGAAGCCAAGGATTAGTGATGGCCGAGGACCAATATGTAAGGCAACTATCATTAAGAGGTTAGTATGGTTAGGGATCAATTGGTAGTTAGTAGCCATGAGTTTTCTTTTTGCTTTAGAAACTATTTTTCAAAAGTATCTTTTCATTGTTGTTTTCACCGCTTCTTTGTTTGTCTTTATTTTCATTTTCTTTACGACAAACTTCATCTTCTTAGTTCAACTTTATTTTACAAACCACTTCTCCTTTGTTTTTCTTCGCCGTTTTCATCGCCTTCTCCACCTACCACATGCTTGTTTTTCTTTTCTTTTTCTTTCTTTACTTTTTCTAATTCTTTTAACAAAGAAGAACTGTTAACAAACAACGTGAATAAAAACTGTCAATGTTTCTATCGCCTCCCTTCCCTGTGGATACGACCCGTTGAGCCAATGCTATAACGGAAGTATCAAGGGTAAATTAGCACATACGAGCTTTTACATCGATTTCACAAACTACGCGTTTTTGAGTGCTAGTTTCGCCCCGATCAATTTTTGGCGCCGTTGCCGGGGAGGGGAATGGTTTTGATATCACGTTTTTGTTAACATTGTCTTCTCTATTTTGGTGTGCAGGACATTCTTTACAGGTGCTTAACATTGCAGAATAAACACTAGCTTTGCATCTCCCTGCTCTAGAAAGCAGGGACCCAGCTTCTAAAGAAACCGCCGCGCAAACGCGACTTTTGCCGCGAAAACGCGGCTATTTTGTAATCATTGTGTATCTTGTTGTGCTGGGATGTGTATCTTGTAATAGCTAGTGGATTTGTGCTGCTATCTTTCTTGCTTTGATTGCCTACACACCATAATAAATTAAAGAACTAAAATACGGTATTTGGACGCTTTTAAAACGGCTTAGACATTTGCATTTAGGCACGTGTCAATTCATTCCAATATACTGTATTTTTGTTCTGTTGTTGTGATCTGGATTGAGATGTACATATGGCATTGCATATAGCATAGGACAAACACGTGGGTGATTTAATCGCTTTGTGTTATATTCTTATCTATATTGCACACTTGCACGAATTGAACTTAAGGGCAAAACCATACAAGATAAGGTGGGATTTCATCACCCTTCCTTAGCCCAAAAATCACCTCCCCACTCACACAACCCAAGCCCTAATAAAATTTGATAGACGTTGGCCCCTAGGGCATCTCGGACTCATTAAGAGATTGACCGAGGGTGGAACTTGTTTTGAATCTTACTCCTGTGAAATCGGTGTCTAAGGTTGGGGATTAAGAGGTTACGCCTCGAAGATACCGTGGTTTAGCGTAATTAAGGCCCGTTGCTTACACACGGATACCTCCCACCGTATTTTGCCCCTACCTGACCAATTAGCTTGTGGTCGGATTCAAGCAACAACCTCCCCGGGTAATCGACCAGTTAGGAGTCGTCTAGGTCTAGGTCAACCATACTATAGGCTTGGTTTTTGATTTTTTTTCTTTTCTTTTTGTTTGTTATTTGATTTTTCTTTTTTTTGTTTGTGATTATTTGTGAAATGGAATTCAATAATAATAATTCTTTCAATCCGAATATGAATCTATATTTCACACCAACCCCATTCGATTTGGATAATTCCAACCCGGCTTTTTACAATATGCATCAACCAAATACACCGGGTTGGACTTATCCGAATCAATACAACCCATACCCACATTCTTATGACTATAATTTCCAAAATAATTTCACCTCGTCACAGAGTCAATGGGGATTCACCTCCCCCGAGTTAAATTTTCAACCTCCTTATCTCCCATGTCCACCTTGTCCACAATTTACATCCCCGATTTCGCTTCCTATACTCCTTTTCTAGAACCACCAATTGAAGAAAAATCTGAGTTAGAAAAGAGAGTGGAAGCCAATTTATAAGAGGACGAGCGACTACTTCAGAAAAGGAGGGCCTCTCCAATTCCACAATATTTTCAAGATTCATACTCAGTTCCACCAATCCAAAATAGAAAACCATCAATTTTGGAAATGAGTATGCGTGAGTCCAAACAACAATCACAAAATCTGATGGACTCACAATTTCACTACCAAGTCCAAAACAACACTTCATCTTTTCAAAACGATGAACCTATCAACTATAAAAAGATGCTTGAAATCATGACTCAAGCTCAAATTGCTTATAATCATGACATAGATATGATGGTCAAAAGTCTTCATTCTCATCCTTTGACCATTCCTAACGTCACTAACCATTATGTCAGAGCCAAAGAGTCATGTTGTTTTGGAAATCAAGATTCAATTTCTTTCAGCACACCCATCTGAACTTGTCCAAACTTCAAATGTTAAAGATCCCATTGACACTTTGGCAAGTTATCCTTTTCCTGAAATTGAACTTGAGCATGAATATGATCATGAACCTCAAATTAGTGATTCAATTCTACTTCCTGATTCAATTACGACTCCGGTGTCTTCACCTGATTTCAATCCTTTTCCCGAGTCAGTATTGGATCCAGTGCCAGTCTATTGTGAAATTGAATCACTAATCTCTTATGATGATCATATTGAACTTGACCAATTTCATACTTTTGAAAGTCCCATTGACAAATTGGCAAGTTCTCATTTTTGTGGAATTGAACTCAATGAGGAATGTGACTTTGATCCTCAATTTGTGATCCAGTTCAAATTCCTGAATCGCTATTGACTCCTGTTTTGTTACCTAATTTGAGCAACATTTTAGAGTCAGTTTTGATTCCCATACTTGTCATTCCTGAACTTGAATCACCAACCTTAGAAAGTCACATTCCATCATGGGGAAATGAATGTGGACTTGAGCTTCATCTTCTTGATTTGGACCCACTTCCTGAACCAATCTCGACTCCTGAACCTCTACTTGATTTAAGTCTTTTTTCTGAGTCAGTATTAGTTCCTGTACTTCCTGAGTCCAAATCAATCATTCCATTCTGGGACAAGGATCTTAATACATTTGACTTTGAAATTATTTTGAAAATTTGAAAATTAGATGGGGTAAAATTTTTAATAAAAATCATACATATAAATATCATTCTAGTGGGTTGTATTCTAGAAGTCTCTGGTGGGTTCCTCGGACTTCACGCAAGAATGATTGGGCCGCATTTCGTGGACCAATCAGACCACCACAGGAACCACCACCTTGAGGTGATTTTTCCTTCCCTCTCTATTTGTTTCATGCATACATACATCACGATGCATTGAGGACAATGCATGAGATAAGTGTGGGGGAGGGTTTACTAACTTAGAGTTTTTAGATTTTCTTTCTTTTACACTTCTTTTAGGATACTTTTAGAAATCTTCCCTTTTGTATAGGAATTTTCTCTTTCTTTAAAACTTTTGAAATAAGAGACAAAGTTTTGATCTATTTTAAGAAAATTAAGATGATCTTAGAAATTAAGGAAGCCTTAATTATGACATCTTAAACCTAGTTGAAATAATGGATCTTGTTTAAAATTATAGGCTAAGTAAGATAAATTGGGGAGATAATTTTATCTTGAATTTTTTTAGATAGTATGCACTTCACACTTACACATTTTTGGGATGGAAATAAAGACCTAAAATGCCATAAATAAAAAGAAAATATATATATATATCATCATCACTTATTAAGCTGGATAATTATGCCTCAAGAAGCATGATTATTCACGCCTAACGGTGGTCAAAAAGAAACAAATACTCCCCCTTAGTTTTGTGGCCTTGTTTACTTGAGTCCTTAAACCCGAGGGATGTTTTCTCATCTGGTGCCCTAAAACCGTCTGGTCTGGGAGTCATCGGTTATAGGCTCGCTACATGGGTGAACTAGAAAGCCTAAGAAAACTAAGGGAAGAAAAAAAGAAGAAAAAGAAAGAATAAATATAAATAAATGGCTTGATGGTTAGAGTTGAAATCCCAGAAATCTTCACTATCACAAAGTGCATATTATCTAGGATTTATGCAAGATAAAATATTCAATCCAATTTTGAATTCTTACCTAATTGAAGACAAGATCTTACATAGAGACTAAGTTTAAGGAAGAATGATTTTTGGTGGACTTATGATTAGATCGCTTATATTTTTGCAAAAATATTTTGAAAACTTGTCTCTCCTTCAAAATGCATTTTCAAAATACTAACATTTGTCTTCTTTCTTTATAGATTTTGTGGGTGCAATCTGCTGAAAACCCTCAGGAGACAACACTCCTCCTCTAGGGTAACCTAGAGGTTTAACGGCTTGTTGCACACGCTCAGTGCAATCGCGTCACCTGCGAAAGTGGTATAATAACATTTGTAGTATAGTTTTTCTTTCTTGTTTTGCTCGGGACGAGCAAAAGATAAGTGTGGGGGTGTGATTAGTCTATGATTATGCATTATTATATCGCATTTCCCTACCGATTTATGAATAAATTGTCGGTCTAAACCGTATTTGGTCTCTATTGCAGGTAAATCAAGAGTTCAAGGGTAAAGGAGTAATAAGAGCTTAATTAAATCCCTTTTAGGGTAATTAATCCTGAATTTTGTGGAGACCAAGCAAAGGATTTTCTAGAAGATACGTCGAACCTAGACTCCTGCGCACGTCAGACGAATATTCAAGCGAAAGTACCAGAAAGGGAATATACCAAGATTATTCTCGAAGCCAGAGGAATGTCCTGACAAAAACCAGGGACCTAAGTCCCTGGTATTGCCGCGGAAATGCGACAATTGCCGCGTTTCCGCGGCAATGGAGTGGAGCCACGCGTCGATTTTCGACGCGTGGCCCGTCTCGTCTTCCAGAGGCTTCATATGCCTATAAATACCCCTATATTTGGCCAAAGCGCGAGCAGCTCTTCGTTTTTAGGAGTAGGTTCTGATTTTCTCTATGTTTTAGGTTAGTGTAGGTAGGTGTTCTTCATTTCTTATATTTTGTTATGCTATTTCATTTTTAGATCCTGTAGTAGGGCTGAGAGATTCAGAGTGAGAGATAGAGAGGGATTGATGTAATAGATAGTGACAGTCTATGTAAAGGTGCCTCCTTTCTCCTCCATTGTAATCTCCTTCATCTTCTACATGATGTTTTGCTAACTTTTCTTTTTCTCATGGCAATCTAACTACTAACCACTAACCATCTAACACTTACTTGATAATCCACATGAATCGAGTAGCCTCTATAAGGCCTTGTTCTTGCAAGAGCCATTGATGGCTCATGATGATGGATTCTAACATTCTAACATTCTAACACCTAACCACTAACTTGCTAACTTGCAAATGCTAACTTTATTTCATGCTCACCTCTAACCGGTTTTGATGATGTAACAGTAGCTTGCAACTTGTTATGTGGTATGGATGTATTGTTTGAATGTGAAGAACCATCTCATTTGCCATGCTTTGTATCGTCTCTTGAAGCCAAGGATTAGTGATGGCCGAGGATCAATATGTGAGGCAACTATCATTAAGAGGTTAGCATAGTTAGTGGATCAATTAGTAGTTAGTAGCCATGAGTTTTCTTTTTTGCTTTAGAAACTATTTTTCAAAAGTATCTTTTCATTGTTGTTTTCACCGCTTCTTTGTTTGTCTTTATTTTCATTTTCTTTACCACAAGCTTCATCTTCTTAGTTCACCTTTGTTTACAAACCACTTCTCTTTTGTTTTTCTTTGCCGTTTTCATCGCCTTCTCCACCTACCACATGCTTGTTTTTTTTTTTTTTACTTTTTCTAATTCTTTTAACAAAGAAGAACTGTTAACAAACAACGTGAATAAAAACTGTCAATGCTTCTATCGCCTCCCTTCCCTGTGGATACGACCCGTTGAGCCAAGCTATAACGGAAGTATCGAGGGTAAATTAGCACATACGAGCTTTTACATCGATTTCATAAACTACGCGTTTTTTGAGTGCTAGTTTCGCCCCCGATCAATTTTTGGAACTTAGAGTTTTTAGATTTTCTTTCTTTTATACTTCTTTTAGGATACTTTTAGAAATCTTCCCTTTTGTATAGAAATTTTCTCTTTCTTTAAAAACTTTTTGAAATAAGAGACAAAGTTTTGATCTATTTTTAAGAAAATTAAGATGATCTTAAAAATTAAGGAAGCCTTAATTATGACATCTTAAATCTAGTTGAAATAATGGATCTTGTTTAAAATTATAGGCTAAGTAAGATAAATTGGGGAGATAATTTATCTTGAATTTTTTAGATAGTATGCACTTCAACTTACACATTTTTGGGATGGAAACAAAGACCTAAAATGCCATAAATAAAAAAGAAATATATATATATATATATATATATATATTATATATATATATATATATAATATATATTATATATATCATCACTTATTAAGTTAGATAATTATGCCTCAAGAAGCATGATTATTGATTGAGGTAAAACCTGCACACAAAATACGGAATTACAGAACTTAAAAATAAAGATGTGCAAGTGCTCAATTCTACCGCGATAGCAAGTGGCTATGCGGGTCGTGATCCACAAGAAGGGTTTGCGATAGAAGCGTTCAAGGTTTTTTAATTGAAATCTTAATGAAGATAAAATGAAGATTCTTCTTTGTTTAAAGAAATGAAAATGAAAAAAGAAAGTTATGTTAAAGTCAGAAAGAAACGAGAGATGAAGAAGGTGGAGAGAAATGGAGAATGACTATTTACAAAGAAAGGGGAAAGAAAGCGACTATGTACAAATGAGTTTGGAAAGAAGCGATTTGGAAGATATGGTGTTGATGATTTAATTTACAGAAATAAAGAAAAGAAAGAAAATTGAAGAAATACTTACTTTAGTTTGGTTGATGACTTACTTGGAAACCTTGCATGTTCTACCTTACTTTGGAGGCGTTCAACGCATAGGACATAGGATGGAGCTCAGTCCCCGTTCGCATATATCATCAAGCCCGGCAAGAATGAAGTGATACGGATTTGAGGAGGAGAACATCTTCGTGAAGTATCGTTGGCACTCACAAAGACTTTGTTATACTTATGCTTCAGAATTCACTTGCATTCTCATCAAAAACAAACAGAGGTAAAGTAGAAAGAGGAAAAAGAAAGAAACTAAAAGAAAAGAGACGAACATAAACAAATGTTTACCTTTATTGCTTGAAACAATGGAAGAAAGGAGGAGGGTACATCGGTGTCACTCTCAACATCAGCCTCTCTCTACTTACATGAATCTTCATCTAACCTAAGCTTACATACAAGTTACATAAAAAGAAAAGAAAATCTAAACTAAGAAATGGAAAACTTAGCCAAATCCTATCTCTGCCTTCTCCCCTTTTTCCTCAGCTAAAACCAGTATTTATAGGCAAAAAAAACCTAAAGGAGAAGATCCCAGGAAGATTGGGGAATCTCCTGGCCTGATGCATTTCCAGTATCTTCTTCTGATTTTCTTATTTTTACTTCAAAAGTTGACAAAACAGCCTTTGATTGTGCTTGATTTAGGGAGGATTCTTCTCAACCTTCCTTATATACCAAGATTTTGCCCTGATTTCTTCATCTTGATTTAGGGAGGATCTTCTCAACCTTCCTTATATGCAAAGATTTTGCCCTGATTTCTTCATCTTGATTCAGGGAGGATTCTTCTCAACCTTCCTTATATGCAAAGATTTTGCCCTGATTTTTCATCTTGATTCAGAAAGGATTCTTTTCAACCTTCCTTATATACAAGATTTTGCCCTGATTTCTTCATTTCAAATTTATTCTAAATTAATCAGAATTTGGTGGGCTTTTGGGCTTGTTTCTCTTCATCTCCTTAAGGAATAGGCCTGCAAATAAATTAAGCATTTAATTAGGATAATGCAGATTTTATTCTATAATAAGTATGGAAATATGATAATAAATGTGCAACATTAGTGACCAATCACACCCCCATACCTATCTTTTGCTCGTCCTCGAGCAAAACAACTAAACTATACTAAGGATTATTTAGACCACTTTCGCAGGTCACGCGATTGCACTGAGCATGTGCAACAAGCCATTAAACCTCTAGGTTTCCCTAAAGGACGAGTTTTGTCTCATGAGGGTTTTCAGTGGATTACACCCACAAAATCCATAAAGAAAGAGAAACAAAGAGTTAGTATTTTCGAAAAACATTTTGAAAGAGAAAATATTTGAAATATTATTGTAAGATTTAAGCAATCTATAAGTTATAGGAAAACTGAATTTTCCATTCCTAAACTTAGTCTCTATTCAAAAATTTGTTATCAATCAAAGTAAGGAGTCAAATTGTACTTCTCATCTGGTCTATTACTTTACCCTAAGTCATATGCACCTTGTGATTGTGAAAATTTTGACTAAGGGTTCTTTAACTCTAACTCTTATGCCTCATTTATTATTATATATATATAATTATTTTTTTGGTATTATTCTTTAGTTCTATTAGGCTTTCTAATCTGCCCATGTAATGAGCCTTTAATCGATGACTCCCAAACCAAACGGTCCTAGGGCACCGGGTGAGAAAACACCCCAAGGACTTAAGGACTCAAGCAAAAAGGCCACGAAACTAAGAATTTTATTATTTGAACCCCTTTTAGGCGTGAATACTTATGCTTTATTAGGCACAAACACCCAGCTTAACCAGAGAATGTTTATATATATATATATATATATATATATATATATATATATATATATATATATATAATATATTTTCAAACTTATCTAATCATCTTTCGCATAAATACTAAGGCTTGCTTAGGCCAAAGCACCTAGCTAATCATATATTAGATTGTTTATCTTTTTTTTCTTTTTCTTTTTTTTATAAGGCATAAGAATCTTTGTTTTGAACCCTAAGTGTGTAAGTATGAAGTGTGCATATTTCATCAAGGTAAAGATCAAGACTAAATACTTTAACAAATTATCTTCCTAACCCTAAAAATCAAACAAATAATCTTATTTTGACCAAGTATAAGAAATCCTAATTTGGATTTTCCTATTCCTTAAAATTAACTTAATTTCTTACAAAAAATATGTCAAAAATATTGTTTCTATTTTCAAAAAGTTTTAAAGGTAAAGAAAATGTTAAATTTTTTTTAATAAAAGAAAAACCTAAGTTATGTTAGACCCTCCCCCACACCTATCTCTTGCATTGTCCTCAATGTATGAATTAATGCATAGATGCATGAAAAAGAAGAAAGGAAGGAGAATGTTACCTTAAGGTGGTGGTTCCGGTGGTGGTCTGATTGGTCCTCGAAATGCGGCCCAATCGACTTTTCGTTGGTTCAGAGGAACCACCAGAAGTTTCTCTAATATAACCTATTAAGATTGTGTATCCATGAAGGATTTTTATTAAGTATTTGACCCCATCTAATTTCCAAATTCCATAACTAATTTCGGAGTCAAATTTGTCAACCACCTCGTCCCAGAAAGGAGTATGAAATGATAGAATGATTGACTTGGACTCAGGAAGTACAGGAACTAACACCGACTTAGGAAGGTGACTTAAGTCAAGTAAAGGTTTAGGATTCGAAATAGGTTCAGAAATTGGGTCCAAGTCAAGAAGTTGAAACTCAAGTCCACATGTATTTTCCAACAATGGAATGTGACTTAATATGGTGATTCCAGTTCAGGAATGATAGGTGGGGGAATCAAAACTGACTCGAAAAATTACTCAAGTTTGGTAACAAAACAGGAGTTAATATTGATTCAGAAAGTTGAACTGAATCACAGATTTGAGAATCTAGGTCACATATCTCATTGAGTTCAATATCAAAAAATTGAGAACTTGCCAATTTGTCAATAGGATTTTCAAAATTGTATAATTGGTCAAGTTCAATATGATCCTCAAAGATGGGGGATTCAATTTCATGATGAATAGGCATAGGATCCAATGTTGACTCGGGGAAAAGATCGAAATCAGGTGAAGATACCGGAGTCATAATCGAATCAGGAAGTAGAATTGAATCACTAAGTTGGGGTTCAGGATCATATTCATTTTCAAGTTCTATTTCAGGAAAAGGATAACTTGCTAGACTGTCAAAATTGAGAGTTTGGGCAAGTTTAAATGATTGTTCTGGAATGGAATCTTGATTTTCAAAACTACATGACTCTTCAGCTCTAACAGAATGGTTAGTGACATCAGAACTGGTCAACGGTGAGAATGTAGAGATTCGACCATCATATCTATGTCACGATTACGAGTGTTTTGAGCCTGAGTCATGGCTCTCAAGCATCTTTTCATAATTGATAGGTTCATTGTTTTGATGAAAAGATGAAGAATTATCTTGGAAGTGGTAGTGAAATTGTGAGTCCATCAGATTTTGAGATTTTTGTTTGGACTCACGCATACTCATTTCTAAAATTGATAGTTTTCTATTTTGGACTGGTGGAACTGAGTATGAATCTTGAAAATATTGTGGACTAGGTGGAGAAGGAGGACAATTTGGTTGAAAATCTGACTCGGGGTAGGTGAATCCCACTGACTCTGTGAAGAGTTAAAATCGTTATGGAAATTATAGTCATACGATGGGGGGTATGGGTCATATTGATTCGGATAAGACCAATCCGGCACGCTAGGTTGGTCAAAGTTATGATATGCCGGGTTGGTAATATCCGAAAAGAATTTGATGTGTAATATGGATTATTATTGAAGTTAGAAAAATTGTTATTATAGGTCATATCACACAATGGGACACAAACAAAAAGAAAGAAAAACAAACAAATAAACAAAACAACAAAAAAAGAAAAAATTCTAGCCTAAGTTAGGGTAGACCTATGACCTAGACAACTCCTAACTGATTAGACTGTCCATGGGAGGTTCAATGCAGACCTTGACCACAAGCTAATCAGCCAGATCAGGGCAAGGTTGGTGGGAGGTTTTCCGTCAAAGACGTTCCTCAATTAAATAACCACCAACCTTCGGGCTTTCGGCTTAATCCCTTTCCTAGACACTGATTAGGCAGGAGTCAAATTCTAACACTTTTTCCCCTTAGGATAAATCCTAATTGAGTCCGAGATGTCCTTAGGGCCAACGTCTACTCATTTTTAGTTAGGCTTGGGTTAGTGAGTGCTTAGAATCTGATTTTTGGGCTAAGGAAGGGTGACTAAATCCCCACCTTATCTTGTTAATGGGTGGCCCTTAAAATCGATTTGTGCAAGTGTACAAGATAAATAAGATTCACTCAAAGTGATATAAATCAACAAGAAGTGAGTCCTATGCTAAATGCAATGCATACGTACCTTACTCCAGCACTCTTCAACAGTAAAAATAAATGAATTGAAAAGACACGTGCCTAAAATGCAAACGTCTAATCAATTTTTTATCTTTTCAACAAATGTTTTACTGTTGATTATTAGCAGGCTTATGTGATGGCATATAAGAAAAAGTAAAGTTTCAGAAAACTACAATTATGCAAAACAAGCAGCCCTGCAAGAAAGACAGTTAGTAGTGAACTCTTCCTTGTCACGGAAATGCGGCTAAAGCCGAGCAAACGCGGCAATTCAGAGGGTACTTGGTCTCTATTTTCTAGAACAGAGGCCCAAGACCACTTATATGTTTCTGTAATCCTTTTTTCCTGCTTTGCTTGCTCTATAACCTGCAACAGAGAAGAAAATTCATTTTAGTTCTAAAAATTCAATATAAATTAGATTTCAATAAAACCATTACCCTCCCCGGCAACGGCGCCAAAATTTGATTGAGGTAAAACCTGCACACAAAATACGGAATTACAGAACTTAAAAATAAAGATGTGCAAGTGCTCAATTCTACCGCGATAGCAAGTGGCTATGCGGGTCGTGATCCACAAGGAGGGTTTGCGATAGAAGCGTTCAAGGTTTTTTAATTGAAATCTTAATGAAGATAAAACGAAGATTCTTCTTTGTTTAAAGAAATGAAAATGAAAAAAGAAAGTTATGTTAAAGTCAGAAAGAAAACGAGAGATGAAGAAGGTGGAGAGAAATGGAGAATGACTATTTACAAAGAAAGGGGAAAGAAAGCGACTATGTACAAATGAGTTTGGAAAGAAGCGATTTGGAAGATATGGTGTTGATGATTTAATTTACAGAAATAAAAGAAAAGAAAGAAATTGAAGAAATACTTACCTTGTTTGGTTGATGACTTACTTGGAAACCTTGCATGTTCTACTTGCTTTAGAGGCGTTCAACGCATAGGACATAGGATGGAGCTCAGTCCCCGTTCGCATTATATCATTGATTGTTATACATATTTGCATATTTTGCCACATTCATACCATGCATATCATCAATAAAAATGTGATTTTTAATATTTTTCTCTCTATTTTTTGCAGGTCCACATTTTAATGGAGAAGAGGCCCAAATCCTTTTAATTATCAAGAATTAAAGGAGTTTAATTAAAAGCCCAAAAGAGAGCCCAAGGTTGAGCCCAGGATCTGGAGACATCTACGCGCCAGCTCACGCTTCCAGAAGGTCCACGTGGCTAACAAACTCCGCAAAATCCGCGACAGAAATCGCAAGCCTAACGGCCTAGATTCTGCCGCGGAAACGCGGCTCTGGCCGCGTTTCCGCGGCAGGATCGTGGCCGTTGAGCCAGCGATTCCTGCCACCTGTCCGGGTTCTGGATCCTTCTTCTCTGGCCTATAAATAGACCACAGGGCCTTCGCAAAAAAGGAGAGGAGAGATTAGAGGATAGAGCTTGTATTTTGTAGGTTTTTCTCTAGGATTTTTATTGCTCTAGTTCTTCTTCTCCTCCTAGAAATTTTGTGAGAGAGAGATTGAGAGAGAGAGGAGAGAGAGAGAAAGCTTGTGTAAACCAAGGTGTGACAACTTGTGAAGTAAGGATTAATCCAACTCCTTTCTCTACTTGAGCAATTTCTAGTACTTTACTTGCATTCTTTCATTCAAGCTTTACTTTCCTTGCACTTTTATTCATGAATTGCTTTTCTTTCTTGTAATGGTTAGTAGCTAATTTCTTCTAACATGACTAGCTGACCACTAACATTGCTAACTTCTAACTCATAGGTGATTGCTAATTTTCATCTTGCAATTGTTGAGTCTTTTTCATCCCCGATGGTTACTTTCATGCTTGGCAAGCTCTTGTTGTAAATCCATATGATTCATGTGTGCCTCATTTAGAGCCTTGTCTTTAGAACAAGTGCCTTGATGGAACATGGAGATGGATCACCAAACATATGCTATTTGTTGTACAATTTCATTACTTCAATGCTAACTTGTTGTATTTGCCTTGAATGACTAATGAATGTTGTATCTTCTTCCTTAGCATCCCTTGTGTGTCACTCCTCGAGTCCACCATTGAAATTCTATCTTGAGAGCCGATGAAATCAATGAGGCTACAAGACAAGTCCAAGAAGATCACCCATCAATCAAGTGGGAAAGTAACTAGACCAACACGCAAGACATACATATGCCGATGAATCAACATGAGGCAAGCATCACCATAACAGAGTCTAGTAAGTTAGCAATTTAGAAAGGTAGCTAGTCATGGTTTTTCACATCTTAAAGTCTTTTACAAAGTTCTCCTTCTTTTAGTTTTCTTTCCAAAGCAAATCTTATTTTCTAATTCTTTTCATTTTCTTTCATCATGCACAAATCCACAAATCTTTTACTTCTTTTTCCATTTCTTTTTCATTCTTTTAAAGCAAAGAAGAACCTTCGTTTTCCATCTTCAATACCAAAAACCGTAACGCTTCCATCGCAAGCTCTCCCTGAGGATTCAACCCGTATTGCCACTGCTACTACGGTGATTTGGAAAGGGTACATTGAACATATCGAATACATTTGTGGAGTAATCAAGCACCTAAGTTGACTCTAAACCTTCTCTCTTTTGTTGAATATCTGTACAATTTATACTCCACTATTCTTTCCTCATCAAATTTTTGGCGCCGTTGCCGGGGAGAGCAACGGTTTTTGATTTCAAGTGAAGAACTAAACGCATTTACTTCTCTGTTGCAGGTTACAGGTGAAGAAACAGGAAAATTTGCATTGCAGTGACATATAAGTGGCTCTGGGCCTCTGCTCTTGAAAGCAGAGACCAGTAGCCCTCTGAATTGCCGCGATTCCACGGCTCTTGCCGCGGATCCGCGGCAAGGAGGAGTGAACTCCTAACAGTTTTTCTGCAGGGTTTCTAGCTCTGCAAAATACAGCTGCTGCAGTACTTAAATTCTTGTATGCTTCACCATACTCCTGCTAATAATCAACAGTAAAAAAATTCGTTGCAAAGTTAAAAATTGATTAGACATTTGCATTTCTAGGCACGTGTCTTTTCAATTCATTTACTTTTACTGTTGAAGAGTGCTGGAGTAAGGTACGTTTTGCATTGCATGTAGACTAGGAATCATCTCTTGCTTGATTTTCATGTTTTGAGTGAATCCTAGTTATATATCTTGTATACTTGCACAATTCAATCTTAAGGGCACTAACCCATAAATAAGATAAGGTGGGGGATTTCATCACCCTTTCCTTAGCCCAAAAACCACTATCCCAGCACTCACTAACCTAATCCTAACAATAAAAAAAAGTAGACGTTGGCCCTAGGGACATCTCGGACTCATTTAGGAGATTATCCTAAGGGGGGAAAGTGTTAGAAATTGACTCTTACAAAATCAATGTCTAGGAAAGGGATTGAGGGCCGAAAGCCCGAAGGTTGGTGGTTATTTAATTAAGGAACGTCTTTGACGGAAAACCTCCCAACAACCTTGCCCTGACCTGGCTGATTAGCTTGTGGTCAAAGTCTGCACTAAACCTCCCGTGGACAGTCTAATCAGTTAGGAGTCGTCTAGGTCATAGGTCTACCCTAACTTAGGTTAGAATTTTTTCTTTTTGTTTGTTTATTTGTTTGTTTCTTTTTGTTTGTATTTCATTGTGTGATATGGCTTATAATAACAATTTTTTCAACTTTAATAATAATCCATATTACACACCGACTTCATTTTCGGATATTACCAACCCGGCATATCATAACTTTTACCAACCTAGTGTACAGGATTGGTCTTATCCGAATCAATATGACCCATACCCCCCATCTAATAACTATAATTTCCATAATGATTTCAACTCTTCACCGAGTCAGTGGGGATTCACTTACCCCGAGCATAATTTTCAACCACCTTATCCTCCTTCTCCACCCAGTCCACAACATTTTCAAGATACATACTCAGTTCCACCAGTCCAAAATAAAAGACCATCAATTTTGGAAATGAGTATGCGTGAGTCCAAACAACAATCACAAAATCTGATGGACTCACAATTTTTCCAAAACAACACTTCATCTTTTGAACAAAATGATGAACCAATGAATTGTAAAAAGATGCTTGAAATAATGACTCAGGCTCAAAATGCTCGTAACCGTGACATAGTTTTGATGATCCAAACTCTTCATTCTCATCCTATTTCTAATGTCACTAACCATTCTATCAGAGCTAAAGAGTTATGTGTTTTGGAAATCAAGATTCAATTTCAGCACACCCACCTGAACTTGTCCAAACTTCAGATCCCATTGACATTTTGGCAAGTTATCCATTTCCTGAAATTGAACTTGAGCATGAATATGATCATGAACCTCAAATTAGTGATTCAATTCTACTTCCTGATTCAATTATGACTCCGGTATCTTCACCTGATTTCAATCCTTTTACCGAGTCAATATTGGATCCAGTGCCAGTCCATTGTGAAATTGAGTCACCTATCATTTATGATGATCATATTGAACTTGACCAATTCCATACTTTTGAAAGTCTCATTGACAAATTGGCAAGTTTTCCATTTTTTGATATTGAACTCAATGAGAAATGTGACCTAGATTCTCACAATCTCTTTACTTCTGAAGACCTATTCGCTGACGAGATCATGTGTCTGGATGAGTCAACGCAGGGTCGGTTAACTGATTGTACAATTCTGACGGAAAATGTTGACCTGAGTTTTGAAGAATTGTATGGAGAGGAGCTAGAACTCCTTAATATTGGAAGTAAAGAGATATGTGACCTAGATTATCACATCTGTGATCCAGTTCAACTTTCTGAATCAATATTGACTCATGTTTTGTTATCAAACTTGAGTAATATTTTAGAGTCAGTTCTGATTCCTCCACCTATCATTCCTGAACTGGAATCACCCATATTAGGTCACATTCCATTGTTGGAAAATACATGTGGACTGGAGTTTCAACTTCTTGACTTGGACCCAATTCCTGAACTCATTTCGACTCTGAACCTTTACTTGACTTAAGTTACCTTCCTGAGTCGGTATTAGTTCCTGTCCTTCCTGAGTCCAAGTCAACCATTCTATCATTTCATACTCCATTCTGGGACAAGGTGGTTGACAAATTTAACTCCGAAATTAGTTATGAAATATGGAAATTAGATGGGGTTAAATACTTAATAAAAATCCTTCATGGATTTATCTTTTTAGTGGGTTATATTAATGATATTTCTGGTGGGTTCCTCCGAACCCTAAGCAAAGTTGATTGGGCCACATTTCGTGGACCAATCAGACCACCACCGGAACCACCACCTTAAGGTAATTTTTTCCTTCCCTCTCTATTTTGTTTCATGTATACATATACCACGATGCATTGAGGACATTGCATGAAATAAGTGTGGGGGAGGGTTTACTAACATAGAGTTTTTAGATTTTCTTTCTTTTACACTTCTTTTAGAAATTTAAAAAAAAAAGAAAAAATCAAAAAAATAAAATAAAAAAAAACTTTTTGAAATAAGAGACAAAAGTTTTGATCTATTTTTAAGAAAATTAAGATGATCTTAGAAATTAAGAAAACCTTAATTATGATATCTTAAACCTAGTTGATATAATAGATCTTGTTTTAAATTATAGGCTAAGTAAAAAAAATTGGGGAGATATTTTTATCTTGAATTTTTTGCCTTAGATAGTATGCACTTCACACTTACACATTTTTGGGATGGAAACAAAGACCCAAAAAAAAAAGCCATAAAAAAAAGAAAAAATAATAATATATATATAATAAAACATCACTTATTAAGCTGGATAATTGTGCCTCAAGAAGCATGATTATTCACGCCTAACGGTGGTAAAGGAAATAAATAATCCCCTTTAGTTTTGTGGCCTTGTTTACTTGAGACCTAAACCCGAGGGATGTTTTCTCATCTGGTGCCCTAAGACCATCTGGTTTGAGAGTCATCGGTTATAGGCTCGCTACATGGGTAAACTAGAAAGCCTAAACTAAGGGAAGAAGGAAAAAAAAGAAGAAGAAGAAGAAAACATATATAGATAAATAAATGGCTTGATGGTTAGAGTTGAAATCCCAGAAATCTTCACTATCACCATGTGCATACTATCTAGATTTTATGAAGGATAAAATATTCAATCCAATTTTGAATTCTTACCTTAATTGAAGACAAGATCCTGCATGGAGACTAAGTTTAAGAAAGAATGATTATATGTGGACGTATGACCTAAGATCACTTATATTTTTGCAAAAATAGTTCGAAAACATGTCTCTTTTTCAAAATAAATTTTCAAAACACTAACATTTGTCTTCTTTCTTTATGGATTTTGTAGGTGCAATCCGCTGAAAACCCTCAGGAGACAACACTCCTCCTCTAGGATAACCTAGAGGTTTAACGGCTTGTTGCACATGCTCAGCGCAATTGTGTCACCTACGAAAGTGGTATAATAATCTAGTTAGGATTTTCGTTTTCTTTCTTGTTTGCTCGGGACGAGCAAAAGAATAAGTGTGGGGGTGTGATTGTTATACATATTTGCATATTTTGCCACATCCATACCATGCATATCATCAATAAAAATGTGATTTTTAATATTTTTCTCTCTATTTTTTGCAGGTCCACATTTTAATGGAGAAGAGGCCCAAATCCCTTTAATTATCAAGAATTAAAGGAGTTTAATTAAAAGCCCAAAAGAGAGCCCAAGGTTGAGCCCAGGATCTGGAGACATCTACGCGCCAGCTCACGCTTCCAGAAGGTCCACGTGGCTAAAAAACTCCGCAAAATCCGCGACAGAAATCGCAAGCCTAACGGCCTAGATTCTGCCGCGGAAACGCGGCTCTGGCCGCGTTTCTGCGGCAGGATCGTGGCCGTTGAGCCAGCGATTCCTGCCACCTGTCCGGGTTCTGGATCCTTCTTCTCTGGCCTATAAATAGACCACCAGGGCCTTCGCAAAAAGGAGAGGAGAGATTAGAGGATAGAGCTTGTATTTTGTAGGTTTTTCTCTAGGATTTTTATTACTCTAGTTCTTCTTCTTCCTCCTAGAAATTTTGTGAGAGAGAGATTGAGAGAGAGAGAGAGAGCTTGTGTAAACCAAGGTGTGACAACTTGTGAAGTAAGGATTAATCCAATCTCCTTTCTCTACTTGAGCAATTTCTAGTACTTTACTTGCATTCTTTCATTCAAGCTTTACTTTCCTTGCACTTTTATTCATGAATTGCTTTTCTTTTCTTGTAATGGTTAGTAGCTAATTTCTTCTAACATGACTAGCTGACCACTAACATTGCTAACTTCTAACTCTTAGGTGATTGCTAATTTTTCATCTTGCAATTGTTGAGTCTTTTTCATCCCCGATGGGTTACTTTCATGCTTGGCAAGCTCTTGTTGTAAATCCATATGATTCATGTGTGCCTCATTTAGAGCCTTGTCTTTAGAACAAGTGCATTGATGGAACATGGAGATGGATCACCAAACATATGCTATTTGTTGTACAATTTCATTACTTCAATGCTAACTTGTTGTATTTGCCTTGAATGACTAATGAATGTTGTATCTTCTCCTTAGCATCCCTTGTGTGTCACTCCTCGAGTCTACCATTAAAATTCTATCTTGAGAGCCGATGAAATCAATGAGGCTACAAGACAAGTCCAAGAAGATCACCCATCAATCAAGTGGGAAAGTAACTAGACCAACACGCAAGACATACATATGCCGATGAATCAACATGAAGCAAGCATCACCATAACAGAGTCTAGTAAGTTAGCAATTTAGAAAGGTAGCTAGTCATGGTTTTTCACATCTTAAAGTCTTTTACAAAGTTTTCCTTCTTTTAGTTTTCTTCCAAAGCAAATCTTGTTTTCTAATTCTTTTCATTTTCTTTCCATCATGCACAAATCCACAAATTCTTTTACTTCTTTTTCCATTTCTTTTTCATTCTTTTAAAGCAAAGAAGAACCTTCGTTTTCCATCTTCAATACCAAACCGTAACGCTTCCATCGCAAGCTCTCCCTGAGAATCGACTCGTATAGCCTATGCTACTACGGTGATTCGGAAAGAGTACATTAATCATCATAAATACATTTCGGAGTAAGTAAGCACTACAAGGTTGTCTCTAAACCTTCTCTCTTTGTTGAATATCTGTGCAATTTATACTCCACTATTCTTTCCTTATCAATCATCAAGCCCGGCAAGAATGAAGTGATATGGATTTGAGGAGGAGAACATCTTCATGAAGTATCGTTGGCACTCACAAAGACTTTGTTATACTTATGCTTCAGAATTCACTTGCATTCTCATCAAAAACAAACAGAGGTAAAGTAGAAAGAGGAAAAGAAAAAGAAACTAAAAGAAAAGAGACGAACATAAACAAATGTTTACCTTTATTGCTTGAAACAATGAAAGAAAGGAGGAGGGTACATCGGTGTCACTCTCAACATCAGCCTCTCTCTCTTACTTACATGAATCTTCATCTAACCTAAGCTTACATACAAGTTACATAAAAAGAAAAGAAAACCTAAACTAAGAAATGGAAAACTTAGCTAAATCCTATCTCTGCCTTCTCCCCCTTTTTCCTCAGCTAAAACCAGTATTTATAGGCAAAAAAAACCTAAAGGAGAAGATCCCAGGAAGATTGGGGAATCTCCTGGTCTGATGCATTTCCAGTATATTCTTCTGATTTTCTTATTTTTGCTTCAAAAGTTGACAAAACAGCCTTTGATTGTGCTTGATTCAGGGAGGATTCTTCTCAACCTTCCTTATATACCAAGATTTTGCCCTGATTTCTTCATCTTGATTTAGGGAGGATTCTTCTCAACCTTCCTTATATGCAAAGATTTTGCCCTGATTTCTTCATCTTGATTCAGGGAGGATTCTTCTCAACCTTCCTTATATGCAAAGATTTTGCCCTGATTTCTTCATCTTGATTCAGGAAGGATTCTTCTCAACCTTCCTTATATGCCAAGATTTTGCCCTGAATTCTTCATTTCAAATTTATTCTAAATTAATAAGAATTTGGTGGGCTTTTGGGCTTGTTTCTCTTCATCTCATTAAGGAATGGGCCTGCAAATAAATTAAGCATTTAATTAGATAATGCAGATTTTATTCTATAATAAGTATGAAAATATGATAATAAATGTGCAACATTAGTGACCAATCAATTATTCACGCCTAACGGTGGTCAAAAAGAAACAAATAATCCCCCTTAGTTTTGTGGCCTTGTTTACTTGAGTCCTGAAACCCGAGGGATGTTTTCTCATCTGGTGCCCTAAAACCGTCTGGTCTGGGAGTCATCGGTTATAGGCTCGCTACATGGGTGAACTAGAAAGCCTAAGAAAACTAAGGGAAGAAAAAAAGAAGAAAAAGAAAGAATAAATATAAATAAATGGCTTGATGGTTAGAGTTGAAATCCCAGAAATCTTCACTATCACAAAGTGCATATTATCTAGGGTTTATGCAAGATAAAATATTCAATCCAATTTGAATTCTTACCTTAATTGAAGACAAGATCTTACATAGAGACTAAGTTTAAGGAAGAATGATTTTTGGTGGACTTATGACCTTAGATCGCTTATATTTTTGCAAAAATATTTTAAAAACTTGTCTCTCCTTCAAAATGCATTTTCAAAATACTAACATTTGTCTTCTTTCTTTATGGATTTTGTGGGTGCAATCCGCTGAAAACCCTCAGGAGACAACACTCCTCCTCTAGGGTAACCTAGAGGTTTAACGGCTTGTTGCACACGCTCAGTGCAATCGCGTCAACTGCGAAAGTGGTGTAATAACATTTGTAGTATAGTTTTTCTTTTCTTGTTTTGCTCGGGACGAGCAAAAGATAAGTGTGGGGGTGTGATTAGTCTATGATTATGCATTATTATATCGCATTTTCCTACTGATTTATGAATAAATTGTCGGTCTAAACCGTGTTTTGGTCTCTATTGCAGGTAAATCAAGAGTTCAAGGGCAAAGGAGTAATAAGAGCTTAATTAAACCCCTTTTAGGGTAATTAATCCTGAATTTTGTGGAGGCCAAGCAAAGGATTTTCTTGAAGATACATCGAACCTAGACTCCTGCGCACGTCAGACGAATATTTAGGCGAAAGTACCAGAAAGGGGATATACCAAGATTATTCTCGAAGCCAGAGGAATGTCCTGACAAAAACCAGGGACCTAAGTCCCTGGTATTGCCGCGAAAACGCGGTAATTGTCGCGTTTCCGCGACAATGGAGTGGAGCCACACGTCGATTTTCGACGTGTGGCCTCGTCTCGTCTTCCAGAGGCTTCCTATGCCTATAAATACTCCTGTATTTGGCCAAAGCGCGAGCAGCTCTTCATTTTTAGGAGTAGGTTCTGATTTTCTCTATGTTTTAAGTTAGTGTATGTAGGTGTTCTTCATTTCTTATATTTTGTTATGCTATTTCATTTTTAGATCTTGTAGTAGGGCTGAGAGATTCAAAGAGAGAGAGATAGAAAGGGATTGATGTAATAGATAGTGACAGTCTATGTAAAGGTGCCTCCTTTCTCCTCCATTGTAATCTCCTTCATCTTCTACATGATGTTTTGCTAACTTTTCTTTTTCTCATGGCAATCTAACTACTAACCACTAACCATCTAACCACTTACTTGATAATCCACATGAATCGAGTAGCCTCTATAAGGCCTTGTTCTTGCAAGAGCCATTGATGGCTCATGATGATGGATTCTAACATTCTAACATTCTAACACCTAACCACTAACTTGCTAACTTACAAATGCTAACTTTATTTCATGCTCACCTCTAACCGGTTTTGATGATGTAACAGTAGCTTGCAACTTATTATGTGGTATGGATGTATTGTTTGAATGTGAAGAACCATCTCATTTGCCATGCTTTGTATCGTCTCTTGAAGCCAAGGATTAGTGATGGCCGAGGATCAATATGTGAGGCAACTATCATTAAGAGGTTAGCATGGTTAGTGGTCAATTAGTAGTTAGTAGCCATGAGTTTTCTTTTTGCTTTAGAAACTATTTTTCAAAAGTATCTTTTCACTGTTGTTTTCACCGCTTCTTTATTTGTCTTTGTTTTCATTTTCTTTACCACAAGCTTCATCTTCTTAGTTCACCTTTGTTTTACAAACCACTTCTCTTTTGTTTTTCTTCGCCGTTTTCATCGCCTTCTCCACCTACCACATGCTTGTTTTTCTTTTCTTTTTCTTTTCTTTACTTTTTCTAATTCTTTTAATAAAGAAGAACTGTTAACAAACAACGTGAATAAAAACTGTCAATGCTTCTATCGCCTCCTTTCCCTGTGAATACGACCCGTTGAGCCAATGCTATAACGGAAGTATCGAGGGTAAATTAGCACATACGAGCTTTTACATCGATTTCACAAACTACGCGTTTTTTAGTGCTAGTTTCGCCCCGATCAACTATCCATCCATTTGCGCGTGTGCTGCAGTGCTCAGTTGCAACTTAGTGCCCATTGCCTCTGATGGACTTTTCCAAAGTCTAGATTGAAATTCGGGGTCCCAATCTGATACTATGCTTTCGGGTAGACCATATAGTCTGACCACTTCCTGGACATAGAGTTGTGTCAACTTGTCTACAGGGTAATCCACGCATATGGGTATAAAATGAGCGATTTTGGTAAGCCTATCCACTATTACCCAATTAGCATCAAAACCATCTGTTGCTCGGGTAAGCCGTTACGAAGTCTATTGTAATGTGCTCCCATTTCCATTCAGGTATAGGTAGTGGCATTAATAACCCTGGGGGTTTCATATGTTCTGCTTTTACCTACTGGCACACTTGGCATTTTTATACGAATTCTGCTATGTCTCTCTTCATTCCGTTCCACCAGAAATTATGTAGCAAATCTTAGTGCATCTTAGTACTCCCTGGGTGAGCAGTGTCTGGTGTACTATATGCTTCGCTCTCATGATTTCCTCCGTTAATCCACCTGTTTGTGGAACACATAGCCGATTTTCATGTTTTATTACTTTATTTTCAATGCGGAGTTTCTTAAGTTCCCCCTTTTCTATTTGCCCTTTAATTCTCTTGAATTGATCATCCTCACCTGTGCTTCGATGATCCTTTCACGAAGATCGAATTGGACCCTCACTTGGTTCACCCGACCAAATAGACTTGAACCCCTTGCAGGTGTTATCTCTATATAGAGCTCTTCTAAATCCTTCAACAATTTAGGTTGTCTAGTGATCAATACAGATATTGACCCCCAGATTTTCTATTCAATGCGTCGACCATCACATTAGCTTTTTCCGGATGATAATGTATGGTGATATCATAGTCTTTCATCAACTCTAACTATCTACTTTGCCGCATATTCAGCTCCTTTTAGGTGAAAATCTATTTCAGACTTTTATGATCCATATATATCTCGTATGACACACTGTACAATTAGTACCGCCAAATTTTCAGTGCAAAAATCACCGTAGCCAACTCCAGGTTATAGGTAGGATAATTTTCTCATAACTCTTTAATTGTCTAGAGATATAGGTAATAACTCACCCATATTGCATAATACACATCTTAATCCTTGCTTTGAAGCATCACTATAAATCACAAATCCTTTAATTCCTAAAGGCACCGCCAGTATTGGAACTGTTATTAGTCTCTTCTTTAGTTCCCGAAAATTTTCCTCTTGCTTGTCGCTCCAATAGAATCTTAACCCCTTTTTGGTTAACATTGTAAGTGGAGCGGCGAGATTAGAAAATCCTTCCATAAATCTTCTGTAATATCTTGTCAGTCCCAAGAAACTCCTGGTTTGCGAAACATTTGTGGGTCGAGGCTGTTGGTCCCGAGATGATGCCAATTGTAGGATCTAAAACATACGTCAACACTCAAATAAAGATATTAGCATTTAAATATAAAGTACTTGCAGTAAAGGAAAATAAATCACAGAAAAAGAAAGCAAACGCAAACACAAGTGATTTATCCTGCTTCAGTCCTCGTGACCTACATCCAGTCCCCAAGCCACCCGCTTGAGATTTTCCTTTAACCTTTGACTTTGTACACCCAAAATCAAGCACACCACTTGACAAATCCCCTTTGTCAAATGTGTACAACTCTTCTTACTGTTGGCCCAAAGGCCTTCCACCCTAGTTTTGATGATGATTAACTCATGTAGTTATGTTTACTAATTATCTTGTGATTTTAGTTTCAGATCGTTAATCAAAATATTAGTTGGTGATTGCTTCAAAAAGATGAGTTTGGAAGCCTTCACATGGTGATTCCGGTGCCCGAGCTTCAAGTTTACTCATTTGCATCGGTGGATCACGGTTTGGGATCGAGTCGACTTGAAGATGGAAGATCGTCAAGAAGACTTAGGTATCCTAGTTTAGTTTAGTGTGCTTAGATCCATTTGTAAAGCTTAGAATAGTTGATATGCTCAAGTGCACAGCACACACAAGTTTTATGTTTGGATATTGGTTTTTCGGTTTTTAGTTTAACTGATATTTGTTTTCATGAATAGATTGATCAAAACAAGTTTAAATAGTTTATATGTATAATAGATGTATTCTAATTATACATACATGCTTACACTTCCTATACAAACTTATTTTGACAATCTTATTCATGTATTGAAAAATCAAGTTTGATAAAAATACAAGTGTTGGTTTTGATAAAATTTGCAAGACTCAAAAATGAATTGATATGACTGATATATGTCTTGAAATTTTATCACTTGCTTGTGTTTTAATATAAAATGTTAAAACTAGTTTTGTGGATTTTTAGAAGACTTAAAAGATTTTTCAAAATATTTTTAAACTGTTTTTCTGACCCAGATTTCTGTTCCAGGCTTCAATCAGTCGACTACTCAACTGACCAAGTCGACTTGGGATGAAGTCGGTCGACCGACGTGCACAGATCTGTGCACATTTGACTGACACAGGGACGGTCGACCGTCCGGGTCGACCGGGTCTGAGAGCTCTGCTCTCTGTTTGTTTGGGTCGACCGTGCCGGTCGACCGGGTTTGCCCAACGGTCATAAATATGACCGTTGGCGGTCGACCGCCAAGCCTGTCAGGCTGCCACATCAGCCTAACGGCTAGTTTTCTTTTTGGGCTATAAATACCCCAACTCTTGGGCTGTTTTTACAAGAGTTTTAAGAAGAAAAATTTCAGTGTTTCTCCAGAGTTTAAACAAGTTTTCAAAATAGTTTTTGTGCTAAAAAGATTTCATCTTTATTATTTTGGGTTTTAGAAAATCAAAGAAAATAGGAATTTGGGATATTTGTGTTGGTTTTCATTCTCTATCTTTTACAAGAGTTTTCCTAAGTATTTTCTTTGTTGCTTGTTTCCAAAAACACCTTGATTCCACACTTGAGCTTATCATCTATCCTATTCTATTAGGATCTTGTTTTTGTGGAAAAGAAAAAGGAAAGAGGTTTGTGGTTGAGACATACCACTTGTTGTAAACCCTTGATTTCTTGGTTGCTTCCTCTTTGGTAGAGGTTGAGGTTGTGTAATTGGGTTGTTGGTTGCTCCCTCTAGTGAGAGGTGGAGTTTGGTTTGTAACCCTCTTCGGTAGAGGCGTTGGTTGTTGTATTGGCTACGGGCCTACCCCTCAGTTGTGAGGCGGTGTTTGAGAGAGGAGTTCGGTACTCCTAGTGTTGTAACAAATTCTCTTCGGTAGAGGTTCCCTCGGTGGGAGATAGTGGATTGGAAATCCTACACGGTGGTGTAGGCGGGGATGTAGAGCTGGGTACTCGAACCTCAAAACATATCTTGTTGTTAGCGTTTGATCCACTTGTCTCTCAACTCTTTCTCTCTTTACATTTTTGCAAAGCATCATTCATTCATTTCATATCATATACTGCTTGTTGTGTCTTGCATTTTCATATTGCTATATCTTGTATATGCTTGGTTGTTTGAGTGTGCCTCACTTATACTTAACCACAAGAGCTTCACATAGCACCTCAACCCATTCAAGGGGAATCAAGAGGAGTTAGTTCAGAGCCCTTCACGGGGAATTCGGCTATACTTGTGTGTTGTATTAAGTGTGATTGCAAAATTTGCATTAGCTTTCGCATTTAGCGCATTTAGTTTCTAGATTAGCAAGTACACCTATTCACCCCCCTCTAGGTGTGCTTTTCAATTGGTATCAGAGCTAGTGCTCCTGATACTTAGGCTTAACATCCTAGGAGTGAGATCCATTTGGTTGCTAATCTATTGTTTGCATTTGCTTGTTTGCACACTCATATAGTTTGCCATGGACTTCATGACTCCACCTAGCTTTGATCCTTCCAACATTGTTGTTTGGAAGTATAGGATGTCCACATACCTAAAGACCCTAGGTTTGCATGTTTTTCTTGCGGCTACCAAGAGATGTTATCTTGGTGATCGCAATCATATAGGGGCCAATGCACAAGCCCTTGAGGCCATTAGAAGCACACTTCCTAAAGAATATCTTTTGCGTGTTTCTAACTTTGATTCTGCCTTTGCAGTGTGGAATTTGTTGACAACCACCATCTCCTCCAAGCTTCAATTGCAAATCCAACAAGAAGAGGAATCTAGTGGAGATGAATCCGAGCCGCAACAATGCTATACGGTCCAAGGGAATGACTCCCTTGAGGTACAATCGGAATCTCAACTAGATAGTTTTGATGCTAGTTCTTCATGTGATGATTATGTTGATCCCCATGCTTTAAATGAAGAACTATCAATTGTTTGTGAAAAATTAATTGAAAAATATAAAATTTTGAAAAAGAAAAGTCTAGAAATTGAAAAAGAAAATAAAAGTTTGCATTCTAGACTTGACATTGTCTTGCAAGAGAAAGATGAGATTTTGGATGAAAGGGATTCATTAAAATCTCAACTTGATCTCGTTTTAAATGAAAATAAAATTTTGAGAAATAAAAATGATTGTGATGATTTGTTGAAGAAAAATGAGTTTTTATCCTCAAAATTAGATTTTGTTTTAAATAGTAATGATTCTTTGGAAAGATAAATAGATTTTATTACAAAAGAATTAGATATTTATGTAAAAAAAAATAAGTCTTTGAAAAATGATATTGTTTCACATGTTTGCCATGCTAGGGTAGTTTCACCTAGAACACCTAATGCATGCCACACTTCTTCTTTGATTAACAATGATACATCTTTGCTTAAGAAGAGTGTTGATTGTTTGGGCTCCACTTTGAGCCAATGTGTTGTGGGACATACACGATTGGAATCTTTGTTTTGAAAGAAACAAGCTCCACCTATGCATGCACACCCATCACGGCATACACATGCTCCTCACGGACACCATCACACAATGTATGCTCATGTGTACACTTGTACACATTGTGGACGTAAGGGCCACCTTGCTAAATTTTGTTATGATCGTATACATGTTTCTAATTTAGCAAATAAATTTGTTTGGGTTAGAGAAGGTACTAACCCCCATGGACCCAAGAAGATATGGGTACCAAAGACCACCCCTCCTATTATTTTTGATGTAGGTGTGGGCTCTCACATGACGTGAGAATTGTCGTACCTTGGAGTGGATGCGTTCCGTACTTAAAGGAAATCAATTGGATGCATCACTTTCAAGGGAAGTTTGGTGGAGAAGACCACCATGTTTTGGAGACAAGAAAAGTTGTCTTCTAGGTTTTAGTAACGATTCCTAACTCCTATTTATTGTTTTCATGCTTTTAATATTCATTGTTTATAGCATGTTTCATTATTTAGTGATTAATATGAAAATGCCATGTTAATTAGATTCTTAACATACATGTATAGTATTTGAGACACCCATGTTTAATATGGATTATTATTTTGTGTTCTCGTATTTGATTAGCTATCATGTACATCATAAATCTAATAACATGTGGATATTCATAATAATCATGTTTTTGTTTATCATGTTGATTTTTATCTTGTTTTGATGCTTCATGTTTTGAATATATATTTAAATGTTAGTTTTCATTAAGACTAGGATTTATACTTGTGCATATAGTGGGCTACAAATAAATCTATATATTTTGGGCTTGATTGCTTATTTGAACTCATTAGATGTGCTAGTATAGTCTAATTTTGATGATTCATACATTTTAAACTTGTATTCCTATTTTTGGATTTGTTTTATGAGTTTTTCATTTCATGTATATGTTTATTTTGCCAAACTTTAAGATATACATGTATACTCTTTGAGTCATTTGCCTTTCATGCAAATCTATATATATGGACTCAATTGTGTTTAGGGATATGTATGTATACTTATTGTGTTGACAATTCATACATATACCTTGAAATGAAATGTGTTTTGGTGAAAATTTAGTGTTTCTTGATTTCGTGTTTATTTGTTAACTTCATGTATATGTCTATTTTATCCAAATTATTGTTTATACATATACATCCTTTTTGAGCCACGTGCCTTCATGCATATATCTTTGTGGACTCGTTGTGTTTGGATATGTATGTATATTTTAATTTGTATAAGACATACATATACCTTGAAGATTAAATAAGTTTTAATGATTTTCATGTTTTCTTGTTTCAAGGAATTTTGAGCTTAATTGGATATTTCATAATGTCATGTCAAACATTACTTGTACACTCACCATTTTTAAAATATTTCTCATGAGTATGTTTTCATGAGCATGTATGGACTTTATTGAATATTGAGTGTTTTGAGTGCTATGTGATTTACATGTGTTTTATAAAAATAATTTTATTTTATTCCTTGCTTGAAGGATTTCGTACTAGTTTAAAAGTTTTTCCATTTAACTAGTTACGGTATTCTTCATATGGTAGAGTTTTTCAAACAAAACTTATTTTCAAATCCATTTTTGAAAACCCCTACCTTCAATGGGAGGATGGATGGGAGATCATGTTCATGTATGCTTTAAATGAAAATCATTTAAAACTTGAACCATGATTGGGAGGTAGTAATATGAGATATACACTTGATCTTATTGCTATTTTAATTGGTATCATTGAATTCTTTCAATTGGTATCAATCTTAACATTTCTTGTATACTCATATATGTTTGTATCTATGTATGCTTTATTTCAAAGAATATCAATTTCTATTGGTATCTATTTTTCATACATATATATGTTTGTTTCAATTTTTTTAACAATGCATAGGCTTGTTAAAATAAAAGTGAACATTATTTTAGTTGGTATTTCATAAAGGGGGAGAAAATTTGATTTTGTCTTTCAATTGGTATTTGATTCCCACTCCCTTACTTATGATAGAAAATAAATTTAAACTTGGTATCATATGTTCAAAATGAAAAATATTTACAATTGGTATCAAAATTTTTGTTTAGACATTCAAAATTTATTATGTTTTATTTCAAATTGTATCAAGATTTTCATGTGTTTTGCTTAAAATGGTATCAATATTTTGTTTGTTTCCTTTCAATTGGTATCAAGATGCTATTCTTTGACATATTTTCAATTAGTACCTTAATTGATTGTCACCCCTATTTGATTTTGTTTTGTTTTAGACAAAAAGGGGGAAAGTATCATTTTATTGATTCGTTGTTTCGAACAAAAAGGGAGAAAAATTTATGAATTTAGTTTTGTTTTTACCCTTATTGAAGATTGTTTCTTTATATTAAAAAGAGAGAAGATTTTGTTTTGTTTTGGTTTTTACCCCTTTGTTGATGATTGACAAAAAGGGGGAGAATTATTTGAGAAGTTTTATATATGCATGTTTATGTTTTGCATATATTAAGTTTATTTTAGTTTAATTTTAATTGGTATCTAAAGCATGTTTGTAATTGGTATCTAGAGCATGTTTTGTTTTAAACATTTCATTGGTATTTAGAACCTTTTATTGTTTATGCATAGATATGCATGTTTCATGTTTCATGTTTAATATTCATTGCATATTTATTGTTAATTTGTTTATGCATGAGTTAAGGGGAGCTTCTTTGAAGCTTAACTTTAATCCATGCATATATAACTCCATGAGTTTTGTCATCATCAAAAAGGGGGAGATTGTTGGCCCAAAGGCCTTCCACCCTAGTTTTGATGATGATTAACTCATGTAGTTATGTTTACTAATTATCTTGTGATTTTAGTTTCAGATCGTTAATCAAGATATTAGTTGGTGATTGCTTCAAAAAGATGAGTTTGGAAGCCTTCACATGGTGATTCCGGTGCCCGAGCTTCAAGTTTACTCATTTGCACTCAGTGGATCACGGTTTGGGATCGAGTCGATTTGAAGATGGAAGATCGTCAAGAAGACTTAGGTATCCTAGTTTAGTTTAGTGTGTTTAGATCCATTTGTAAAGCTTAGAATAGTTGATATGCTCAAGTGCACAACATACACAAGTTTTATGTTTGGATATTGGTTTTTCGGTTTTAGTTTAACCGATATTTGTTTTCATGAATAGAGTGATCAAAACAAGTTTAAATAGTTTATATGTATAATAGATGTATTCTAGTTATACATACATGCTTACACTTCCTATACAAACTTATTTTGACTATCTTATTCATGTATTGAAAAATCAAGTTTGATAAAAATACAAGTGTTGGTTTTGATAAATTTGCAAGACTCAAAAATGAATTGATATGATTGATATATGTCTTGAAATTTTTATCACTTGTTTGTGTTTTAATATAAAATGTTAAAATAAGTTTTGTGGATTTTTAGAAGACTTAAAAGATTTTTCAAAATATTTTTAAACTATTTTTCTGACCCAGATTTCTGTTCCAGGCTTCAACCAGTCGACTACTCAACTGACCAAGTCGACTTGGGATGAAGTCGGTCGACCGGGTCGGTCGACCGACGTGCACAGATCTGTGCACGTTTGGCTGACACAGGGACGGTCGACCGTCCGGGTCGACCGGGTCTGAGAGCTCTACTCTCTGTTTGTTTGGGTCGACCGTGCTGGTCGACCGGGTTTGCCCAACGGTCATAAATATGACCGTTGGCGGTCGACCGGGCGGTCGACCGCCAAGCCTGTCAGGCTGCCACATCAGCCTAACGGCTAGTTTTCTTTTTGGGCTATAAATACCCCAACTCTTGGGCTGTTTTTACAAGAGTTTTAAGAAGAAAAATTTCAGTGTTTCTCCAGAGTTTAAACAAGTTTTCAAAATAGTTTTTGTGCTAAAAAGATTTCATCTTTATTGTTTTGGGTTTTTGAAAAATCAAAGAAAATAAGAATTTGGGATATTTGTGTTGGTTTTCATTCTCTATCTTTTACAAGAGTTTTCCCAAGTTTTTCTTTGTTGCTTGTTTCCAAAAACACCTTGATTCCACACTTGAGCTTATCATCTATCCTATTCTATTAGGATCTTGTTTTTGTGAAAAGAAAAAGGAAAGAGGTTTGTGGTTGAGACATACCACTTGTTGTAAACCCTTGATTTCTTGGTTGCTCCCTCTTTGGTAGAGGTTGAGGTTGTGTAATTGGGTTGTTGGTTTGCTCCCTCTAGTGAGAGGTGGAGTTTGGTTTGTAACCCTCTTCGGTAGAGGCGTTGGTTGTTGTATTGGCTACAGGCCTACCCCTCGGTTGTGAGGCGGTGTTTGAGAGAGGAGTTCGGTACTCCTAGTGTTGTAACAAATCCTCTTCGGTAGAGGTTCCCTCGGTGGGAGTAGTAGATTGGAAATCCTACACGGTGGTGTAGGCGGGGATGTAGAGCTGGGTGCTCGAACCTCGAAACATATCTTGTTGTTAGCGTTTGATCCACTTGTCTCTCAACTCTTTCTCTCTTTACATTTATGCAAAGCATCATTCATTCATTTCATATCATATACTGCTTGTTGTGCCTTGCATTTTCATATTGCTATATCTTGTATATGCTTGGTTGTTTGAGTGTGCCTCATTTATACTTAACCACAAGAGCTTCACATAGCACCTCAACCCATTCAAGGGGAATCAAGAGGAGTTAGTCCAGAGCCCTTCACGGGGAATTCGGCTACACTTGTGTGTTGTATTAAGTGTGATTGCAAAATTTGTATTAGCTTCCGCATTTAGCGCATTTAGTTTCTAGATTAGCAAGTACACCTATTCACCCCCCCTCTAGGTGTGCTTTTCACTTACAACCAAGAAGACCACAACGCCTTGTACAAACTCTCTTCAACCCGAAGACGCTCTTATACAATGCTCCTCTTTGAGTGATTATAATTGATCCTATAAGCCTTGAATCTGTATGTGATCGTGGACAAGGGCTCTTATAGGTGGACTCTCAAAAATCTTCACTATAGAGTAGAAATTTGAATGAAGAACTGAAAGTGAAAATAGTTTTCTGAAAAATAGATTTTTGAACAGCGTTTTTGGGCAGAAAACTTGTATTTTGAATTGGTGTTTTTAGCCTAGGATAACATCCCTATTTATAGCTGAAATCTATAGTCAGTTAGGGTAGTTATCAGGACAAATTTGAATATAGAAACGTTGGATAAAATACCAGAAAATAGAAACTGTCCAACAGTCAGAAACTGTCATTAGTCGACTAGGGTTGAGGGTTAGTCGACTAGGGTAGGCAATTTAGACTAAGTTAGTCGACTAGTAAAGGGACCAAGTCGACTAGGTCAAGATTAAAACAAAAGATAAGTTTCTGAAAACTGAAACTACCAGACTAAGTGGTTAGTTGACTAGGCCAAGTTTTAGTTGACGAGTAAAACTAGTAAGTCGACTAATAGTGAGTGCAGGTCAGAAATAGAGAGTTGGTATCTTTGTAGGATAAATGTTAGTCAACTATAGAAATTGTCAAGTCGACTATAGGTGATTTCAATTGGTATCAGAGTTTGGACTCTAGGTTTCGGCTTAACATCCTTAGAGAAATCCTAAAAATTTGCTAATCACCATTTGCATTCTTTCATTCATACACAAGTAAACATTGCCGACAACATTAAGACCCCTCCTAAATTTGATGGACTCAATTTTCCTATTTGAAAGGTTAGGATGACTATTTTTCTACAATCCTTAGGTAGCTTAGTGGCTAAATCCTTGACCAAACCCTATGTTAGACCTGATAGTGAGGAGAGCACTTGGTCCGACTTTACCTTCAAAGAATATGAGGCTAATTCTAAGGCCCAAAATTCCTTTCTCACTGCCTTGAATGAGGATGATCTTACACGGGTTATACATTGCCAATCCGCCTATGAGATTTGGCAACACTTGTTGGTCACATACGAGGGGACATCACAAGTCAAGAGAGCTAAGATAGATCTCTTGAGGTCCCAATATGAAAGTTTTAAAATACTTGAAGATGAACCTATTGATTCTATGATTACAAGGTTTACTAAAATAACCAATGCTCTTTCCTCTTTAGGTGATGATATAAGCAACGATCAAAAGGTGCGCAAAGTGATACGAGCTCTTCCTTCATCATGGGAGATCAAGGCAACCACCTTAAAGGAGTTGAATGATAAAGGTGAAATGAATCTCATAAGTCTTATTGGAAACCTTAAGACTCATGAGAAGGAGAAGAAGGCAAGAGAAGAAGCGGTACCTCAAAAGAAGAAATCCATAGCCTTCAAGTCTTCCTCTACTATCAACGACGATGAAGAAGATGAAGAAGATGATGAGGAGCTATCTCTCCTAGCAAGAAATGTGAAGAGGTTATACCGCAAGAACAAACTCAACTTTAGAAGGAAATTGGAAGGGAAGGAGGAGAGAAGAATCATATGCTACAATTGCCGCAAACCCGGGCACATCATGGCTGATTGTCCCGAGTTCAAGAAAAGGTGACTTCTTCTTGCAGCAAAAGAGGCCGGTTGAAAAGAAAGCATACAAAACCACTTGGGATTCAGAAAGCGGGTCCGAAGATGAGGTGGATACGGCAAATAAGTATTTCATGACAAACACACCAAGGTAACCACTCAACCTCTTGATGAAGAAGATGAATTAAGTAGAGAAATGCTTGTACATGCTTTTGTTGAACTTTCTGAAAGTTATGATGATAAAAGGTAGAATGTTCAAAATTGGTAAAGGAAATTGAAGTTCTTAAAAATCAACTTGCTATTGTTTCACAAGTAAAGGGTGAAATTTTTCTAACCTTGTTTCAACTAGAAGAGAATTTGATGCTTATAAAGTTGCTTATAAAGCTAAATTTTCAAAAGTTGATGAAAATAAACTTTCTTTGTTAAAAACTAGAATTATTGATTTTGAAAAAGTTTTAAAAGATTGTGCTTTTAATACTAAGAAATTAGAGGATATGTTTTCAAAGAAGCACACACCACATGTTAAGAATGATAAAACAACCGATGCTAAAAATGCTCATCATGTCAACACTTCACACAACACTTCTCATGTTAAATCTGCTCATGCTCATAAGTCACATGCTAGTAAGCCATACACTCATTATGCATTTATATATGGTAGAGTTTATAGATGTACTTATTGTGGTAAAAATAGCCATTTAGCTAAGTTTTGCTATGATCAAATTAATAGAACAAATAATCTTGTGTGGATCCGTGATACTAACTCTTTAGGACCCAAGAAAATGTGGGTACCAAAATCAAGTCCTAAATTAATTGATGTAGGTACACACCAAGGCTCTAAGACGTAAGGAGCGGTGGTACCTGATAGTGGTTGTTCAAGACATATGACATGGGATATCAATAACTTTACAACCCTATCAAGGTACGTTGAAGGTGGCACCGTCACCTTCAGAGATGACTCCAAGGGCACTATCATCGGTATAGGTAACATTCAAATTGGTGCATCTCCTATTATAGAAAATGTTGTTCTTGTTGATGGACTTAAACATAACTTGCTTAGTATAAGTCAACTTTGTGATCGTGGTTTAAAGTTGTTTTTGATGATTCTTCTTGCAAAATCTTTGATTGTAAAATCAATGATTGTATTCTCACCGGTTTCGTGATAATAATGTCTATATCATTGACATGCTTAATTTGGATTGTTTACTAAATGCTTGAATGCGTTTGATGAAACTTCTTGGCTTTGGCATAGAAGATTAGGACACGCATCTTTTGATCATCTTGCTAGGATTAATTCTAAGGAATTTGTGAAGGGTATCCTTACTTGAAGTTTGAAAAAGACCGAATTTGTGGTGCGTGCCAACTTGGGAAACAAACCAAGTCTTCTTTCAAGCCAATCAAGGATATCATATCAACTAGGCCATTAGAATTAATTCACATGGATCTTTTTGGACCAACTAAAACTAAAAGTTTAAATGGTAGTAGATATGCATTTGTTTGGTTGATGATTTTTCCCGATTTACTTGGGTTTTCTTTTGGAACACAAAGATCAAACTTTTTCACATTTTAAGACTTTTCGAAAAAGGGTTGAAAAGAAAAAGGTTTTTCGATTTTGAAAATAAGAAGTAATAGAGGTGGTGAGTTTGTTAACCAACTCTTCATGACTTATTGTGATGAAAAGGGAATTAAGCATGAAATGTCATGTCCTAGAACTCCATAACAAAATGGAGTAGTTGAAAGAAAGAATAGAACCCTTCAAGAGATGGCTAGGACTATGATAAGTGAATATGACCTCCCTCAATATCTATGGGCCGAGGCCGTAAACACCGCATGCTACATATCAAATCGTATTTATTTGTGTAAGAATTCTCTCAAAACCTCTTTTGAAATTTATCATTTAAGAAAACCAAATGTTTCATATTTCAAAGTTTTTGGATGCAAGTGTTTGTTTTGAATACTAAAGATAACTTGGGTAAATTTGATGCTAAGGCATATGAAGCAACATTTATTGGATATTCTACTACTAGCAAAGCTTATAGAGTATTCAATAAATCTTTTCTTACTATTGAAGAATCCATGCATGTTAAATTTGAAGAAACTAATGTTGTTATTGAGAATGTTGTAGAGTTTGACTCACTAGGTGAGGACATGGAGAAAATTTCTTGAAGGACTCACCCATTCAAGAAGAAAAGCAAGAACCTATTGGTGAAGTTCAAAAGGAAGAAGTGGAACAATCTCAACCACTTCCGAAAGATTGGAGATTTGCTACAAATCATCCCAAGGATCTATCATAGGTGATGTATCTAAAGGGGCAACAACTCGCTCCAAACTCCATGACTTTTGTGATAACTTTGCATTCATTTCTCATTTTGAACCCAAAAACATACTCGAAGCCGAGGGTGACTCATATTGGTTGCTAGCTATGCAAGAAGAGCTCAATCAATTGAGTGCAACAAGTTTGGCACCTTATTCCTAGACCCCACGATAGACCAATAATTGGTACTAAGTGGATTTTAGGAATAAGATGGATGAGTCAGGAAATGTTATTAGGAATAAAGCTAGGTTAGTGGCCAAGATTACACTCAAGTTGAAGGAATTGACTTTGAGGAGACCTTTGTACCCGTAGCACGGCTTGAAGCCATACGGATAACACTAGCTTTTGCATCTTTTAAAAAATTTTAAAACTTTTTCAAATGGATGTAAAAAGTGCATTTTAAATGGTTTTTTAACGAAGAAGTTTATGTTGAACAACCTCCTGGTTATTGATCATGTTCATCCTAATTTTGTTTTTAAACTAGATAAAGCTTTGTATGGATTGAAGTAAGCTCCTAGAGCTTGGTATGAAAGGCTTTCTAATTTTCTTCTTTCAAATGAGTTTGTTAAAGGCAAAGTAGACACAACATTATTTACTAAGCATGTTGATAATGATATTCTTATAGTGCAAATTTACGTTGATGATATAATTTTTGGTTCACTAATAAGCTTTTGTGCAAGGAATTTGAAAAGTGTATGCAACGTGAATTCGAAATGTCTTCAATGAGTGAATTGAACTTCTTTCTTGGACTCCAAATCAAGCAAATGCGGGATAGGATATTCATATGTCAAGCTAAGTATGCAAAGGAACTCATAAAGAAATTTGGACTTGAAGGTTCGAAAGTTTGCAACACTCCATGGCAACTACAACCAAGCTTGATAAGGATGACCAAGGTAAATATGTTGATATTAAGTTATATAGAAGCATGATTGGTAGTTTGTTGTATTTAACGGTAAGTAGGCCGGATATCATATTTAGTGTGTGTCTTTGTGCTAGATTCCAATCGTATCCTAAAGAGTCTCATCTTATTGCGGTAAAACGCATCATTCGTTATATGAAGAGCACTATTGGAATGGGTCTTGGTATCCGAAAATCAGAGATTTTTCAATGACAAGTTATTCGGATGCCGTCTATGCGGGTTGTAGAGTGGATAGAAAGAGTACTAGTGGGACATGTCAATTTCTTGGTAATTGTCTTGTTTCATGGTCCTCTAAGAAACAAAATTCGGTAGCCCTCTCAACCGCCGAGGCGGAGTATGTTGCGGTGGGGGCTTGTCGTGCACAAGTCCTTTGGAGAAACATACTCTCCTTGATTATGATTTGCATTATGACCATATAAAAATATTTTGTGATAATACTAGTACTATTCATATGACTAAGAATGCAAATCAACATAGTAAGACCAAGCACATTGAGATTAGATATCACTTTCTTAGAGATCATTTTGAGAAAGGTGATATATATATTGATTATGTTTCTTCGGATTTACAACTTGCCGATATTTTCACTAAACCACTTGATTTTATAAGATTTTCCTTTATATGTGGTGAACTTAATGTTTGTGTTATTGAATAAAAATGTTTTTCTTGTTTCTTGTTGATGCATGACAAAAAGGGGGAGAAAAATGAGTTCTTGTGTTCTTGTATTATTGTATTATTGTACATGAGTTTTATATGGTTTTGCAAGTGTTTTTAGTATCATGTTTTTGCTTGCTCATGTTTTTATTTACTATGCTATTTAAAACTTCAAATTATTGATCTTTATGGTTTTTGCAATTCAAATGCAAATTGCTTTTACTTGTTTAATATAGCATAATTTGAGGGGGAGTTTTCACCTCTCTTTTATCTTGTTTATATAGCCTATTTATTTTGTCATCATCAAAAAAGGGGAGATTGTTGGCCCAAGAGGTTACACTCTCCATTTGTTAGAGTTTTGATTATAACAAAACACTTAGGAGCTATATGGTACTAATAAGTTGTTTAAGATGAAGTTTTAGATTTGAACCATTATGATGGCCATTGCTTAGCTTTGGAAGATTTTCTTAGTTCATGGAGCAAATAAGGTAAATGGCACAAGAAGGAATGTTCATAGAAGAGAAGGCTTTAGCAAAGCATTGCATGGCTCAAGACTTCAGTTGGCAAGAGACTTCATTAGATTTGTTTTTAGCTTTATATTTTTGTTAAAGGATAGTGGATAGGTTGAAGCTCATGTTCCTATACACAAGTTTTGCGCACATGGTTTTTCCAAAAATTTCTCCTATAAATTATAAAAAAAAATTTTTAAATAAAGTTTATTACTTACAAACTCCATTTTATGTATTATACCTAGTTATGATAAAAACTATTTTTAAAACTATCCCAAACTCTTCAAAATCTTTTTCGAAATTCAAGTTTGACCTGAGCCGGTCGACCGACTCTATGTCAGGTCAAATCGGTCGGGACCGACCGACGACCGGGAATCTGACCGTTGGGTGCGTGCATGTGTGCATGTTTCCCGGTCGACCGGGCGGTCGACCGGACCCAATTGCGGTCGATCGACCTTCGGCCGACTGCAAGACAGCAACTCTCTGTTTGTTACGGTCGACCGGGCGGTCGACCGTAGGCCGCAACGGCTCCTTTTATTTGAAACCCGTCGACCGGCCGGTCGACCGAGAGTGAGTTTCTGCCATAACGGCTAGTTTTTTAAAACACATTTTAATTAAACCTTTTGTCTCTAAACGATTAAGGCTGTTTTATGGGTCAATGACAAGCATTTGCAAAATACTCAAGTTTTCAAAAGGCTTTCAAAAGAGTTTGGTTCTTGGTTTTGTGCTGAAAATCTCTCTCATCTCTGAAGTTTTAGTTTCAAAGCTCTCTCAAATTTTTTTTCTTTTTCCACTTACAATACTTGAGCTTCATCCTACACATTGTTCTACAGGGTTCTTGTAAGGGAAGAAGATTTTTCAAAAGAGAGTTTGTGTCTTTTGATCACCAAGAGATACTGTATTCGAGATTGTGGAGTTGGGTACTCCAGTGTGATTGTAACTCTTTGTGAAGTTATAGTGGTTAGAAATCCTTCTGGGTGAAGGCGGGGACGTAGAGCTGGGTGCTCGAACCTCAGAAAAATTCTCGGTGTTTGCGTTTGGTTTACTTGCTTCTTACTTAAATTTCTTGCTTTAGATTCATTGCTTCTTATTCATTACTTTATTTACTTGCTCTACATATTCTTTGCAACATTGTACTTGCTCTCATTTTCATTGCTATATCACTTGTTTCATATTCATATTGTCAATCAAATACTCATACAACAAGATTGCATTGTGCACCTCAAACTCTATCTAGAGGAATCACGAGGATGGAGTTCAGAGCCCTTCACGGGGTATTCGGCTTCTAGTCTTGTTTTGGGTGATTGTTTCATCATAGATTTTAAATTGTGCATTGATTAGCATTATCACCTATTCACCCCCCTAGGTGATTTCACTATTCACCCCTAGGTGATTTACAATTGGTATCAGAGCCAAGTGCTCTTGATTTGAGTCTTACAACCTAGAGTTAAAGATCCTCATTTTATAGCTAATCACAATATTTATTCACACACCATGGATTTCATGTCACCTCCTACCTTTGACATTCTTAACATCCAAACTTGGAAGGTTAAGATGTCCTTATACCTCAAAGCCCTAGGTATTCATGTTTATTTTGCCACTATTAAAGATTCTTATTGTTTAAATGGCAAAAATATTAAGGCTAATGCAAAAGCCCTACATGCTTTAAAGTCAACCCTAAATGATGAATATTTATCCAGAATTTTTTAACATTGATTCGGCTTTTATAGTATGGAACTCCTTGATCTCCCTCGGCGAAAAAAGAGTAATATTATGCGGGAAGCAATTCGGATGTTAGAAGTGACACCTCCAACGTGTGCTACATGGTCCAAGGGGATAACCCCTGAGGTAAACACCGAATCCGAGATAGATGAAGATGTAGATATGTCCTATGATGAGCTTACATCTTTTTGTCAACAATTACTTGAAAAATATGACATGATTTAAAAAGGATAATAAGAATTGAAAAAGAAATTTGATTGCATGTAAAAGAAAATAATTCTTTTAAAATAAAGTTGCATGCATTGAAAAAAGAAAATGAAACTTTGAAAAAATAAGAATATTTCCTTGATTTCTAAATTAATAATCTTTGTGAAGGAAATTCTTCTTTGAAAAATAAAATTGTTTTGGTGAAAAAACAAAAAGAAGTTGCTTTAAATGAAAACACTTCTTTGAAAAGAAAATTTGTTGAAAAAGAAAAAGAAAATATTTCTAAAAAGAATAAGAAAAATGATTCTCATTCTCACCATGCCTTACATGCCACTATAATCAAAATGAGATTAAATCTTAAAAAATAAAATTGATTGTTTGAGCTCAACTTTGAGCACATGTGCATTTAACCATAAAAGATTGGAATCTTTGTTCAAAAGAAACAAGTTCCCCATGTTCATGCACAAACACCCACATCATGCATATGCACACTTTGCACACCACGATCACCCTCATACACATGTGCATAGTAGAGTGTACACTTGTACACATTGTGGCCGCAAAGGCCATTTAGCAAAGTTTTGTTTTGATAAGATACATCATATTAATTTGCTAATAAAAAGAATGTTTGGTTCCTTACAATGCTAACCCTCAAGGACCCAAAAGAAAATGGGTACCAAAATCTCAACCTTGTGTATTTGTAATAGGTGCGGGCTCTCACAAAACGTGAGAGGGATGGTGCCTTGGTAGTGGATGTGTGGACTGATGGACACATATTGATGCACCGCTATCAAGGAGGTTTGGTGGGACAGCCACCATGTTTTGGAGACTTAGAGTATAGTTATTATAGTTGGTAACTATCTCTAAATCCTAACTTAGTTTACATGCTTTCATTGATAATTTCTTAGCATGTTCATGTTTTTATGCTTCATGTGGCAAATACTAATTTAAATGTAGTTTTTATTAAACTTAGATTTATACATGTACAAATAGTGAGCAACAAATTGATTCATATATGTTTGCACTTCATTGTTCATTTGCACTCACTATATGCACATGTATAACCAGTTTTGATGATTTCCTCATCACACTTGTTTTGCCTATTTTCATGTTTTGCTTCATGTATATGCATTTTTTTTTATTCAAATCTAATAAATATACATGTATGCTCCTTGAGTCATTTGCCTTCATGCAATATATTATGGACTCTTTATGTTTGGGATATGTATGCATATGTTAGTTTTGAATAAAAACATACATATACCTAGAAGTTTGTTTTTAAGATAAAAAAATGAATTTTATGATTTTCATCTTTATATGAAAAATTAATTTTCATGATTTTTGTTTGATAAAATAAGATTCATATTGTTTTGAGCTTTATTAATTACTTTCATGAAAAATGCTAATTACATGATTCTTGTGCACTCACACTTTATTTGTTTATTCATGACTTTGTTTCATAATTATTTTTGAGCCTTATAGATTTCGAGTGTCAAACTTTATGTATTTAGTATGCTTCATGATATACATATGTTTTGGTTTCATATTTTGAAGGATCTTTAACTAGTTTTTCAAAAATTATTTTAACTAGTTATGTATTCTTCTTTTGGTAGTGTTTTCAATGCTAAAAATATTTTTCAAACTCTATTTTTGAAAACCCCTACCAACACCGTTATGGGTGACGGATGGGCGAGTATGCCTTGTAAGATTTATTGAAAAATCTTTTATCTTGTGCATATAAAGGGTGGTAGTTATGAGTTATATACTTGTTTTACATTGTTAATTTCATTGGTATCTCAATTGATATTTTTTGTATATAATCATATATTGTCTCAATTGGTATTTTTTTTACAATTAGTATTTTTAGTGATATCAAAATGTATAATATATTTCAATTGGTATCTATTGATCTATTTATTTCAATTGGTATCCATGAAAATTTATATTTGTATCAAAATATAAATACTTTCTTCAGTGGTATCAAAATTACAATTGTATCAAAATTTCATTGTTTATTGATAAAATGTTTCAATTACAATTAAATTTTAAAATTTGTAATGTTTATTTACAATTGATATCTTAAATTTGATTTACTAAGATATCTCAAATTGTTTTATTGAGAAAATTAAAAATGTTTTGATTCATATTGCCTATATGCAAGGGAGCTTAACATCTCTTCTACATATAGATTCATGTTGAGTGTATCTTGTATTGAGGAGCTTGACAACTCTTCTTTATGCAGTAACACGTGTGTAGGCGGAGCTTCACATCTCCTCTTATGCATTACATTTATGTGTTATGTGTGAATTAGGGCTTGTCATCCCTTCTTCATGTAATGTATGTGTAAGAAAGTTAACTTAGCGTCTTCCTCTTCATGAAGTATATCGCATATAACTCTTTATTGATTGATTGAGTTCACCTCTTTGAGAGGGAGAACATTATTTTTGTGTTTACTTTAACCCCTTTGTGATGATTGACAAAAAATGGGGGAGAAATATTTTAGTATATATGCATGTTTCGTTTCCTTGCCTTATACATAAAGGGGGAGAAGAATTTTTGTTTATGCATATATGTTTTGTTTTGCAAATAGGAGAAAAAGAATTTGATGTGTTTAATGCTTGTTCATGCATGTTTATCTCCGTGTATTTGCATACATGTTTATGAGCTTTCATTGCATATTTATTTATTGTTCTGCATGAGTTAAAGGGGAGCTTCCTTGAAGCTTTACTTAATCCATGCATATATAGCTTCATGAGTTTTGTCATCATCAAAAAGGGGAGATTGTTGGCCAATGGCCTAACACTCTAGTTTTGATGATGATCAACGCATGTAGTTATGGTACTAATGATCTTGTGTTTATTTAGTCTCAGATTTGTGATCAAGATCTTAGTAGGTGTGTAGCTTCATCAAAGATTTAAGTCAAGTTTGGAGCTAGCACGGTTTGATTCCAGAGCTTGTGCATCAAAAACCACATCAAGTACTCAAGAGGAGGCTAGCTCGTTGGGATCAAGTTTGGACCAAGTCAAGAAGAAGAGAAGACTTCAAGAAGAAAGACTTGTGTCTAGTTTGTTTTTATAAGATTTTGTTTTAGTTAAAATGTAAAGGATAGAATAGTTGGTGGATTGCTCAAGTTTATCTTACACACACACACTCTTGATTTATATGTGTTTTCATAAAAGAATTTTTATTTTGAAAATACAAAAGAAGTTTTCATTTTGAAAAATACCGGTTTGGTTTTTGAAATTCGAAGTATTCATCATGTTTAACCAAAACCGTTTTAGAGCTTAAATGATAAAAACATAGATATTTCATCATGTATGTGTAGTAGATCATATCCATACACTCTATGTTTCAAAGTGTTTAAAATATCTTATTTTTGTATTTGGAGAGATTTGAAAAAACAATTTTGAAAAAATTACAGTTTTTGTTTTAGCTAAAATTTCTAAGTTACAAAAATAGTTCAAATTGTTTGTAACATGTCTTGATTTTACTCAAACATGTTTGTTTATCAAAGTATAATATTGAAACTATTTTTGTAGATTTTCGTGATTTTATGGGATTTTTTTGTGTCAAAATGTCAAGTTTTTCAATCCCTAAATGACCTGACCTGGCTTCTGCCGGTCGACCGGACTGGTTGACCGAGCTAGGAGTCGGTCGACCGACGTGCACAGAACGTGCACGCCAGTTTGGCTGGAGGGCCGGTCGACCGACCCGGTCGACCGCAGAGAGCTTCTGCTCTCTGAAAAGGCCCTGGTCGACCAGGCGGTCGACGGACAGAGAGCCTGTTCTCTGTATCCTGGCCACGGTCGACCGGGTCGGTCGACTGCTGGCTCAACGGTCAGAAATCTGACCGTTTGTCAACCTAGCTTCCCAACGGCTAGTTTTTCTAGGCCTATAAATTGGGGCTTTGTGGGCTGGTTTCATATAAGATTTTAAGAAGAGTTTGGGCTAGTTTTGCATACCCATTTAGTGGTTATATCCACATGTTTTAGAGTTATATTTCCAAATCAAAAGAGTGTATCAAGAGTGTTTAAAAGTGATTTCTTGAGTTTTCCTCCACCATTTCAATCCTAGTTTTCTAACACATCACTTGAGCTATCCATTGCTATATCTACCTATAGGGATCTTTGTTGTGAGAGGATTTTAGGTGATCAAAGTATTGTGATCACCAAAGTTCATCTTTGTACTTTGAGGAGGCGGACGCGTGTGTTCGCAGTGTTCGAGTTGTGTGTGAACTCGTTGTTTGAGGTACGGTCTCGGCGAGCTAGTGGGCTTGCAGTGTGTTCTTGCGGGAACAAGAGAGGGACTAGAGAGTCCAAAGAACTTGTAGGTGTTGCGACACCGAGTGATCCGGTGGGATCGGTTTATAGTGGAAATCCTTCAAGGTGAAGGCGGGGACGTAGAGCAAGTGTGCTCGAACCTCAAAACAAATCTCCCGTGTTTGTGATTGCTATCTCTATCTCTTATTGTCATTATATCTTGCATGCTATTATTGACTTTATCTTTATATGCTTGATATATTGTGTGTGCTTACTGTTATATGCTTGGGGATTGTTTGCTAACATTTGTATTCAACCAAGAGAGCCAACACGGCACCTCACTCTTATTTAGAGAAATCTTGAGGAGTTAGTTTAGAGCCCTTCACGGGGAATCCGCTATACTCTTGTGTTATAGTGGTGTTTAGTTTAAGAAGTTTAATTTGCATTAAATAGTTTAATTCTGCATTATTGACCTTTAGATTAGCTCATCACCTATTCAGCCCCCCTCTAGGTGATTTACACATATATCATCAAGGTAAAAATCATGACTAAATACTTTTTCAAATTTTCTTCCTAATCTTAAAAATCAAACAAAAATCTTATTTTTGACCAAGTATAAGAAATCCTAATTATGATTCTCCTATTCCTTAAAATGACTTAATTTCTTATAAGAATATGTCAAAATATTGTTTCTTTTCAAAAAGTTTTAAAAGTAAAGAAAATGTTAATAATAATTTTTTATAATAAAAAGAAAACCTAAGTTATGTTAGAACCCTACCCCACACCTATCTCATGCATTGTCCTCAATGTATGAATTAATGCATAGATGTATGAAAACAAAGAAAGAGAAGGAAATATTACCTTATGGTGGTGGTTCTAGTGGTGGTCTGATGGGGTTAACCGTTGCTACGCAATCAAGATAATATGGTGGTTCACAGAACCCACCTTTATTGACCTCTTTTCTATTTACATATTTACAGTTCCAATATGAAAAGGATCATGAAAGATCCTATTGTGAAACATACTCCATTTACATGACTAGCTTGAAAAATCATCACGGAGTCATCATGGTCTATACTTATGTCCAACAAAAGAATGTGACTTAGTGGAATGGTTGACTTGGGCTCAAGAATGATAGGTTCAGGAACCAATACTAACTCGAGAAAATTAACTCTGGGTTCGAGAGTTAGTTTGGTTCAAGAGTTGAGTCCAAGTTCAAGAATTGAAATCACTTCTTTTCCCATCAATGGAATGTGACTATCCAAAATTAGTAATTCCATTTCTAGATCTATAGGTACGGGAATAAATGTTGGCTCGAGAAATTGGCCAAAGTGGGTAAGAATATCGGAGTCAACATAAATTCGAAGATGGAAACTGAATCACAAAGTTGGGGATCGGGTTCACATTCATAATCCAGTTCAATCTCATTAAAATAAAAACTGTCAATTCGTCTATGAGTGATATTGGTCAAGTTTAAAGTTTTGTGGTGAATTGAATCTTGGTCAAAGTCTTCAAGATATTATGATTCTTAATTTTCATTAATATGGCAAGAAATGTCGAGAATAGTCAAAATTGGGTAGGAGAGTTTCCTTAATCTACGCATATTTCCAATCTACTAAGTCATGCTTCTATCATAGCGAGTGGATCATTTGGAATTGAATCATGAATTTCGTACTCTTTTCTAAGTCGGCATGTTCTTGAAAATAGAGTAAGGATCTGTGATTTGAAATTTTTGACAAGATTTTAAGTCTTATAAAATAAAAATTCGTCACTCAAGCTCATCTAAGACTTTCATCCTCTTTTATCAGTCAATTGATTCTTCTAATGGTTGTTCGGGAGAGAAGTGCATGAAGCTGGATGTTGGTAGGGTGGTTGACAATATGATTCGAGGAAGTTGTATCCTCATTGACTCTGTGAAGAGTAGGATGATTATTCCAGTCTTGTTCGTAGTATTGAGACTGGGGTATGTATTGATTCAGATACGACCAATCCGGCACATTACGTTGGTCAAAGTTATGATATGACGGGTTGGTAATATCTGAAAAAGAGGTTAGGGTGAACATGAATTACCATTAAAATTGAAAAAATTGTTGTTATAAAGCCATATCACACAAGAAATATCAAACACAAACAAGAAAAACAAACAAATAGCAAACAAATAAAAAGAAAAAATCTAACCTAAGTTAGGGTAGACCTTAAACCTAGACGACTCCTAACTAGATAGACTGTCCACGGGAGGGTATATTGCAGATCTGACCACAAGTTAATCGGTCGGTAGGAGCAAGCTCAGTGGGAGGTATCTGTGCCTAAGCAACGGGCCTAATTATACCAAACCACCAACCTTCGGGATTTTGCCTCTCAATCCCCAACCTTAGACACCGATTTGGCAAGAGTCAAATTCTAATCAACTTCCCCCTTAAGTTAGTTTTCTATTGAGTCCGAGATATCCTTAAGGCCAACATCTACTCAGTTTTACTTAGGCTTGGTTTAGTGAGTGAGGAGATTATTTGTGGGTAAGGAGGGTAATGACTTTCCTACCTTATCTTATTTATAGGACAAGCCCTTAAATCAATTAGTGCAATGTGTACATGAATAGCAACACTTAAGCAATGTAAACAATTCAAAAGTATTTCTATACTACATGCTATGCACACGTACTTTGCTCTAGCACTCTTCAACAGTAATGTAAAATGTAACGATTAGACACGTGCCTAAATGCAAAGTCTAAACTGTTTTTTTAGCATTTAACAAACATCAATTACTTTTGAGATTAGAAAGTATGTATATGTGAGTTAATTAAGAAAATAAATAGCTGCAAAATTTAGCTTTGCAATTCAGCCAACCTGCAAAAATACAGTTTAGTAGTTCACTCAGATGTCACTGGAATGTAGCAAATCTGAGAGTTTCTGGGCTCTGCTCAAGAAAGCAGAGTTCAGGGCCACTTATAGTCCACTGCAGCAAAATTTTTTCTTGATTATTTATCACTGCACACCAAGAACAAAGAAGAAAGTTAACCAAAAATGTAAGCTTAAAAAGAGAATTACTTACCATCCTCCCCGGCAACGGCACCAAAATTGATTGAGTTTAAAATCTACAACAAGAATACAAAATTTTAGAACTTAAGAAGAAAAGTTCAAGGTGCTCAATACTACCGCGATAGAAAGTGGCTATGCGGGTCGTGATCCATAAGGAGGGACTAGCGATGAAACCTTTTAGTAAGTTCTCTTTTATGCTACAAAGAATGGTTAAAGTTTTCTTTAGCTCTTTAAAATAAAATAGAAAAATAAGTTATAGTTAAGTTAAGAAAAAAGTGATAAATTTAGAAGGGGAAAAAATAAAAAATGGATTTGTACAAAGAAATTAAAAGAGTGAAAATGACTTGGAGATTGTGGTGTTGGAGATCTAAACCAAAAGTTAAAAGAAAGAAAAAAACTTAAATCTAAAGAAATACTTACTTTTTCCGATTGATTACTACTTGAAATCCTTGCATGTTTTACCTTACTTCGGAGGCGATCAATGCATAACCCATAAGATCGAGCTCAGTCCCCATTTGCATTACATCATCAAAACGAATAAGAATGAAATAATACGAAATCTTGAGGAGGAGAAACATCATCATGAAATATTGGTGGCACTCACACAAATATGGCTATACTGATACTTTTAGATTCACTTGGATATTCATCAAAACCAAAAGAAAAAAATAGAAAGAAGAAAAATAATATATAAACAAAGAGAGCATGAAGATGGTACCTTGCTAGCTTGTAGAAATGATGAAAGAAAGGAGGAGGTTATATCGGTGTCACTTTCAACATAAATCTCTTTCTCTTACTTACATAAATCTCGGTCTAACCTATGCTTACAAAGAAATAAAAATTATAAAATGAAAATGAAAAAAACTATATAAAAAGAATGAAAAACTGGCTTAAGAATCTATCTCTGCTTCATCATTCTCTGTAGTCTCTGAAAAACCCAGTATTTATAGGCAAAAACCAACGGGGAAGAGCGTACGAAGATAGGGAGTAAACGCTCCCCCACCCACATAACAAAGCCACAGAAACATGGCTGTGGCTGCGTTTTCGTGGTACTCTTTGGTTTCGCGATATGGTTTTATCTCTTCCTAGATTGTAGTTTTGGATCCTGGATTTGACGAAACCTCATTTGATCTTCAGCTTTAACCAATTGATTTGTAAAGATCTTGTTTTTAACTGCTTGTTCAACTGGTTTTATTTTTCTGATTTGCCTTGATCTTTGATTTGAATTAATTTGAATTAAATCAGAATTTTGATGGGCTTTTGAGCTCGTTTCTCTTCCCTCTCTTTAGTAATGGCCTACATATAAATTAGACAATAAATAGGATTAAAGACAGAGTTATTATATATAAATATGAGAATGTGACAATAAATATGTAGTATCAGTGACGATCAGAATACCTTGGACCGTGGCCCAAGCATGCACGGACCCACTGTAAACATTGTTCGTTGATACTGTTGGCCCAATTAGTTTTGATGATGATAACTCATGTAGTTATAATACTAATGATCTTGTGTTTATTTAGTCTCAGATTTGTGATCAAGATCTTA